>JAWNPP010000128.1:0-495465 GCA_035047445.1 Drosophila siamana | reverse complement strand
TACTTTCACTTTTGAGTGTAACAAGTTCTAAATAGCTAGCTATAGCTTTATTTTTGTGCCTACGTGCTCGATTCTTTGAAAAGCCAACCCTTAGTAGTGAAGTGTTCCATTTGTCGTAAAACTTGTGTGCTACCCCCAATTTGACCCACTTTGGAAAGTTTGGTGGTGAATATTTCGATAATAATTTAATAAATATAATGCTTTAACTGTGACTGTAACGGTAAAGTTAATGTTATTTTAGATTTTCTGAAGATATTTGCAGCGCAGTATTGCACATTTTTACCATACTATTTTATTTAAATATGGATTAGGGGCATCTCATAGTCTCGCACGACTGTTTAGCATGTTTTTATTGTTCACATGTTCAAATCTTCATTTAAGAAGATAAATGATAAATTATTCAAAGAGCTACTATTTAAAAACTCTTGTGATTGTTCCACGCATATTAAGCACAGCCTCTTCCGCTCATGCAAATCAAAATAAAACAAACAACGAGTGTAATTTAAAGTCTATTCCATAACTATAACCTCAATATTAACTTATAATTTCCAGTGGGTAGAGGGTATTATAATAAGCTATCTCGAAAATGCACAAACGCAAACTGCTGCAATTGTTTAAGCGCTTAAGGGTTTACTAGATTTAAACTTAAACGCATCTATCTAGCAGTTTTGTATAATTATTGGATACTTATATATGGGCAGAGTGCTTAAACAAAATTAAATAGGTTTGTGTAGCTTAATTAACTCGACATCTGTGTGGCAATTAAAATAAAAAATTTAACTCAGCATCAGTCACGAACCTTAAAAAAGAGACAATAACTCAACCGATCAGTATGGGTCTATGGAGTTGGCTCGCCGAGTGATTCAAAGAATAATTTTGCATATATATACATATATAAAACACTGTCAGTTTTCAGCCTGAATATATACAAGTATACATATATATGTACATATATATATGTACATATGTAACAACGCGGCGGGTGCTGCTGCCAACGATGTTGAATGGACGCCAGAGACGGCAAAAAACGTCAACAATGTGCCACTGGCAGTGACAGTGTGAAAAATCAATAAGACAACTCACTTCTAGTAATTCCTTGCGTCTGGTGATGAAATCGCCCAGGGAAAATAGCTCCAATCCTAGCCTGTCCGCCCATGAGTGCACTCTGAGAGTTAATTAGAAGACTATTAGAATAATTAATAACTTGCTGAGTGATACTTACAGATTGTAATTGATATTTTCACCAGGCAGTAGATTGACCCCTGGCGCCCAATATGTGAACACAAATAGAAGACTCAAGCAGAGGCGCCTCCATGCCCAAATTGGTCTCGCCATGATGCAGCACTGGAAGTGTTGGCTTGAGCCGCGACATAAATCTGATCCGGTCTAATCAAATCGTTGTCCGATTCGTTATGTGCACTTTGCTACTAGTCGACATTCCATTCACTTATCAGGTTAAGGCTTTTGCCCCATGTTCACGATAAGCTGATAATCATCTTTTGCTTTGCCAATGATTTCTAATTCAAAGAACACTTTCGCAAAAATCGTTGTAGTTTTAAAGGTTTGAGTTAATATGGCAGCGGTTGCGTTACAATTTTCTATTTCTGTGAAAATTCAGGACGACTGCAAAAACTTTTCTATGTATACTGCCGTTAGGTCTAACGTGTTACTGATGTTTCTGTGTCATCGGCGATATCCCCATTTACACTCGCTGAGTGCGAGTGGGATGCTTGCTGTGAGCACGAATTGAATGTTTGCCACACTGCTCTCGCATTGCTTTGCGTTTGCGTTGACATTTGACGCACCTGCGCACTGCATTTATTTACATTAATCGAAGCACTACAGGTGTTTGTTTACATGCGCGTGCAGCTGCGCAATGGTCATGTTCCCGTTACCCATATGTGCATACCACCGTCAGCTGAGCACCACTTGTTGCCTCCATGCAAGCATTTCACAGATAAATTTATGACAAGGGCTGCAGCTTAACCCACATCATGCTGTCAAGAGTTCGCGGAAGCTTTTTCCGAAAGTTCAAGTTTCTTGCGAGAGCTTTTGAATGCCTGTGAGTGGGATTTATTTTGTTAGAGTAAGCAATTTACTTACTTTTTATGTTTGCTGAAGTTTATAATTGAATTTGAAAAATTACATGTAAATTGTAAATAGAAAATGCTCATATACATTCTTCAAAGTAGTTGTCGTATGTTTTACATCATATAGGATGAATTTAACCACCAAGAAAGCTGAACCCGATTGTGTTCAATTGAAACAGCAAAATTCTAACTCTAAAATGTATATCGGGTTTAGTCTCTAATCGTTTTTTATGAACCTAAGGATCGAATAAAGAATTTTTTTTTTGTGTATTTTTCAGTGAGTTTTAATGGTATACAATTCAATTTAAACATTTCGAATGTAATTCACAACAAAATTGACATCACACATGACACAAATCGCAATGCGACCATCTAAGTATGCATGCTTAGTACTTGTAGCCAGCGGCGCCGCCGCCGCCAGCACCACGACCTCCGGCTGGTCCTTGTGGGAACTGAGCTTCGCCTTCATAGCTGACGTCAGCATGGTAGCCGGTCTTCCAGTCGGCCATATAGCGAACAACTTGCGTGCGTCCGTCGGGCAATTGTACGCGATATTCACCGGTTACAACATCTCCATCGCTGGATGCTTTGTGTGCATAGTCATTAGCTGTCTCTGGATCCTGAACAGCGTACTCAAAGTCGAATGGCATGCCAGGGACGTGAACATGATCCTGTCGGATATTAGCATTATTTTATATTCATGTAGTGATTTATGTGTATGTATGCCTGTACTTACATCAGCAGGTTGTCCGGGAATGTTACGTGGTGGTGTGGGTGGTGGTCGAGGACCGCCTCCAGGGGTTCTTCCGGGTAGGCTCGGTTGCTGTAATAATTATTTAATAATAAGTTGTCTATTGAACATCTTGATTAGTCATGTTAAATCATTCTACTCTCATAACGTGATCACACTATCCAATTGCTAAATATAAACCTATGGGGTTTTGAATGCCATAGGTTTTTTTATACTCACAAATGGTTTATTGGGCTCTGGATAATCGTATCCATTCTTGGTGGGCGGTAAATACGCATTTGATCCCGGAGCAACCTGGGCGAACACATATGCGGTGATGGCAGCAAGTGATAAGCTCTGCAATATATCAACATTCACAAAAACTTAGTATCATATCCAAAAGAGCAAAAAGCAATTGGCATTTTAAAGCTTTTAAAATGGTAGCGTTAAAAAAGTTCAAGTTATCGATAGTATAAAGTGCACGTTCACAAATAGAAATAGAAACTGAGATAAGATCGGCGCTGACATTCAGCGGCAACATAAACAGCATTTGCTCTGGGGCAGGTGCACTCGCTCAATAATAAACTTGTGGCAATTCGCCACATTCGACGGGCCAAAGCTATAGTCTACGTGGACTAAAGGGCAGGGAATGGCAGAGGTTACATAATAATTGCGGTGGACTTGTGTTCTCAATGTCATTTATTTTGATTGGCCTAAAGATGGTTAATTGACATATAAAAGTCAGTCAAACATCCGCCAATTGACCAGATGTGACTTTATACGTGCAACTCTCGACAGAAGCTACTCGTTAGCAACCTGTCGCGAGCATGTTTTATTTTTATTCATTAGCATTTGATCAATGCGATTTAACTTGAGGATTGCGGAAATGTAACCATTAACACATCGTAGAACTACACTTGTCCTTGCATATAGTTGCTGTAGTGAGATTTGTAAAATAATATTGATTTTAATGATCATGAATGTTAAGTGTTTGATCGTCCGCCAATCTTAGTAAGAAACAAATGCTTTAAATTGTTTGCTGATTTCTTTTGATTAACAGTCGATTCGAGCATAAGCACCAGGTGCAAACATCTTCACTAGTTTATGTATTACTGTACTGTGTGTGATTCATTAATTTATGATACATTATACAGAAAACTAATATTCAAGAATGTAAGCTTTCAAGCTTGAATATATTTTGCTTGTTGGTTTTTTCCTTCAATTACTCAAACATTTTCAGTGAGGGTGGTCCCCAACCTTCAAGTTGTTACAGCCTGTAAAAAAAGCGAAAACAGCTCTAAACTCGATAAACGCCATAAACATTTCAGCAGCAATTTTACAAGTTAGCTAATGCAATTACAGTGCCGAAATTTGTCTGCTCTTTGCCTAGCTAAAATAAAAACGAAAAAAATTAATTTGGGTGTAAATTAAATAAAATGCATCGTCAAGAGCGCTTAACAAATTGCTGGACTGTTACAAGAACCGAAAGGTAATGGTGCAACAGACAATGAAGACATGCGGTACCACACATAGTACGTTTGTATTCAGTTGGGTTGCAAATAACTGATTGGCAAATAGAATTAACCACTAAAAAAAAAATAATAATAAATTCCGTGTTTTCACTTGAATTATGTGTGAATATACATAGCAGATTTACCATTGGATCTGCATATTTTTTATTATGGATTTAACCTGCGTAAATTGTTAGAGAAAATTATATGCTGAGTGTAGTATCGTAAGGTTAAGTGGTATAGAATTAGACTTAATTTTCTTAATACGATACTATCATTATCGATTTACAATTATCTCAATAAATTAGCTATTATCTTCGTGCCCTCGCTGGTTGTATTACTTTTAATAAATTTACATAAACATAGCTTCATCTAAGAAAAACTTATCTTTTTTGAACGAAAATGTACGAGTATCCATAGAGTAGACCGACAAATCTGTAAGTCTAATCAGTGGAAGTAAACTTTCATAGCTAGCTATACGTATCACGTTGAATACTTGACTCTAACTATTGTATATTACAATCCCAACAGTTGCAGCACATCAAAAGTCAAGTTGAAGGTTAAATAATTAAAGCTACACAACACAAAAAACAAAATTGTGATACTTAATTATATAAGGGAATTGTGAGTGACTCTTCCGGGAGCTCTGCCATAGAACCAGAGTTAATGAATATCTTTAACTATTTGAGATATATATAATGTGAAAGAATTGAGTTAATATATAAATATTGTGGTCAACTTTTAGCACCATAAAAAATTGTAAATTTAGTATGACTTCACATAAATGAATAAATTGGATCTAGGCACAATATCAAAAACATAATGGTAAACTAGAAAATAAGAAATAAAATGACTTTTATGATAATGGCTTATTAGGTGCATCTGCAGCTAAATGCTGGAAAATTGATTCTGAAGAGAGTTATGGGAACCATTACAATTGTTAGCAATAAACTATATTCATAAAGTTGTTTCGCTATACGATTGTTAGAACGGATGTACAGACAACGAGCATTTAAAATAATTAATTTAATCGACCAGGTGACTTAAGTGAGGTGACTTCAGAGCATTCTAGTTTAGTAGCTGAGTCGCGGTTGGATCTCATGACATTTTAGAGAAGACTTGTTTAATTTACGAATACTTCCTTCAGCATGCATGCTCACTATCTATGTATGTACAAGTATGTGCCGTTTTATGTCTCACTCTTGTCTTGCCATTCAGCGGCACCCAAGACAACATTCTCCAACGCCTACGATGCTCTGACGCGGCGTTCGAGCTTGGGGCCAGGCCTATCTGGTGCCCCATTTGATTTTTTTTTTTTTTTTTTTCTTAGAATGTATCGCTGCAGATGTTGTTGTAGATTTATGGAATTTGCAGCGTTCCAGGCAATTAACTAAAGTTGGCAATGATTGTTTTTATTTTCGCTTTTGGTCCATTGGCAAAAGTAAATCTTGTCTATATAGATTCGGTACACTTGCGACTTGGAACTTGCAACACACGACGTCGTTCGGTCGATAAAATAACAAACATTTGGCTGACCTTTTCATCGCATGTTGCATGCTGTAGTTAGTTGTTTTTGTTCCCCCACTTCGGGGTATTGTAATGCAAATTTGCCAAAATAAAAGTTAATGGGCCATGTGAATGGCAACAAAAACAGTTGTAACTAATTCTTTCTGTGGGTAAGCATCGGAATCAGTTTTCTATATATTCTTGTGGTGCCAATCGATCCAATATTATTCTACAATGCTGGATTTACTTTATTCTATTCTTTAAAATACACAGTAAACATTGGTTTATTCAGTTTATATATGTATGCATTGAATTATTTCATTTATTGGAATTATTTACGTTCACCACTGAAAATAAATGGAAAATGGACAAAAAACAAGAAGAAAACAATGAAGTGAATAAATATGTTTATCCTTGAACTTAGATAAATTTGCTTTATTGTGCCCAGTTGCATTTGTGAACAATTTACTCAGACATTAGAAACATAAAATATATGACACTCCAGAAGAAGCAATAGAATTCATATTTGACCATGAGAATCTCTGTGACATATGACTACATGAATCTAATAGAGCTAATAATACCTCTATTTTGAATTTTAATTACGCTCGCATAAGCATACTAATAGTTATTTTTGTTATAACTTTAATATTCCCATATAATTCAATAACTTATACACCAAGTAACTCGCAGTAAACCTTAACTTTCTGGCCATAATTTTGTAAACGACTTAAGACGGTCGTCAAATTTTGCGCTGCTGGCGGCCACACACAGATGTTAACCTTTTTCACATTGTTAACAATGCAAAAAAAAAAAAAAATTAGTGGCAGCGCATTTATTTACTTAGATTTTGAACAAAAAAATAAGATGCTAAAAAAATAAATTATAACAATTATTTGAATATACTTGGATTATGTGAATAGCAAATAACCTAACTAGTATGCATTTTCTGTCTATTGAAATTTCAAAATGCACCCGTGCTTAGTAAATATAAACTAATTGTAATAAATTATTTTAATAGATTCAAAACCTTTATTTTCGAGCTTTTATTTGTTAATATTAAAAATTTATATTACTGTGGGTTTAGCGTAGAATGCGGCGGCTTTCCTAAAGGTAAACAAATTAGGTGTGAAGTGCAATAATTTTTTTCTCCATTTTTTGTGGAATTGTTTTCAGTACTGGCATGTTACATTTTACCAAAGACAATGAAACCAGCTGAAGAATCGCGTCGTCGTATTTAAAGAACTCTATGATTTTTAGGAATATTTAATATTCCTGACAGCAGCTCAACACATTTTTTTTGTACGTTTTGAATATTAGAAGATACAATGTATGTGAAATGTATAAATGTTTTAATTGAGATAAGACAGTTAATTTGTTAAGTAATTATGCAGAAATACTATAAAACCACAATCTTCTATACACTTCCGCTTTTTCATCGATCTTTCATTTAATTTGTTAGTTAACATTTAAAACGTACAGTTGTTAAAATTTTAATAATAAATCTTGATTTGTAAGAATAGAATACGAAACCCTACTGAATAGGACTCACAATCCAGAGGCAAATATGTGAGTTAATTACATAACATGCTATACAATATACGAGTATTAAAATGTTTGTTAAGTTCACTATTTCATTTTTAAAAAAATAATACTAGCTATAAAAATATTTAACTGCCTATATTAGGTATAGTGTATCCTATACTTGATCCTATTTGAGAAAAGCATTCTTTCTGGGCTGTATGTGTTTAAAATTTTGATATTCTAACATTTTATTTATTTAAATAAATATTTTTGCAGAAAGAATTTTTTGTAAAGAAAATGATTACACCTTACTAGATTCATAAGGCTTTTACGTCGTTGTGCTTTATTGTTTATAAAGTTCATATTACTCCACTACATTACATTTAATGTTCGAACATTTAATTTTAGAATACTGTAAGAAATTTTAAAATACATAAGAAAAAATATAAGTTTTCATTAATGAAATTAATTGTTCGGATAATTTGAGAAGTATTCAATCTCTACTTTTTTCCTGTGTAAAGTTGTAAATAACTAAGAATACCCACATGGTCAAAACTCAGTTAACCTGTCATTGCTCAGAAGAAAAATGACAACGTGCTGGTGGAACAAAATTCAGGGAGCGTATCCATCAGCCCTAAAATCGTCATGTCCAGGACATGTCCTTTGCTCACAAGCTTATAAACAAATTTGACATATAACAAGCTTAACTTGTTGTGTGTGTGAGCTTTTGTTTTTTCTCGTAGAACAAGCAAGAGGCTTAAATGATTTGTTTCTGCTGATTTATGTTGGTTTTGGATTTGACTGCAAAATCATCATTAGTTTAAATAAATAGTAAGAACTCAAAATGATAATTTAGCAATAGCTTTAAATAAATTGTGTATGTGTTGTTCAATTTAGATAATGAATTGTACTCACAAGCAATAAGAATGATTTAAAGGACATCATTTTGTTGAATTAAAGTTGTAATGGCGTTGAGTTAATTCCACTTTGAATATATTTTATTTAATGATCAACCCTAAAGTAATAAATTAATTAAAATAATAAACGATTTATTATAATATTTTGGTTTGATTTTTTGTTCACTTTCAATTAATAAATTGTTCTGTCTTGTTGGATAATAATATATATTGTTATAGTTTGCAACCATTCGTATTTTATCTCACTGCACATCCAAGCACATTTAAAATATCCTTTTTATCACTAGTAATATGAAGTAAACGCTTCTCACTTCCAAATGATCCAATTGTTTCGAGTCGTGTACTGTTTGTGCAATTGTTTTTGTTTGCTATGCTTCGCAGCACAAGTACCGCGCAAAAGCACACGTTTTCAATTAGGTTAGACAATGGAGATGCGCTAGCTTTTTATAATCATCGCGCATTCGCAGCAGCCAGCAATTCTCTCGTCGGCAACGCCACCGACTGCGGCAGAGGCTGCGGCTTGAGCTTCGGCTTCAGCTGCGGCTTCGACTTCGGCTGCGGCAGCGGCTGAGACTTATAAAGAGCGGCGGCAGTTTCGAAAATAACGAAAGGGCTGTATAACAAATGAAGCAGGTTCATTGCGTTGAACTTCTAGTTCATCTTCTTTAGTGGGTGCCGTATCTGTCAGTATAAGTATCAGTGTCTTTTGCTCTCTCTATCTCTCTTACAAAATGATTCAACAGTAATGCAAAGAGCATTTAGCTCTTTGCTGCTCAACGGTGAGAATAAATCATAGATTGTCGATGTAAAAAGTGTTGCAGATCGACAGAAGCATAAACCGAAATAACAATAGCAATAGCAACGGCTTCAACAGCAAAATGATGATGATCAAATGTTGAGTTCATAAATGATGATGATCATTATGAGCTTGGCGAATCTATAACAAGTTTTTTACGCTTACATTTACATTATATGTATACCATATTGTTTGCATCTTTTTTTCTCCAAAGCTTACGAAAAAGTCTTGCAATGACTTTATTAAATGCATACAAATTTGATATTTCAATTTTTTGACTGATTTCAGTTCTGGGCTTCAAGCGGTCTATGAGTCGCTTGCTTCCTTCCCTTCTTCAAAATGTCACTGTGAATGTCAGATGAGTGTTTGGTCATGGGTCTGTGCTGGGCGGCTTGCCCTTTGAGAAAGCGTTGATCCCCAGAACATAGAAAGTCGTAACAAGTTTCAACCAAAACGTGACAAAACCTGGTGAGTGAAAATTGCACAAGCTGTGTACGTGGCCACGTACAGATTTCTACGTTCTCCTCACTGCATGAGGCATGTTCCCAATGGCTGATGCCAAAATTCAATCTATGACGTGAGTTTGATGCCAAAAATCATAAATTATCTATTATTTGAAACATAGGTTTGTCGACGAGTTGAGTAGATACTTTATGCCATAACGTTCGGTTTAGTTTTGATTGGAAAATACAAAACCTGCACTTCCTTATGTCAAAAGTTCATGTGCGTACTATATGTACTGCTTTGGAAGCGAAGTATGTTCTTCAAATACCAATTAACCTTCGAATGTTAGGCAACAACGAACAAAAATAAGACAAAAAAATAATAATAAAATAAACCTAAACGAATTTGATGTACCAAAGACAAGCGAAGATTAAATAACAATTAAAAGCAATCTATTTTTGATTACTGAATATTGTGGCTGTTATAATTTTATTGCCCACTTATCAAATGAGAGTGTGTGGACGGCAAAGATTTCAAAATAATTATGAACTGGCCAGTGGCCAGTAAAGTTTACTCTGCCGAACATCATATACACTCACCACTTCCTCCACGATTTCCATGATAATTGTGTTATTTTATTTTGTTATTATTTACATACCATGCACACACACACTGTATATCAACAAATGAGATGACTGCCAATGTGTCAATCAAAGAAAATTGTAAATTACACACTTAATCTCGACCACATTCAAGCAGCCGCAGGTGTATTGCCCATGCCCATAATCAAATAAACCAAGCGAGCAGGTATTGAAGTTTCTTGGAGTAGCACTTGAAGTTGCTTGAGCGTAATATGTATGTAGAAGCTGCTATTTTAAAAACATTACATAAAATGTAATAGGAGCAAATTTTGTTTTTTTTTTTTACAAGTTCGGGTATTAATAAGCTTTTGAAATATGTGAGTAAGTTGTAACTTGACATCAATTCATATTTTGCAACTTTTACTTTGACAAGCCGCTGACAATGTTCCGCTACCGTTGCATTAACTCGTTGTACAAACACTGTGACGGGGTTGAATCCATTTCAAATATAGGTGGGCGCAAGGGAATAATACAATTGACTTTAAGTGAATGAAATTAATGCTTTCAACGCTGAAGTAGAGAAAAGTGAATCGACTAAATGTGATAACAAATAAATACCAATAAATTGTCAAAAATATGTTGTTGATGACATTTTAAATCTAACGTTCTTTGTTAATGTTGCTTTTGTTGCTTTTATTGTTTATTGAATCGTTGGGGAGCTAAGCAAATTAACATTTAAAAGAAAAGACAAAAATTCTGCATTCGGTTGCCATCCACAGAAGCATTTAAAAAGTTTACACCCTGGGTATTTGAAATTAATAGAGTAGATTAGTTTACTATGTAGTTTACTTTTATGCAGTTGCATTTTCTTATATACCTTATTTTTTAAAATTAATATTTGCAATCCAGATATTGTTAGTTATGCACATAATTTGGGTACGTTGTTGTCGACTACTAATGTTGTGTTTAAATGCTGAATTTTTGAGCATTTTTCTGCGACTTTGTTCTTGCGCTTTTCGTGCAAAGTTAAGGCGAATAACCTGTTGCTGTAGATCGAATGGAAGCTCCGAATCCGAACAATCCAAGTCGACGAGGCGCACCTATTTCGCTTAAAAATGAGTGAATTAGAATAGCCAGCTATGTAATTCACGCGTTTATTGGCAAAAGCGATGGTAACTCCTACTATTGTTGTTGTACTTTTGGCTGCAATTGTGGCGAGAAGTCAGTGAAATCTGAGCTTTACAGGTCGTCGAGTAGATGCGCTTAGTTATATGAATATTTCCGTGAGGAGTAGTAGAATGCATTTTTCAAATAAAAGACAAGTTTCTTAAGGCACATACAGAGTGTGATTAAAAATCGTCTTATTCTATATAATGATACGCAAAGCCCAACTAAACATATGGAGTTACATTTTTGTTCAATTTAAAGCTCGCACTTATCAGAAGGTAGCTAAAACGCGTAGCCTACGCCTAGATGAAGATTACATTTGCTTGACCTAGAGATAAAGTAGATTGTGGAGTGTGTTGTCTTTTGCTATGCAATGTAATTCTAAACATATAGAGATAGTATAAATATATATTTCCGACAAAAGACAACTTAAAGAGTTGATTTAATGCATTGAAGATGTAATATACAATCTGTGGTATACATTCTGGTCTTTACACGTTGCTTATTAATGAATGAAGGATATAGTTAAGCGAGTTATTCCTAACCTGTATTTTGTATTCTTACCCATTTGTTTTAATTTTCACATACTATTTAGAAACTATATATAACACAGTTGCGGTCTGAGATTTTCTCAAGTGTCAGCCGATTGTGGGAGATTGCAAACTTCATTATGGCCGCCAATTTTTTTCCACGACTGTTGTACTGTTTAATAAATATAATACCCATAATTCAGTCTGTGCTGCACTTGGTTCCCATCGTTGGTCTTTATGTGTTTTTGGATCAACCTTCGTAATTACTATATGCTTATGCTTCTCATAAATATAAATTATTTATTATTATAATTTTGTTATTTTAGAAAAAAATTACGCAAATGTGCCAATATAAAAATTGCACCGTATTACATTTCAAGTTCTTATGTTAGAAATTAGTTTGAGTTTATAAGTCTTCAGTAGGTTTTAATAATAATTTTAATCTCTTTGCCATCATGTAACATAATTTGTATCTAGATATTGTTTTCATAAACTTTCTATTCATCTGCTCAAGTATGAAACCTTTGTTGGCCTATGAGCCACATTCAACAAATAAAAAAAAAACTAAAATAATTAGCTAAACACATTAATTTTTTGCTGTTGACTTTGAATGCAATCGTAAGTTAGCAAATTGGCCCCAACAGAAACAAGACATGAAAACTACAATTGACAAAACTGTTGATGCGAGTAGAGGCACACCAATTCCACATTTGTTGCCAACATTGAACTTTAAATGGTAGCAGCAAAGCCACATTTAATAGTGATTGTGAATCCAATTAAGCACTTCTATGACTATGTCGATTCTATCATTGTATAGATTTGAATGCCTCAAAACCGAAAGCTAATGCACAAAACTTGAGAAAAATACGTGAATTTTCGTATTTATTTTCATGAAAAAGTTAAATATGGGTAGAAATAATGCTCATCTGCCATATGAAGGTTTTCCTTTCCATTAAAATTTGATTAATGCGTTCAACAGTTTGTGCAACTACCGGATACGATGCAATGATCCCAGTTGCTTCCTTGTGGTTCATGTGTGGTATTGAACATTAAAAATGTTTTGTCACATTGATAATTTGTAGCTTTGAACATTACGCACTCTGTGATTAATTACAAGCATATGTAATGTTTGTTAATAAACAAGTTTTATACATGTTGCAATTTTACTGGAGTCTCGCTTGCTATAAAGTCTATTTATTGAAATTTATCAGTGAAAGTTTATTTCATTGAAACAAAAATGAAACAAGTTGTTCCTAATTTTCATATCACTATAAGCAATTTTTATTTTAACAACGTGGTCTTTGCGTCAGAGTAGCTATCTGATCTATCAAACTATAAAAAAGAAGAAAAACGGAGGATTTTTTCAATTTTGCTATTCAATACAAATATTTTGTGAATTCAACTTTAAATGCATTTATTTCTTGTATGTGTAGCTTAAAATAAAAATCCGCTATATACGTAGTTGGTCTTATAAAAAGTAGAAACATTACAAAAATAATTAATTGTTAATTAATTATTTTGAATTTATTTTTAAATACAATATTCACTTTCAACAATTTTATTGCACAATTGGGATGTATATAAGTAAATTACACAATTAATTTTAAATAAAGCTATTATTAAAATAAATTGAAAAACAATTACTTACGGCCAGATTTAAAAATGAAAATAGTAACCAATTGTAGACCATTTAAATCAAGTTTACAATATGTAAAATTATGCAAATCACTTAACTCAGCTAAAACTAATCCTTAAGCAATATTGATTGCACATTTCCCGTTGCTTTATGATCCCCTTAGTGCCGTGATTTTCCACTTTCGAAACTAACGTCTGCATGAAAGCCTGTATCGTCGGCGTGGTAAATCACGTTCTGGATGCGTCCATCTGGCAATAAAATATGATATTGACCGCGTGTTACGCCATGTGAGTCTCTATTCTGCTTGTGACCAAAATCATTGCCGGTATGGAAATCACGTATGCGATATCCGAAAGCATACTTTGAGGCATACTGCAGCTGCAATAAAGAGCATACCATGAGGCGTTAAAGTCAGCTTCGTGTTATATAGTATACACATACATCTGTGTGTATATCTATCTACAATGCTTATGTTTATCTGATACATTCGTCTACTTTATTATCTGCTACAGATGCATTCGATAATCTGAAGAGCTTCACGCTCGTTTTTTCTTTCGATAAACTCTCAATATTGACAATAGTAAATCTATATGTTTTACCCTGTAAAGTTGTGAATGAAGGCATTAGCGTAAAATCAATGATTGAGTTGGTTAGTAATTGGCCAAACAGTTAGAGCAATATACGTTATGCCATGTGGCTATGAAAAGAAAATAGATCTCATTTGTATAACAAACAGGCTTACAAGTAATTTTACTGATTAATACGAATAATCATTTTAATTATCGGGTCAATGATGTATCAAATTTTAGAATACTTCGGTATAATATTGTTATACTTCTTAACTTGTAAAAATGTTCCCTAACATCTCACTTCTTTACTTACTTGTTTACGTCCTATTGACTGTAAAGTAAACCTATTACAAATAGTGAACCAAATTAAAACGGTTCCTTAATGAACTTGCAACTAGAAAGCTTTACAAAGATTACGATAGTGGTTATCTGACATTGCAGCGTTTTAGATTACAGCTAACTTGTGTATTTTTAATTGTCATTGTGTAAAACAGAATTGTACATCTGTTGATGAACATACAAATTGGACAAAAACAAACTACTACCAAATTCATTGATGAGCATCTCCCATATTCAATCGGCGTCAGTTGTGCATTTGATTGTAAATTGTAATGGGCAGGCGTGTGCAAAATGAAGTTTACAACTATATAGGTATGAAGCAAATAAATGCGAATATAAATGCGCACCGTCACTCCATTTTGTCGCTGTCCTTATTGGTTCGTTTGTTTCTCTGTGTTTTCTCGAAATTCAGAGTTGTCGGTTAAGACCATCCACTTCACAATATGGCAAGGGTGTTTTAAGTTTTAATATACCTGAATATGAGAACAGTTGAAAGCGGATTGCTTAGCTTTTAAAGATGTGCTGCTACTATTTAAATTCTTAAGTTATGAAATTCTGCTGTTCCATAAAATGGTTGTCTTCTGACGCTGTGCACACCATAAATGATATGAAAATTTAGTAAGTGACAAGGATACTATTTGTGCTAGATTGTGAGATCATTGGTTCATTATTATGTTTTGAACTTAATTATATTTTTGAACGAATAAAAGTATATTAGGGAAAAGTAATCATGAATTAGCTTAGAAATAGACGAAAGATTATTTTTGTCACTAATTGTAACACAAAAAAGAAAATTACTTGAAAGAATTTTACGGATTGATTATAAGTAGAAATTCAAACATTCTTGAAGCTTAATCCGGAGATTGATGCGCGGGGGTCCTGACAGACACAGCATACTACTGTGTGTGTGTGTGTGTGTGTGTGCAGACTTGTGTGCCCACTTCACTTTGGAACTGAAATTCTCGTTGTTGATTCTACGTTGTAACAACTTTCGCTACATGTTGGGATGCTTTTGTGGTTTTTATGGCCTACAAATGAAGACGTTGCAAAACTTTGTGATATGTTAATGAGTTGCAAATTAAGTTTCATTAAGTTTCATTGTGGCTGCTGACACTTCTGTTGACAACCGGCGAACGTACACAAAATTCGTTTAAGTCCACACATCGAAGAATTGCGTACTTTGTTGGAATTGGGAATTCTCAAGATATTTTTGGTTAACAAATTTTTTCATTTATGTACTTTGGTTGAGGCTAAACAAAAGTTCGTGATATAATTTTAGCACCTTTAAAAACAATTGTGAATTTTTTTTCACACTGGTTGTGTCTTTCTTTTGCTTAATTGGTCTCTTCAAGTACCTGGGGCACATGTGATGCATTTCTTAGAAATTGATGATTGCCCAAAACGTAAATTGCGAAATATTCTTGCTGCCAGGAGTCGGCTATTCAAATTTTACAAAAATTTTACAAACCATATCCCCTTTGACTGCTCTATCAAGAAATTTGGGAGACATAGCCAGACTCGGAGAGTTTCTGACAATTTTGAACAACACTTTTTGCGTTTAACACGTTCCACCCAAAGAGCTAGCCAATTGCGAGCTGAGTCGAGTGCAAAATGCAAGTTGAGGGCATTGTACGTGAGCTCGTTTAGTTTTGCTCAGTTGAGTGGAGGCAGCGCACAAGTTAAGAGCGCACTCTGAGTCCTCACAGTTTTCATGTTTGGCTTCAAAGTATGTTACGTCCGATATTATGGCTCAGTAGAAGTTTGCAATTTTTATTTTGAACAAACAGTTCGTTGATTATGTTAAAGGAGTTAAAAAAATGTACGTTAAATTTAATTTCCAATTTTCACGAAATTCGAATTTCGCTGCAGATTAAACAAAATTTAAATTTATAATATAAAAAAGTTTATTGCATATTTATAGTCAGTTGTGGATGTAAAGTTCCCCCCATCTAAAAGTATGCAGTGGCAAATACGAAGTCTTATATCAAGCACCTTCTGTCTGTGTGCTGGAGGAGTTCACAGCTTTGGCGAGCACGATGCACTCTTGGGATCACATAAAATTATGAAACATGAAATGGCAGTCTTAATTTTTTAGGTTCAGAAATGCTCATTACTCTGCCTGTAGGTACACATTTGATTGTATCACATAGACATTTGTATTCTGCTTCTCTCGACTATGTTTTTTTGTCACTACAGCTATCTGCATAGATATATGTATGTATATCATAGATTAGCATTATTTTTACATAAATTCTAAATTGAATGAACACAATTTTTATCCATGAATCCAAGAATTCAAAAATTGCTTGGAATGGAATGTAGTAAAGCCATTTCATGAAAATTATAGCAATGTAATTATTCTATAGGTTTTATCGACACTCTCTGACTGCATGACCTGAACGTTCTGCGTCACTTTTCTGTTATGTAGACACATTTTTGATGCAGCTTCAAGTTAGTTTGCCTTCAAACGGTATGCAAGGAAAACTAACTGCAGTCCTCTATTTGAAGATGCTGAGTGTGAAGTTTAAAACTGTCAACGGTCTTTGAAACCGCCCTCATATTAAAGTTCGGCCAACCGTCCCAAACATCCACCATATTCTAGTAAACTTATTGGCAACACTTGTACAAAATATGTGTCCTCACAGAGTGTAGAAATAAAAAAGGAAAATAGCACAAGGTCCACATAAAAATGAATTAATATATGTGAGATAGTTTCCAGAAAATATTGTACCTGCAGCTGGTCACAGAAGGCGCCGGATGAAAGGCTATTGCCAACCGTTTGGACCGCAATAAAATGACAAGTGACCAGAAAATCTATCCATATTCTCACGCGTAACAAACTGGTTAGCTTCAGGATCCAGAATCCTTGCGATAGACCTCATGAGGCAAGCACCCTCTTCGCTTTGAACATTAGCATCAGCGGCAGATGTTGTCAAATAAATTCCTCGACAGGCATTGTTAAGAGGCATTTAAATATTGGGTTCTATTGCTAAGCTCAAACTTTACTAGGCTACCAATGATGTACACAAGGCTGGGGACAAACTTTAAGTTGATCTCATCAGGCTTGAGTAGCAGAAGGTTAAATCTTTATTAAAAGCAAGTGAAATTTTTGAGGATATTCACCATACTAAACATTTAACCTAGCAAAAACATATATCCTGATTTTTAATTGTGGGACAATAGTTCCTACTGTATGCCTAAGTGCCGTAACGTGCAGATAACCCAGACCCAACTCCGATAATGTGAACACAAAGTTTGTGGGCGCGTACGTAATAAATAATAAGAAATTGTAATTAAGACAAGTTGAATTATTCACGTTTTTGGAGGTTTGTGCAATTTTTTGCAAAGAAATTTAATGAAAATCAGCAACAGAAAATTTGATTCAAAATTTAATTTCTTAACTTTCTAACTTTTTGTTAGTTAAAAAAATTGTTTAGGGGGAAACTAAAATCTTTCAGTTCTTTTAATTTGAATTGTTAGTTATCTGCAAGAAAATACTTGTATTTGACGAAAAGATCTCAGCGTAATTGATTGATATATATATGTAATTTATACATGGAACTAACAAAAAATTTCTATCACATCAGCATTGGAAATTCATCCAAACTTTTGAAACTTGGAGAAGTACGGCTGTAACAGTCATAAGTATTTTAGTTGCAGAACTGCGCAGAACAGAGAGTTCGTAAAAAGTACAAAAAGCCAAAATTCATATTTGTGAAAATTTCCTAAACTTTTCAACATTTTTTGATATTTGAAAAAAAATCGTTATTTTTCTTTTGTTGCTCCTTTAAGTCTAAATTCTCAGTTTATTTAAATTAAGCTCAAAATGAAGCATATGCGTCGTAACACCATTCGTAACGTTTTGGGCTTGAGCCGTTTGGTTAGGTTGACGAGCGTTCGCTTTGCATGTGGTGCGGAAAGTTCTGGAGGCGGTGGTAAGGGTCTGGTGTTGGGCATTTATATGAAGGAAGGTGACAAGGAGCCAAAATTCACCTCGTCGGCTGAGAAGATCAATGATCGAGTCGGTGGTAAATTGAGGCAGCTCGTCTGTGAAACGCAAATCGATGGACGATTGGGTCGCGGTCGTGTGTTTAACAATGTCGATCCGGACTTCAGCTCGGTGGCTGTTGTGGGAGTAGGAATTGAGGGAATTGGTTTCAATGAGCTGGAAATGCTGGACGAAGGAATGGAGAATGTACGCGTAGCAGCTGGTGTTGGTGCTCGATCATTGCAGTTGCAGGGTTGCCACACAATCTCTGTCGATGCTATGGACTACGCAGAGCAAGCGGCCGAAGGATCCTCTCTGGGAGTATGGAGATTTACCGACAACTTGGCGAAGAAGAATCGTCTAGTCGTACCCAGACTAGAACTTTACGATTCGCCCGATATGGATGGCTGGACTCGAGGCATTTTCAAGGCAGAATCGCAGAATCTTGCCAGGCGTCTCTCAGATGCTCCAGCCAACTGCATGACGCCCACAATGTTTGCTCAGGCAACAGTGGATGCACTATGTCCGTGTGGAATTACTGTCGAGGTGCGAACGATGGATTGGATCGAAATGCAGCGCATGCATGCTTTCCTCATGATAGCTAAGGGTAGTTGCGAACCACCAGTTTTGTTAGAGATCAGCTACTGTGGTACTGCTCCCGAGGACAAGCCTATACTGTTTGTCGGCAAGGGTATTACCTTCAACTCGGGTGGCATCAATCTACGTGCGTGCTCTGGCATGGACGAGTACCGCGGAAGCATGTCTGCAGCTGCTGCAATCATCGGCATGATGCGTTGCGTTGCGGCCCTCTCGCTACCCATTAATGTGACTTGTGTTATCCCATTGTGCGAGAATATGCCATCGGGCATGTCGGCGAAACCTGGCGATGTGGTTACATTGCTGAATGCTAGATCAATGGCAATTCGTGATGTTGACAAGGCGGGAGTGGTGGTTATGGCCGACCCACTGCTCTACGGCCAGACGACGTACAAGCCGCGCCTGGTGGTGGATGTGGCCACCTTGGGAATGGGAGTCAAGAAGGCTTATGGCGGCGGCGCTTCTGGCATCTTCTCCAATTCCCACTACATCTGGAAGCAATTTCAGCGTGCTGGATCCCTCACGGGTGACCGTGTCTGGCGCATGCCACTCTGGCAGTACTACAAGAAACAAGTGACCGATGAGACTGGCTATGATCTCAGTAACGATGGACGTGGAGTAGCCAGTTCTTGTCTGGCTGCTGCCATCCTCCATGAGTTGGTGCCATGTGCAGATTGGGCTCATATCGACACGCGCGGTACAGGCCTGCTGACAACCTACGGTCTAGTGCCGTATTTGACTGCGAGCTATATGACTGGCCGTCCGACGCGGACATTAGTACAGTTTGTCTACCAGATGGCATGCCCCGAAGTGAAGTAAAACGTTGTTTGTGTTGTATTAATTTTTCAGACATAACGTACATAAAATAACTATTGGTATTTTCCTTGTTTTGATTTGAGTGAACAGTACAAAAAAATTCAAAGAAAAAAATAAAAAAAATGGCGCGAAACTCTGTATTTAAAAGGGATAAATACCCACTCTTTTATAAAAATTTTGCAATATTCATACTTACCGCTTTTTCACTATTATTGGGTGCATAGGGCAGATTACTAATAGTAGGGCCTGACTGCAAATGGGGCGGTAAGGCTGAATGATGGACCACATGCTTCACGGTGGTTACTGGTTGTTCGTCGTGCGCGCCATCATAACCATTTGAAAGTCCATGACCGGGTTTGAATTCAATGAAGGAATTGGGAGTAGGCATATTAGTCGGGACAACAGGTAGTTCTGCAACATCATTGTTGCCAGGCTCCACAATGGGCACATATTGCTTGGTTTTCGCCATGCCAATTAGCCGTCCTGGCTGCACGCCTAATTGTCCATGATTTGCCACGCTTGGCGTATTTATTCTAACCGATTGTGGGGGAATTTGTTGAAGTTGTGGCGGGTGAAATTGTATGGGCGCTGTACTATCCTGTGGACGATCTTGAAGTTTGACAAGCTTTGGCTGTCGTTGTAACTTGGCTTGCATTTCTTTGGCCAATAGATAGGTAAGGCCATGGATTTGATCATCCGGAGACTTGCCAATTAGTGTAGATAGTTCCCGAAATTCGGGCATTTGTTTGTAGTGATCGTTAATACTGTCGACTGGAGCGTGGTACTCAATTTTGATCAGTTGCTGAGGTTCTTCTTGGGGCTGTGCTTGAGGCTCATAACTATATTGCTCGATGGGTCTGCCATAGAGTATGTTTGATTGCGCCGGCTCCGTCGTCAAGGGATCAGGCTTGGAGGGGTGAAACTGGGGTGTGACAATGCTGGTTGCCACATGGGGATGCACCACTTCTGCCACAGTTTCGACACCACCTTGAGGAGCTGCCAATTCAGCACTGTACGTGTGATGCACCACCTCAGGGCTAGGTGGGCGGTCTGCGATTTCTGGCACGAATATTGGCTGGCTTATTGTCGGTGTCAGGGGCGCGACTTTCGCGAAGCTTGGTTTGTAGACATATCGCAGTTGCTCCACAACTGGCACAGGCTGAATATGCACTTCAACTTGCTCGACGGCCTTTGAGGGTACAAATTTAACAGCTTGAGGCTTGTGGACGTAGGTGATTGGCTTCGCTTTCAGGTTTTCATAATTGCTGATTTGGGGATTTAAATACTTTATATAAGCCTTGCCTCCGTGGCCATCCTTGATGAGATGTGTAATGACCTTTTGCACCTCATGAGGCAAAACTATCGACTTCTTGGACTTGACATGCGTAACGACTGGGGCATCTTTATACACAAATAAGCGTTTAGTTTCGGCTGCAGTTTCTCCAGACATCACCATGTTATCGTCCATGCTGGCTTCTTGAGTGGCAGCATCCTCTGTTCTATTATAATTCACCGGCGTTAGAGTCTCCATAGTCAGCAACTGTTTACCAGAGCGTTGCAATGATTCTGGCAGTGAAGACTTTGCATCAGCTAACTCAAACTTTACCACATGCAATGTTGCTGAGCGTTTTGAGCGTTTCGTTTGGCGTGCTCGCGACTTTGTGGATTGATCCGAAGCTTTCGACGTTGTAATCTTTTGGATTGGCTGCTTGACCGAAACTGTTTCTCTTTGCAGATCTAAGGCTCTGGCTCGCGATATAAGTTTTGCTGTGAACGTGTCCGGTTCACCCGCATCAGATGCTTCAAAGGGAATCATTTCCACCTTAAAATTAGCAGGTTGCCGATTCACTGTGGATCGTCGGGTCCGACGTGATTTGCTACTTTTAAAGTCTTTAGCTGAAGTGTTTGCCTTCGATTTTGAGACTTCACTTGTAATTTCACTTGATACGTTGAGCGATCTATCACGATACAGGCGCAGAAGCTGCTTTAACTCATTACTTGGCTCCACTGCATCGCTCAGTTGAAAGCGCAACATGCGAGGTGCACTTGGTAGATGACGTACTTCGCGTTTGGTGCGAAGATGAGAGGTTGGGTGGGACGTCTCTGGTTGCTCGTTGTATTCGTTAAAAGCTGCCAAATAGCTGTCATCCGTAGGATTTTTAATATGCCGCGTATCGTGCAAGTGACGATGATCAACGTAGCGTTGCATGTGCTGGGATAACAGGAAATAATCAACAAATTAGTTTTAAAATTAAAAGTAGATATGGTAGGAGGGAGTTTGGCTTCGTTGAAGCCAACGAAGATAGATAGATAGAATGATATGCAAATGTTTGACTCTATAGGATGCAATTGTAGACGGAGTGATATACTGGAATTCTTTCCTATCATTTTTTAATCTTTTCACATTTTTTAATTGTAATAAATTTAACTTTCCGGATATTGGAAACATTTCAACGGATATTACAACAAACCAGTTCGAAGACGATTACCGAAAATAGTTCAGCTATGGAGAATAAGCGAGTGCCTACAAAATGGTATGTAATTTCGGGTTCTATACTTGTTGTTTCTAAATTATTTTATTTTAATTAATATGTGTTTACCGAAGCATATCCAGCTTCAAGAAATATCTTACTGTTGACCACTTCACAGATTTAGTAACTTATCTTAGCACAATCATTAAAATTAAATATGTAGCTTACCTCATAACTCGCAAATGTATCAAGCGTGGGTAATTGCTGCCAATTATCCGAGACTTTAGTTGACGCTGATTGGCTTAGAAACATAATCTTCAAATATACAGAAACAGTAAAATTTTATTAAATCAAAAGTATTTGTTGATACATAGATATTTATTATAAAAATATACCTGTGCCTAGGTTAATGGGAATGAGCAGTGAAATCAGAATGATTAATTATATATACATATCCTGTTAACTCAAATTAGCAATTCAAACTGAAACCAGCGAATTAAGTCGATCAGCGTGAGAAAATTATATCAAATATAGTGCTCCTAACTATAATAGTCTTTGACAGACACGTGACTAAATCGACTTGGCTGCAGAAGCTGATCGATAATGTTTATTCATCATAGGGTGCCTCCTTCTCCTTTGTACTAATAATTGCACACATCTATAATACCCTATGTTGCTCATTTTCAATGGGGTCAAGTCGGTTAGTATACTATAAACAAATAAGTACGTAATGTGTCCATCTGCGTATCTTCTCGTCGACTTTCACTTTCAGACGTGCCTCATTTGGCTAAAGCCTACTGGTAGCAAATGCCCCATGACACTCGGATAAGATTCACAAAACTCGTTTCGCAGCGCTGCAATAGGCTGCGTAGTTGCGCGACTGGCTCCCTAGTCTCGGGACCAATCTGCGTTTGCTTCAGTCTAGCTGTGACTACTTTCACTGCAACATCGTCGGCATTATATTAATGGTCATTAAACCCACTGTCTAGTATTCAGGACCGGTCATATTAGCCACCATTCCATTGCTACAACTAACACATTGCTTACGTAAGGAGAATTATGGCATTGACATTGCCTCTGATTATGCAATAGCGTCCAATCTGGTCTAAAGTACTATATAAGTGTTTATATTTGTAAATGTGCAGGAAATAGAAGAAAGATCACCACTTCAAATATGCTATGAATACAAAATATGCTCGGCAGTCCTTGTCCTGTCTCAAAACCTAAACTAGAAGCTATCCTATCAATGTAATAACAGATTAAACAAATTATAAGCATGTCCGATTTCGTAATTCTATTTAAACCAAATTGAAATTAAGTTTTTCAGTTCTTCGGTTTACAATTAAAAAATAATGATAATTTTTATTTGAGAGTTATAGATGAATTTGTAGTTTATTAAAGAAAAGTACTTATTAGTACAGTGTACTGTAATTCATAAAGGCATGCTTTACAAGTTAAAAACGTAGAAAAACCGTTGAAGTTAATTTTGAAACTGAACTTAAGAAATACCAAAAATTATTAACTAGTTAACTACCTGTACGGTTTTCTTAAAAGATTAGTTAGTTTAAAAAAAAAAAAAAGTAAAAAAGCTGATATACCGGCAAACCAGCTCAGATATACTAAAATATACCAAAAAGTATTATCGGTATTCTTGGTATATTTGATATATTTGTACCTTCATATTCCATCACATCCTAAATATACAGACAGACAGACGGACAGACGGACAGACGGAGAGACGGGCAGACTGACAGACGGACATGGCTATATCGACTCGACTGGTGACCCTGACCAAGAATATATATACTTTATGGGGTCGGAGATGCTTCCTTCTGCCTGTTACATACATTTTCTGAAGTCACAAAGCTGTAATACCCTTCCACCCTATGGGTAGCGGGTATAAAAAGGGATTCATATTTTATTTGCATACTTATTTCAGTCTTGCAAACTTACCAGCAAAATAAAGCCACTGCAACTTGTAGCACTTGTTGTCATTGTTAAAGCTACGTTAATAGTTTGTCTTTCCCAGGTATATTTGAAAACTTTAACTTATTCCTGAAGTATTTTTGCGAAGGTCCAACCTTTGAACTGATTGTATTCCGAAATAAGTCTACGTGAATCTAGTTAAACTGCACTATATTTGCATTTTAGATGTTTGCATTTGTTTATATATTGTTTATTAATTTAACTGAATTTATATAACTATTTATATTTATTTTATTTGAAGCACTTTTCAATGAATAATTTTCACCAAGTTATATTTTAATAATTCTTCAAACTTATGCGGATGATTGTTCACTGACATTATGCATCTTACAACTTAACTTCCAACTTTCTTTTGATTATCTTTGTGTGAGGCTTTTGCAACTGAAGCAAAACCGCACGCTTGCGCACTGCTAATGCGACTGTGCCTACAATTTTCGCGCCACTTCAGTTTTGTGTCTGATTGCAAACTCGCATTTCCACAAAGATTCCGGCCAGTTTTTCCAAAAGTTGTTTCAATTGTTGTGAATGTTGGAGTGTTTTTTTTGGGAGTTTGAGCATGCTTGATTTAAGAGTTGTTCAGGGTGTTCAAAATGAAGGAGGTGTATAATTAAGTGATGATGAGGCTCTAATTTTGTAATCGGAGCAGTCTATTAACAGTGGTATAAATAATACTTAACACTAAGATTTTGATACTCGTAAATCGCCTAACAACAGTTTTACAAATTAAATTTATTTTAATAAATAAATTAAAATAGGTAAAATAGATAAAGTAAAATCTAAGAACGGTACATTTAAGTGTGCAACCCTTGGTAATTTCCTAATGGGATGATTTATGCCAAACTTATTTAAATATGTAGTCAGGTAATTGGGAAGAAAACAATTGACAAAGCAGCATCATGTGAAAGTTCAACACTTACGCAATAAGAGATAGAAGAGAGTCACGAAAACCAAACCCATTCAACACGTCCCAAGCAGCTCAACCACAGCGGGCGTCGACGTCGTCGTCTACGTCGTCTTCGTCTTCGTCGTCGTCGTCGTCGTTGCAGTTGTCATCGCCAGAGTTACGCACGCGGCATAGTTGATTAAGTCGCGCAGAGATTACGCTTGCAGGCAGCCGTCGAGAGATTGAATTGGGGCTTGGCCTGACTTATCGCCGTGGCGAATCTGAGCTGATCGTAGTAGAAATCAGCATAAGTTGGGCGCGGTTATTAAGATAGATAATCAACGTTAGCAAACAGTGGAGTGTAAGTAGTTATAGAAGGTAAACAGTTTCATATCGTTTTGAACCTTGAAGACCCGATTGTATTCGTCACTTTTGATACTCGGTTATGAGCATCATACTTTTTTATAAAAGGGTTTTATAAATATGATGATTATGATCGGCAGTAACTAAATAAACCAACTTGCCCTGCTGGTTGGCAGTTGCAGCTGCATAATGCGGAAATCTGTCTCAAAAAGTTGCATGCGGATGCAGTCGTCGCTTCGTCGTCTTCACCCGTGGGGCGGAAGTTTGGCTAACTAACAAATTGGGGAGATGATGTTACGACGGAGACGTAGACCAAACATTTGATCCACAACGTACTGATCGTGCTTCCTCTCTCGGCTTAACCCGGTCCATAGCACAAACAATACAAATAACAACAAAACAAACAATTCACAATCCATATTTATGAGCAATCGGGTATGTCTTTGCTTTACCTACTTTGAACTACTGCTTAATAGTGTCACCATAACGTTAAGGATTCGTAATGGATGTTATTATTACGATTGTCCAAAGCTTTTGCTAATTTAATATGGATATTTACTTTCAGTAAAAGACAGATAATTACTTTTGATCCATGAAGTATTTGGAAATTTTTTTATCGCTATCAACAGACGACATCCATCTATGTCAATCCACCTGCCTCTCTATATGCCTAGAGTTTCTCCAGACCGTACTTCATTATCTAACGGGTAATCGGTAACTTAACATCGGGCATGCTTTGTTTCATTTCATTTTTAAAACGTGTTTATGTTGGCAATTGAACCACACTCTCGAATAGAGTGTAATTATGTGCTTCGAACTTGGACAGTTGGTCATTCAGCTAGGAGGAAGTGGCAGTGGTTTAGTGTCAATGCTGATGCGATCAGCTTGTATGTTTTAATTGAGCCGTCCTATGCTTCCTTCAATACAGGTTTGGCAACAACCCCTCCACCAGTTGACTATTAGTTACTGGCTATTGACTACTGCCTGCTGTCTTAACTGTCTGCCACTTCCCGTTTGCGTTTGTGCCCGAACCACCCGAAATCTAATTACGCCAATAGCAACCCAATGAACATAGCAAATTGACCACACAATAGTCGTGAACAATTTAGGACACGTTGAGGGCTACACGAAGGCTGCTTCTTGGCATCCATTGGTTTGGAGGTGTCACACATGTGCGACAGTTTCTGATTTATGAACGCAATTTCCAGTTTGACATTAAGTCGTGTAGTGGTAGAAGTCCCTGGTGCACGTCGGGTCTAATCTGAATTCTGTCACATGGAAACTTTCCAATATCGCTGGCTATTTGATATAGAATTTCGATAAGTTAATTTTTGGTGCTGTGCATTGATAATAAGTTATGAATATATATTTATTACTATGTAATTAATATTTAAATAATATTAAACATATTTACTAAATAATATAATTGCTAAATTTCACGCAGATCTATAATTTCATAATTCGTACAACTACTGAGGCACAATTACTATTGTGGGATATTTGATGCTACAATTCGGTCATGAAACGAAGTGTTTTCTGAGTAAATCATAATAATATATGGATCAATGGCCAAATATGCTGTTTTTAAGTATTATTGAATTTATTTTATCGGAGCGCTCGCTTTCCTATTAACGCAGACAGACTATAAGAAAGTCAATCAAACTGCCCTGGCCTTTTGGCCACTGATTGAAAATATAAGCATCAGTGGATACGACAGAATTGTTATTATTATAGAGCAAAGCTGCAAAGGAAGCTTTTATTCTTTACGTTGTTATTTCGTTCGTTATTATTTTGCTATCTATACGACAGGGGCTTATTTTAGAGTTTGGCAAAGCTTGCTCCTTCCTCTCATATACCAATAAATACTTTATAAAACTAAAAATATTTGTGAAAAATCTCAATAATAAGTTATTATGGCGTTACAGCTATTAAATAGTTAATATTTTAACATGTTTTGGCAGAGCAGAGTAATGACACGTGTTTAAAAATGCGAAATATTCACTAATCTAAGCGCCTGACTAAATGGGAACAACACTTTTTTGTGCAATAAAGAGGGTTTGTTCTAATGGTTGTTGGTGGGAATCGCATGCAATGATTTTACTTTGTTACTAGAGCTGCACTGCATTTATTTTGTACAGAAGCTCGTGATTGTCTTGCTTGCATGCCAGGAAAATTGGTGAGAGACAACTATTAATGTAGAGACTCCAGTTTGAAATGTATGTAAGTTGTCATTAGCATCTTTAGATTTAAAATTTAATACCATTGATATTGAGCATGCAGAAGTTCTAAGTTATTAATTTACATACCTTGCCAAGGGTCAAACTTAAATTTCGTAATTACATTCTTCTCCATTAAGTGCAGTGTCTTAATTCATAATTACACAATAGTGCATACAATTTAGTCTCATATCTAATACAATACTAGAAAAATATTCAATTCAATTAAAGAGTGTATTTGGATAACTAAATAGGGAAATCAAACTTATGGTATTTAGTTTGGGCCAACTATTTTGTATGGCAGGATCTGAATCCACTTTACACGCGCACACTGTGTGTGCTTTTGACACTTTTGCGTTCATTTTGTGCGACAAGTTTTTTGTGGTTTGCTGAGGCCACTTTACGGATTGTCAGGACCTCTTTGGCAGACAGCCTGCCTATTTCGCACTTTATAGAACATTTTTGGCAATTGTCTGTCGACGCGCCTTGGCGGCTCGTGCAATGTACTTGTGACTATATATATTTTTTTTATACGGAAATGTGCGCAATTTTCAAAGCGGAAATGCAATTTTCGGTTCAGTTGCATTTGTCTCTCGCAGTGTCGCCCAACTACCCAAAATATCCGACTACCCGATCACTCGAGCGAGCAACCTACCGCCCGCTGGACAACTGGGCGGCTTGCCAACACATCCAAATCGTATATCAAACGCAGACTTGGCAGTTCCTGACAATGACATGCAGCGGCGGCAGCCAAACCGAAAAAGGCCCACAATGCGAATGGGGCAGGGACTGAGACTGTTGGAGAATGCATGCCGTACCTAAACAAGAACCAAAAAAAAAAAACAAGTAAGAAAGCTACAGTCGAGTGTGATCGACTGTAATATACCCGATACTCAGCTCAAATATACTAAAATATACCTAAAAGTATTTTTGGAATATTTGGTATATTTGTACATTCATATTTCATCACATCCTAAATATCGCATAAAGTATAAAATATTCGAAGCACGGTCACATTGTTCACCAGAAACACAATAAAAAATGAATAACTTTCAAGTTTTTCATCCGATCGCGACCAAATGCTCGGGAATCATCACGACTGTTATTATCTTACATACATTTCCTGAAGTCACAAAGCTATAATACCCTTCTACCCTATGGGTAGCGGGTATAAAAATAATCTGAACTCTACATACTAGCTCTGACTGTGAAATACCTGTTCATATTTAGTCTTGAGTTTTGTTACATACAAAGATTATGACAGTCTCGATGATTCTCGAGAATTTGGTCGCGATCGGATGAAAAACTTGGAAGTTATTCAAGAAACAGTTTTGTATGGGAAAATCCATAGACAGATGCGCATGGCTTGTTTCTGGTGGACAATGTGACCGTCCATGGTATATTTTATATTTTATGCGACATTTAGGATGTGATGGAATATAAATGTACAAATATACCAAAAATACATTTAGGTATATTTTAGTATATTTGAGCTGGGTAGCGGGTATATCACAGTCGTGCACACTCGACTGTAGCTTTCTCACTTGTTTTTGCTGGGGACATTACATAGTGATTATTTGTCTATAAAGAAGTTTCTGTCTTAATTAGCTCTCGAGCTATGACAACAACAACGACATCGATGAAAATATCGTGATTTATTTTTAATGCTTTCTGAGGTAAGGCAAAAAATTAAGATACCTCGAAAATAATAATTATTCGTTTGTTCAATTTGTCAACTCACTAACGGGTAGAACATTAATTTGAAATCTTATTTTTTAAATGTACATAATATTAAACATATTCAAATTATGTTGTTATACGTCGTTAATTTATGCGTTTATCCGTATATACTTAAGTTAAGATAAAATAGGATTTTTAAACTGGCTCGGTGATTAAGAATATAAATATACAGTTAATAGGGATCACCCGCTAATCACATTACGATTTTCTCAAACCTAATATACCTTATAAACTTATTTTAAAACTGAACAGGTCTAAAAACGGCGAAGAGAAAACTTTTAACCGTCAACGTCGCCAATGACACCACAAGCTATGCATTTATTATTGTTGTTTTCGTTATAGTGTGTGTTATGTCTTTTGTGGCGTGGTCTGAAAATATATTTCACAGGTTTTTTTATGCAGCCAGAGAGTTTTCCAAAAACTTGAAAAATTTGTGGTGTTTGCGTTTGCATTGCTTTTGCATACACAATGAATTCTTAAAATACTTTTATTTATTTGCATATAAATTATTGGATTATTCCTTGGCTTGTCTTTCTGGGTGGCTCGAAATCCCACAACTTCACGGCCACTTTCACAAGAACGACTGTCTATAAAAGCTGCAATGCATCTTATCTGTAATTGATTTTTGATTTCCTTAAGCTTCAGCTACTTATATCATACATAGAGTTAGGCTGGTGTTGTCAACAAAATTTCTAAGCTCTTCTAGAGATATTTTGGTGTTCGTAATGTTATTATACACTTCGTCCCTATAAAGTGATGAAGATTGGAAACTTATGTGGACTGATTCATAAAGGCTGAATATAGGATGTAGGATAATAATCTAACTAAAATTCTCCGGAGATAGGCATCGACATACAGTTTGGGAGAAATAAGAAATGTTAAAGAAGAATATTATTACAGATAGAGTTTATACAATATATACATAAAGCAAAGAATAAGTTTGTCATTTCATTTTCAGGCTTAGCAATCACGTAATTCAGCATACACATTGTTCACTAAAAAATATATTTTCTTTGCCTTTTAAAAATTGTTTACATTTGCGACTTCAAATCTCACATCTATTGTATGTATTCTTTCGTTAGTGCTTCTTCTAACTTCCAGAACTTTTTGCCGTCAGATGTCAACTGCAGACGTGCACCGACGTGCCTATTGAGTTGCTACAGAGGGTTATTTTTATACCCGCTACCCATAGGGTAGAAGGGTGTTATAGCTTTGTGACTTCAGGAAATGTATGTAACAGAGAGAAGGAAGCATTTCCGACCCCATAAAGTATATATATTCTTAGTCAGGGTCACCAGCCGAGTCGATATAGCCATGTCCGTCTGTCCGTCTGTCTGTATGAACACCTAGATCTCAGAGATAGTCTCTGAGCTAGAGATTTTTGCCACGCCCTTTTCCGCCCTCTAAAATCGAAAAAAACCATTTACTAGCGCAATTTTAAAGATAGAGTCTCCAGTCTTGGTACATATGAAGATAATAAGAGTCCTGAAGATTCCCCAAATACCAAAAATACTTTTTGGTATATTTTAGTATATTTGAGCTGGGTAGCGGGTATAGCACAGTGGAGCACACTCGACTGTAGGTTTCTTACTTGTTTTTATTGCGCGATTACGATTTGTCTCTAAAGGTTCCATATACTTGTGTATCTCGAACGACATATGTTGTAAATTTATTAGCTGTCATATAAATCATTTGAAATTTTGCACAACTCTGTCTTTACTTAAAACAAGTAAGAGAGCTACAGTCGAGTGTGCTCGACTGTGATATACCCGCTACCCAGCTCAAATATACTAAAATATACCTAAAAGTATTTTTGGTATTTTTGGTATATTTGGTATATTTGTACATTCATATTCCATCACATCCTAAATATCGCATGAAGTCTAAAATATTCGAAGCATGGTCACAATGTTCACCAGAAACACGCCACGTGCAGCTGCCTATGGATTTGCCCATACAAAACTGTTTCCTGAATAACTTCCAAGTTTTTCATCCGATCTTCAGGAATCTTCAGGATTGTTATTATCATCATATGTACCAAGACTGGAGACTCTATCTTTAAAATTGCGCTAGTAAATCGATTTTTTCGATTTTAGAGGGCGGAAAGGGGCGTGGCAAAAATCTCTAGCTCAGAGACTATCTCTGAGATCTAGGTGTTCATACAGACAGACGGACAGACGGACATGGCTATATCGACTCGGCTGGTGACCCTGACTAAGAATATATATACTTTATGGGGTCGGAAATGCTTCCTTCTGCCTATTACATACATTTCCTGAAGTCACAAAGCATTAATACCCTATGGGTAGCGGGTATAAAAATATGTGTTGAGAATTTAAATTAAGCAGATATAAATTCATCTTATTTATATTTTCTAAAAATCAAAATTGCTGACGGTAATGGACGTCTGCATTTTGGCTTACCTTAAATACATGTATGTTATATAGAATGTCTTTCCTTATATGCATGCATTTCTAAATTGACACTAGCAGGTATAAGCCATTTGGATAATTAAAATTGCAATTTAATCTTATATTTTATTATATGCATCTGTTATCTTATATTCATGGTTTCAATATTTAGACATATTCTCCTGCAGCTTGACATGCAGATAGAGAATGAGAGTTAAGTCATAGTACGGATATAATATAAATTTATTAGATGTCTTTGAAATTTGTTGTATAAATAATAATAGCTATTTGTGTGTATATTTTGGCACGCTTTTCATATCCACTTTGTAGAACCTGGAAATGATTTCATTACTGTACTTCTGTTTCCGGTTGCTTCAGTGGCATACCCTTGTCGTCAATCTCAACCGAAGGCACAAGTGGCGGCTTGAATCCATATTCCATGTGCAGATTCCGACTGAAGTCGGGACTGCGCTTTAGAGAATGGCCACTACGCCAACGCTGAAACTCATCAAAGTCGTTGCCGTTGTTTTCATGGTTAGTGCTGGTCGTTGGTACAGGGCCTATGTAAGATTTGATCATATGGACAGGAGCTGAGGCCGCTGCTGTTTGTAAATCCGCTGGTAAGGTGTTGTAAATGTAGCGGGCACCCTGTAACCATGTCGAACCTGGAGGCGGTGGCGGTGGACGTAAATCAAATCGCATGTCAGCTAGACTGAAAGTTGCCACCTTGGGTGCATCACCGTGAACTGGATTGATTGGGGGCTTCAGAGAGGTGACTTTTGATATCGTCTTAACCGCTGGGTTTGCTGCAGGTTTTTGTGGTGAATTGAACTGAGGCAACAGCTTCTTCAGCATACGTGTGTAATAGTTCTGTAGCACCTTAGGTGGGACGTGTGCAATTGACGCATGCGACCACTGGTGCAATGCATTCGGATGTGATCCAAAGCCCGGCGAATGATTTGGCGGCATTGGCATGTGTATGGCGACAGGGACATGAATGGGAATGGGCATAGGTCGATCCACATACTTTTCCACAATCTTCTCGATAGGCTTTTCCACAATACGCTCCACTTCGACAGGCACTTGTTTCTCCACGATCTTCTCTACGATCGTTTCAACGGGATAAGGTACAGGCTGTTCGACAATGGTTTCCACAGGATATGGACGGTCCACGTAGTGCTCAACGTGGACTGGCACAGCGACGGGTTGTGGCACAGCATATGGAACAGGTATGTGCTTCTCAACAATTTCCTTAATTGGTCCATCAATGAATTTTTCCACTACTTCACCTAATGGGGAGTGTGGGATGGCATTGTGAGATATTGTCGATGCAGAATCAGTTTCCAGATGAGCTGATTCTTGGGGTAAGCTTTCATATTCCGACTGCTGAACGTTAATGGGATGCGTGGCTAACGAATCGTAATTCTCAGAATGCGGCTTCACTTCTGGTGATGCGGCTGAAACATATTCTTTGGGGCTGTAGTTCTGCTGATAGGGCTGATTGTAAATTGTTTCATGCATTTCCACCAATTGCCCGTCTTTCTCGGTAATGAGTTTGTTGTGAATGTTCACAGATTTCTGAACCTCCACGAAGGTGTATCCCTTGGGCTTAACAAGTAGTTTGGTTTCGGCATTGGAGTTAGAATTCGCGTTGGCGTTAGGTGAGAGAACATGCTGTACACTATGTTGAGATGGCTCTGCAGCTGCTTCCGAGACGTAGTCGTGAGGCCTTGGCAACAACGGATGCTCAGCCGCATGATTAGTACTAGATTCTTTCTTAGGATTGAATGAATTGACAGTAATGTACAATAAACTGTTGGGTGTAGGACCACTGTAAGTAGAGCCATCGCTTGACGGCTTGGGTGTAACATCATCTGCAGAATGCGATGCAATTGCCTTTGTGTTCAACTTGGAATTTGTACTCTGTGAGTTAGATTGCTCGTGATTTATGCCTCCATAAGCTGTAGGGCCTTCAAGCGCCTTGTAGAAGCTTACTTCCTTTGGCTGTTTCCAATTTGTTCGTTGCGGGGGATGGCTGGACTCATAATGAAAGACACCCTTCGATATGGGGCCATCGGCACTGCCGGAGACCATAGGTTTAAAAGATTTTAAGAACTGTCTGGAAGGTGCCTCCTGATCCTGATATTGAGTTACGGTTTGCTGGGCTTGTGATTTTGGTGTTTCTTCTTTTTTGGCCGGAGTCATGTCATGGGCAATGTGTACATTGAAGTTCAGATTCTCGGCAGGGCCTTGCTGATGCTGATGACTATAGCTTTCCATAGGCTGAATCGAAGAGTCCGTTTGCAGCGGATGTTGATATGAGTGCGTCTCCCCCGCATATTGAGTCTCTGCTATCTGATTATCTTGGATGTCTTGTACATCATCGAAGGCTTCTTGTTCACCGAGTATGATAATGGGTGCACTCTCGGCTGCGACGAGAGTCTCATTATCCTCGTTCTCGGGATGCAACAGCAAACTTGGCAACACTGGAGATGCTACAGCTGCGCGATTAATGCGCAGCAGATCATTTCTCGATATATAATTACTGCGTTCTTTTAACGGTTTCTTTTCACGATTGCTTATCTTCTCAACAACAATTTGCGTGTGTCCTGGTTTAACTTCTCGACGGTATTCCTTCGTCACTGTCGTTTGGTAGCTATAATATGTGCCATTCTTGGGTGGCAAAGATGGCGAACTTGTTGTCGAACTTGGTTCAACAGCTTTTTTATTTGTGGAAGTTGATAAGGCTTTGGGCGCTTCGGAAGTTGTTTTAGTTTCTGCCTCGCTGCCAATAAAGCGAAAAATATTCGAAAAGCCATTTGGAAACAGACTAGAAAGTATCTCATTGACAGTGTTTTTCCTTCCACTGCTTTCATCGTCCAACTGCTTATATACAGCTTCCGTTTGTTGTTCCTCATTTATATCGAATTGGATATAGCCATGACCGTTTGTCTGCGGTTGGGTTATGTTAACTTTATCTTGAATAATAGTGGGCGCAGTGGGCAAAAAATGGTGGTTTCTGAAAAGTTAATCAAAGGTTTATTTAGTATCTGATATTTTAAACAACTTTAAATGAATACAAAAAGTATAAGTCAAAATGTTCTAGTTAAGTGTTCATTGCTCAATTTTGAGATTGCACACCGTTGAACATTTAATCAATTTTAGTACTCTAAGCAAGTTAAATACTTGATTTGTTAAAAAAATTTTGTTTTTTATAAATAATTAGGTGCGATCCATAAAATCGAAGAAAGTTCGTTTTTACAAATTATATCTTTGTGCCAACAGGCAAAGTACCCATTTAATTCAAAATAAAATGAATAACTCGAGTTATTTCAAAGACTGAAAATTAGATTCCATTATCCATAAGAATAACGATGGTCGTATTTATAAAATTTTTCAAAAGCCAGCACACTTGAAATTTAGAACTGGCTTAGACGTTATACAAACAAATATATATTTCTTATAATCAAGCATTGGTATACCTGGAAGTTCTTGACTCTGTTTTTTGCTCCCAGTCCACTTGCTCATGCTCATCTTTCCCAAGTAATTCACTATTGAAAAACTGTTTATCGATAACCTCAAAGTGCTTGGCTCTCTGCAAATTAAGCTGTCAAAAATACCTCAAAATCTTTCAGCAATTTTCAACATACCTCCTTGCCGCTGTCACTCACGACGCCATCATCGCTGAACTCACTGTTCTCTCCCAGGCCAATGCTTTTTGGGGTTGTCACATTCTGCGGCGCTGGAGGTTGTGGCAAGAGTTGTGGAACAGTAATAGTGGTTGCTTTAGAAGCGTGTGTCACATCTGGCATCAACAACAGGGAAACACCTAAGACAGCAAATGCCAATGCTAACAGTTGTAGTTTATGCCACATAGCAATGGATCTGTGGAACGAGACAAGAGTAAACTGAGATTTGTAGTTTGAAGTTTAAGTAATGTTTGTGTCGCAATCCAATGTTGCCAAAGGTTGATTTTTGTTTATTTTTTTGCCAATTCTCACAAGACAATAAAGTATTATTTGGTAAACTAAATTGATTGCGGCGTAGAAAGTTGTTTGCTAATCAGTAAACTGCGGTAACTTTAGTAGAGATGACGTTTAACACATATATGTATATTTACATATAAATAAGATAATAATATTAAAATAAAGAAAACTACATTTTTTTGCATGATTATGCACTTTCAAATTCAACATTATTATCACGTGTGGAATTATTGAGTACTAGTATTAATTTACCTGCATCCATTAAATATGGATAGGCGAAACAATGAAATTGCAACGTACGATTATTTACGTTGATTCGCGCCCGATGTTCGTATTTTTACACAATTTTAATACATGGAAGTTATAAACATTTTATGAAACACAATTAAATGCCTTCTAAACGAACGTCTTTATTGTATCACTTTAAACTTTTATCGCATAACCTAATCCGATTCACAGTTAAAATATTTAAATTGAATGCGTTGTCGAATCTGCAAGTCTCCGATCACTTTCTACGCGCACATGCTGGGGGAGGACTCAGCGCTTGCGACCTTGTCAGTTGCGTGTATACGATGCGAATGAAAGTGAAACCACGGTGGACGGCGCATTTCGTTTTCTTTTCGATCGTCGTCAGCTTTGAAGCTGCAGTCGTTGTTGAAGTGGTTGTTGTCGTTGTTGGTCGTTATTGCAACTGCAACTGCGACTGTCGATCCTTAAACTGTAGCACCAAACTTGTCCATCCAGCGATGACGCAAGCTCAACCTGCTGCCGCCTCTCACTCTCTCAGTCTCTTTTACTAGATGTTGCCAAAACATGGCTCATTTGGCGTTGCCGCAGTGACATTTTTTTATGGTTTTCTACGGCAGCATTGACCCTGCCGAAAACATATGCGGGAAAACTCTGCAACTGGTTTTTTTCGTCACCAGTTGTGTGAGCTCACTCAAAGTGAAAGCCCTTGCCACTGGCATTTGTTGCAGCGAATCGCCCTTGACTACAATGACTTGTTTTTTTTTTTGAATTGTAGTTTTTATTTTGCTTATTTGCCCACACATTTTCATGCTTTGCGATTATCGCATGTATTACACTTGCACCTCCGTTATAGTTGTCCATCTTATTATATTGCTATTAAATATTTTAACTACCAAGTTTATTTATTACTTAAAGTCAAATAATTTCAGATAATTATCTTTCAATCTGAACGCCCGCAATATTTTTTAAATGTGCGTCCAAGATAATAATTTAATGTTGTTTTGAAGCTGAATAACATTACATTCGAAATTAGCTGTAATAGCTGCGGAATTACTAACAAATCTTGCTTTCTCAAATATTTAGTGTGGTGCCATTAAAATGGTATTTTACCAGCACTTCCGCAAATCCAAGAGCGTAGAGCTGGACAACTATCTTTAAAAAGTACGAGGCAGAGATTATGCAACTCAGCGTTGACGGTCAGACATTTATGGGCCTTTTGAATGATTTTTAAGAAAGTGGAGATAAGTTATTAGCTTTCGGTTGTACTCATTTACTTACCACTACCATCCGGTTAGAGTATGAAACATAATTTATGCAAACTTGTTAAGAATAAGAACTGTCGTTGTTGAGCTGGGTTAAGTTAATCGTGAAGAGGAACTCACAGAAATTCCTCATAGTTAGTGAAGTCCCATCAAAAAGCTTGAAATATATTTACTTATTCAAAAAGCTTTACGAGTCGAAATAATTGCAACTGTCTGCCACTTGCGAGAAGCTCAAACCACCCATTTAGCGTGCTAATTAAGTGTACAGGGTAAATAAAATGAGTCAAAAGGTAATTACAATGATGGGCAATGGGCAGACTCAAACCAAATGCCAATTTAATGCAACAATCAATCAAAAACCATTTTTAATTTTACGTTAACAATTATTGTACGAACACTCTCATTTTACTGTTGTTGCGTTTTATTTTATATTTTTTCTTTTGTGCTGTCCCGCCATCGGTGATTTTGCATTGCTCGTTAAAGTGTGTGAAGTAAATTGGAAAATGAAGTTAAAACTCAAATGAATTAATTGAACTGTAAAATTTCATAAAAATGTATGAACAATTATTTGAGCGTGTGCCAACGAGCGTAACATCAATGGACAAGAAAGAGACCAAGTCCAATAAATTAATTGTCAGCATTTAAATTCATTGTGAGTCACTATAGTTTTTGCATGTTGAATTTAAAAAAATGAATATTGTGAGGTTAAAGTTAAAAGTAATAACTGAAATTCAGCCGTGTTCTTGATTCGATTTATCAATAGGATACTTTCACTGTGAAAGCAATAAATTAATAGTGGAATATCCCTAATGTGAATAATTAACAAATATGAAATACATATACAATGGTGGACAATGCTCAATTTTCCATTAATTGTAATTTTATATTCATTTCCATTGATGTTATGGATATATGGAGTTATTTTCGGAACTGTAAAGTACGTACATATGTAGTATCCTTCAGTGTTTAAAATGCGTGGATCTCAGAGACGATAAAACCTATACTCTCCGAATTTGCTTGGAAAGTTCCTATTTTCATTTCGCAGATAAACCACTAATCGCTTCCCATATAATCAAATTGGGAAGTTACACCAGAAATCAACTAATTTCGTCAGCGCAATATCTAACCGGAAAGAGTGTGTTGAAATCTCCTGCCTTAGCAACAATAGTACCACCCAAAAGCGGCAAATTCAATTGTAGTTTTTGCATTTTTTCGTGTCTTTTACTCAATAAGCTTTAAACATGACAATAAACAGTTGAAATATGTGAGCGGCAGGGGAAAAATTGAGCAGCCGGTTTATAAGTTTGGTTGTGGCAACATTTAAAAGAAATTCACACAACAATTGCAATTGCGGATGCATGCGGTTTCCAGTCCTCGTGCCCCCTTGTCCATTTGTGGAAAATACTTTTCGCTGCGTTACTGTGGCGTACTTTCAGTCGTAAGTTGGTTTTTCATTTTGATTAATTTTATTTCGCCAGGGCTATTGGCTCCAAGACAAATTTTTGATTAGTACTTGGCAACTAGTTGACGAACAATTCATACTATATATGCAGGGGACAAGAGAGAATTGATACGCCCCCACAGCACTAGCTGTTCGAAAATCTGGTAATGTAGCGCCTTCGCTATTTGATAGTCATTAGCGCGGCAAACCGGCTGTTCGACTGCTAACTTTCCAGGCAGCCTGACTGTCGTTTTTATCATCGGCATTGACGTTGGTTGTTGATTTTGTCGGAAAACAGGTTGCATGGCCAAGTGTGCAGGCCAAGAAATGTAGCAGTAGTTGCAGTACCCTGCTCAATGCAGCCAATGTCAGATTGCCAGTGACCATACAGCCTTTGCGGAGTCATTGTACTTTTGATGTTCAACTAATGCAACTGATCACTACACTGGAAGACGCGGAGTCAAAAACCGAAGCTAACATCGCTTTGGGCCAATGGACGAAAAGAAAACCGGATTCCTTCAAATTGCCCAGAGCGTAACACCTTTACTCAGTAGTGAGCAGCCGTTCAACCTTCAACAAGCCTGTGCCTGTCATTTTGACTACTTGTTCGTCGCCTTTCCCGTTTATTGACGAAATTAGCTGAATTACAATTCTAATAACTATTGGAAGAAAATTGCGCTTTGTATCTATACATATTTGCGCCCTTTTTCAAAACATTCAAAATCTTGTTTTTTATATTTTATTTTAAATTTTTTATTTCATGTTCATTTTGTATTTTATTTCTTTCGCTTCACTTTAAATTGGCTATTTCATCTGTTGCTTTTTGGTGTAATCTTGTAAATGTATTAGATTCCTTTACAGATTCTCTGTTTTAAATCTTTTGTTTTTGGCGTTTTATTAAACCCCTCGTTACAAATAAATGAGGCTACAAGTTTTGTTATTATTTTCTTCTTAACTTTGCTTGCGTTTCTTTTGATTCTATATTCTGCTTGCTCAATCCACGTTCAGAGCTGCAAGTTTTTTGGTGGTTGTCATTTTATTGGGCCTATGACTAATTCTTTACTTATTGTATTCTCATGTTTTTGCTTTTGTTTCGTTTTTGGGTTATCAAACAGCTTGCACCTTGCACTACAAATGTATTCAGGGGTTTACTTTCATATACATACATATACATATGCTTTTAAAATTAATTTGCCACATTTTTATTTGGGTTGTAGTTTTCTCTTAGGTACTAAAAATTATGGTATTATTTGTATGCTTCTTTTATGTTCGTTATTAATAAATAATATTTTTTAAATATTATCGTTATAATTATTATTCATTATATTAAATACAATATGCATTTGACCACTCTTTGTAATATGTAATGTATATATACTTAAGCATATACATAATTTGTTATATAATACCATAATTTATTAATAACTAATTTTGTTAGTTAACATGACGACGTGTTTGTGTTTGCTTTGTAATACATTTCGCAAATTTCGTTTATAATAATACGTATAAACATAAAATCTAAACTCAACTTTTCATGGCACATCCATATATTCATACTTAAAAAATGTATATTGGCATGAATTCGCTTGATTAAAATAATAATCGCCTGAAAAAATCATCCCATTTTGCATTTTATTGTGTAGCCGAATTCTTGGAATTCTGCGTAAACCTTCTTGAAGTTTGTTTAAATTGGCGTTTTGTTCTTCTAAGTGTTGATTTCTTTACATTTACATATCTCTTAAGTATGCCTTATAATTATTATGTAATTATATGGCACGAACATATAAGATACACCAAGCATGTGTATTCTTAGCCAAGATAATCTATGAAATAAATTACAAAAGCTTTACTTTTATAGTACATTAAAACAGTGCGCTCTATTTGAATTCGAAGATTCTTGCTTAAAATTTTTTTACAATAGAGCGTATACATTTTATGTTGTTCTGATATTTTATGGCATTTGAATATTGGGTTATGCTGTGGATTTGTATTTCTTGTAGTAATTTACTATTTAAGTTTTTCGTCTTAAATTATTTTTTAATTTTGACATATTTGTTGGTCTTCCCTTTCTTTACAAACAACGCTTAACACTTGATATACTTATAATAATGTTCTGATTTCATTTTTTGCACTAGTTGTTTTATGTTTTCTTTGCGTCAAAACATGTATTTACATTTTGTAAGTGTGGAGGGTACTTTGGAGCTAATTTTCATATGCGTTTATAAACTTTGTTACCATATTTTCGATTACGATGTATCCATATTCCATAATTTGTTATAAAAATCCAATATTAATAAGTTTTCAAGAGTGTTTGGTGAGTGTTTGGTCCTTGTAAATGATGACAAACAATAAAAAACCATTAATTTGACATTGTTTTCATTAACTTATAAAAAACAATTAATTTAATTGTTAAAAAATACATACATATACTTGAAAGATTCATATATTAAACTCTATCGATTATGTACTTACGGCTTGTTATAATCTTACATGTTCAAATACGCGAAAATCGAAATGGAAGGAATTTGTTCGTACCTGGTAGGTTTTTTTGCATTTCATTTGCATTATTCGTAAAGTAAATTTTAACGTGTCTCATTTCCTCTATATCTCTCATTAACTCAAAATATATTTAAGAAAAAAATCAGTCACTTTGCTTATTTTTTATAAAAGGAACTTAAAGTACAATAAATATGGCTCAACTTGTAACAATAGATAAAACATTTATATTTTGTATTATGTTGCTCATTATTCATTTGCCATTCAAGTTAAGCGCTGATACTACGAGTTTTAAAAGACATACACATACACACTGATACAGTCACAGTAATAATTACACGCTACGGATTTAGTATAAATATTGAGTATATGCCATAAAGGGTGATACTGGGCGATGGGAGGCGGCTAGGATAATTGCGTTGGTTAAAGAGTAAGAGGGTTAATGTGACAACTTAGCACACCAATGTGCACATCCTTTCGATAGATAGAGGACCATAGCATAAGTATTCAAATTGCTTACTTTCATTTTGATACTTTCGCTAATTGGTTACACATATGTATATGTACGTAAGTAAATATCGTTAGAATAATAAATAGTAGTGGACAGCATATAAAGATACATTTATAGCTGATGAGTAGATAGATATAGTGGGTAGTTAATAGTAGAAAGTGTTGCGACTCGCACTCATGAAGAGTCAGTCAGCATTGCATCGTGCTCTCTATTACTTTTCCTCTCCTTTCATACACTCGAACACAAACATGGGAGCACACTGTAATTGCTTCCCTCAGTCACTCAATTGATCTCTTTGGCTACTGTTTGGTCTATCACGCTAAAAATCTTAAAACTATTGGCATTGAAGCAGCGATATACTAAATAGTGTTAACGCAAGTGTAAGCTCGAGTCCCTGTTCGCTCGCAGTATTGTTGCTGAAGACAGGGAAGTGTATTTGTTCGGGTCTGTTGAGCTCCTCTTCTTCGTCATCATCAATGGTGTTGGACATTTGCCGGTTACGTTTTGTAAAGTTCACATTGAAGACAGCCTCAGCAACGCCACCTGGCGTCGAGACTATGAAATAGAAAGTTCGTGGCACACGCTCGTGCATGCTCACGTATGTTAGCCGCGCCTCTTTACAGTATGGCGTGGGCAGATCCTACATAAAGAATAAAACAATACGACAAATGAGAACAAAATATTGTATCACTTAGCATAGTGTATATACTATTTACCTTAACTGAGTAGGCTAAGACTGTGCTGCCATATTGATTGCCCGGTGTGAACACTCGATCGCCATGTAGCCATCGAGCTGCATGTGCTGGAGGATTAGCGCAAAACTCCACATTGAGATGTAGGGGTGAGCCAGGATACGCCACTGGTGTGGCATTTAAGGCAACAACTGTTGGTGCACCTGCAAAAAGAGAAAACGTAACAATTATTAAATCGTTTTCATTTCCTGTGGCGTTAAATTGACGCAGAGTTTGACCATTCAACATCTTATTGTTCTGCTACTCACAAACTGCTTAAGGCTTTCAATCACTGAACAAACTGACAATTAGTTGTTTCACAGCATCACAAAGGCTGACACAACACGTAGAAAACTGTACTTTGCAAAGCCACCGTCAGACACATCTGTACCCTTAAAAGTGCTTCAAAAAGTTTATTACCCACACAATCGCCACTAATTAAAATCGTATCACAAACAAAATGAGCCGCAAGGCCAGTTAGAGTTGGCTAGTGTACAGGGAAATTAAAAGAAGTAGTGAGCAACATGTCGTCAGGCGAAAAGTTCTTAAGAACGCCGAATCTTCATTAAAAAGTTTTCGGAACTTTTTTGGGTCACATGTCGAAACCTTGGTTTTCTTCTGATGCCACAACACTGTGAATATCCAATTAGGCACAAGTGCATTCCAATCATCCATATTAAACATATTTTACAATTGAGAAGCGCGGAATTTTTTAAATTCACTATGTACATAAAGTCTAAGTCTGAAGTTCAAATGAGTTTACGTTGGTAGCCAAGTTTAACACACCCTGCTAACCAGACTCGTATCTATCATTTATCAACTTCCAGGTCCAACGAAGATACACTCTAAAATCAATTAATGCTAATACAATCAACAAGCTAAGGGATGCGTTTGAAGAATGTCGCCATTTTCTAAAGTTTTAACAGCGATTGGTAAGTTTCACTGTAAAAAAAACCAAATGTGTATTTTTTTGTCGGAAAAATGGCGTTTACTGAAGTACTAAATACGCCCTGTGCTCAAAGAAGGCAGAAGCTCGCAGTAAAATAAATATGTATAGGCGTATTTTACCCTCATCACAGTTGGTATCTTCAAAATGTTAATAGCTCAAGGGTGGACATTTAGTCATTGGTGCGATTTTTAATTTGATTTCAGAAACATTTCGTAAAATTGAATGACTAATTGAGTTAAAGGCAGACTAAATGAAAGTATGACGATTTCAAAGTAATATGAGTTCACACAGGTAACAATCTAGTTAACTTTGAAATATAATTGGGAATATTTCTGCTTTTACATAGTTTTTATGCGTAAATAACAACGCCTAGACCAATTAAATTGACGAGTCTATCAATATAGCCCAGACCAATTCAATTTAAAAGGCTATTATACAGTTTATCGACGAAATTAATTGTGTAATTGGACCAACTTATAATTAGTATTATCTTTAGTACTAAAAAGATTTCAAAAAAAAAAACAAACTGCATAACCATATTGATAGGGCAATACGAAGATTACTCTGCCGAAATTATTTTTTTGGGTTTATTCTAGTGTGAATATCTAGAACACACGGTCAAGGATAATTTTCTGAGCATTCATTTGACATTGAAAGTGAAAGAGCATAGTTAAATAATTCTGGTGCCACATCATGGCAACGTGAAACTGTTGCTATTCACTTTTGCACGATGGCTTAATTGAAGCTGGCATTGCCAAATGAGGCCAACGATGGTTATGGCAAGGCCTGAAGTATTGGTTAGAATTGGATTTCTCTAGAGGCAAACACTTTGTGCATTTGTAAGATATATGTCAAAGATACTTTATGCAAATAAACTTAGATGGCCAAACACACTGCTTACAGTTAAGAGTTATTTTTTCAGTCCATCATTGCATTTTAAACTTGAAACCTGCCTCAACTTTGACTTTAATAAAGTCACCTGAAAAAGGTATACTTTGAGCAATGTATTCATTCATTTTGCAACAGCCTGACACGTGTAAAGCACATACGAATATGCAAGGAAGTTTAAGGATTATTTTCCTCCGCCGTAATCCAATAATAAACTCACTTTGGTTGGTAAAATTGGTTGCAAACTAAATATAAACAATCCCTGAACTGCTCCCAGTAAAAACGTGTTGACAACTACCAATGAACTGACCAGAGAAACGCCCAACACAGATATCGGAGGGACTCCTCTTTGTATATGGTGGTGGGTGTGAACACTGCGGTCGGCTATCTCACTCACTATTTCTATCTTTTTTGTGTGTGGGTGAGCCCGGCCTATGCTTTAAAGTCTGGCTCTTGACATTTTTATTAGTTTTGTGGCGGCAAAGTTTAATTACTTTACACGCGTTGCGTACAATGGCGCCACTAATAGCGACGCCATTTTAATGCATTATCTGCACCGTGTTTCCGTGTGTGTGTATTGTGAAAATATAAGTAACAACTGCACTGCAGTGAAATACAATTAAAATTTGCATTTGAATTTTATTGCATAGCCTTAGGCTTCTCCAAAGATTGCGTTATTATGTGCAAACCAAATTTTAGCCTCTGAACCACGTCCAATTTTTGAATTTTAAATCCCTCAATTCTGATGGATTAATCGCTTATAAGTTTCATCTTTATATACTAACATACTCCTCTGTAATTTTAAGGATAAAAAAGAAAGATATTAATATTAGTTTAGGACTGAGCTTGACCCCAAGCCTTGCTCCCTTTTGTATTTTCACACAAAAAGTTCTTTTAAACTGTATGTATCTTTTGCTTTAAGCTATCAACAAATCCCTTAAATTTGTCTACAGAAAATGCACCATTCTTTGACTATTTAAAAACCTAAATGAATGCGCAAATTTCATTATGGGTAATAGCAATTTTAAAAATAGCAATCAATTAGACTTGCATAGAGTTCTAGTGTCTCCAATGGAATTTTTTTTTTAAAACAAAAAATAATTTTGAATAAGAGTATTGATTTGTTTTTTGAATTCGTTAAAATGTTAGTCTTAAGTCGAAATGCCCATGATGAATGGTACGCTCGATTATCCCTGTGCCCACCTACCAGGTTATTAATTTTGACGGGAAGAGAACTTTAGCAATATCACATAAGCCACTTGAGACTTGCGGAGGGATAGGCTGATCCCGCTGTGTAACAGTCAGCCGTCGACAATATTATAAATCGACTCAGTTGAAGTACGTAAAGCGACGCTTATTAGTTGGTGCAACCATCGCATTTGGCAGCCTCAAGGCACAATTGGTGGCTTGGCAATAACCCTGAAAAAGCCAACAGCTTAAAGCTGCTAAGAGATGACAACCCTTAATTGAAAGCTCTTTTGGCAGCGATGTCTTGCGGCGCATATTTGCATACTCGAGTGTCAATTTTAGCTGCATGGATATTGCTTTGTTCTAGTTGGCCTTCGGTAAGTTATGCGATTTAACCCTCTAAACTCATCTGGAAATACAATTGATGCATAAAGAGTGTAAATTTGTGATGCGGGGCGATTCGCATGCTCGGGAATTAGTTTTCATCATGTGACAGGCAGACGCTGCTCAAGGGCGAGTTGTGCTGTCAGCTTGCTTTACTGCTTATATCCGGTCGCTATGATGGGATGTAGAATTGGGTGGCACAGTGAAATATTTGTGAAGATGGGTTTGATCTAGCTTTCGGCAGCATATCAACCTCTCCTATCGTCCATCTGCTCAGCTTTTGCAACTCATTTCCGCTGTAGTTTTTAACATTCAGTGACATTGTCAGCTTGTCAATACGAGTATGAACATTTACTGACACTTTCGCATGAAACATGGCAATTCCTCAAACTGACTTTTGAAACTGTCTGAAAAGTTTCCCCGCTCAGAAGGCAAACTCCAGCATTCAGGTTTTGACTAACAAATCATAAACATACACAAACTCACGACACATGGATATTTTTAACTTAGTCAGCCTGACAAAATGCCTTCTGAAGTTTTAATTATTTTCTGCATTTTCTTTCTGATTCAAACCATTATTTTCACTTAAAAATAAATTGCAATATTCGGGAAGTGCCTTAAGATTTAAGATGTCTGTATATCCATCAACACTAAGAATGGACTTCACAGCAATAAAACTATTTATTTAAAACTGTTTGTTTTTGTGAAATTAAGACAGAACTTAGATTTTGAATTTTAGAAATTAAGCATCAGTATCTCAGAAATTTCAGGATGGGAATAATAGGTGGAGTGGATCGATAAGAAATACTGGGTACATTTAACATAAAATTTGACACAACAGCTGCAAAAATTTCAAATACTCATAAATTGTATTATAAATGAGGCAGAAATGAAACACATCGTCCTTTCCGGGCTTAAACATGTTAGTATCCTCAGTAAATCGCTCTGATGAGTAGGAATAATGCATAATTCACAAGCCGAGCAACAAATTTTTGGCTACCATTTTACAAGAAGAAATATACGGCATGAAAAATGAAAAACACCAATGAAATTATTTGTTAGCTGTAATGAGGGGTAGGTATTATGGATATGTATGCTGATCAAAGGCGCATTCCAGAGGAAATTGCACGTAACAAATAGGCATATTCCACAGAACAGCATTCCTTTGAATTTTGTCGGATCTAGACACTTACGCGCACATTTAATTAAGTGTACTCGCACAAAGCAATTTATTTGTTCACGTTTGTAAGTGTGCAAGTGTATTCATGAACGATGAGGAGATCTATTCACCAATATCCTTACATAACAAGTTTATAACTCGCACATGCCAAGGTTAAAGAACAGAAATGAGCTACAAATATAATAAAACAATTAATCAGAAATTTAGAAGAAAAAAGGACCCTAAAGTATAATTGCCGTTAAGTTATCGGCAATAACTCTTTTCATTATTTTTGAAGCGATCTTTTATTGACAATTCACGATCTGGACAAAACGTCACAAACATGACGTGCGACAGACTAAAGTGGAAATAACTAATGACAATGAGCTAGAACCGTTTGGGAATCACTACGAACTGCAAAAGTATGCAACGGCAAAAAAAAAAGCTCATTATTGTGTATGCAAATGAAGCTCTGAAATGAAAAATTGACAAACAGCCAGATTCATAAACAATTTGCGCGTATTAGAAAAATACATTACAAGTAAGAAATCATTTCTTTTATGTCTGTCGATCAAACAGATGGATTTAAGACTTTCCGAGGATAAGAGAGGGTCCACTCAAGATGGTCGAAAATAATTACTCTTTCGACTTAACTAAAAGGAAAGTCACAAAAAAAAAATTGATACTCTAGTTACTTACTTGATTGTTTAAATCACGACAACTTTAGATATTGTGCAATGTTATTTTATTGTCTTGACGCTTTGCTCTGCAATAACTTTGCGATTTGCACAAGAGATACATACGTAATCATCAACTGCCTTGCGTCTACTGTTGCCTGAGTGGAAAGAAAGAAGACTACTAAGTGGGGAGAAAAAGGGTTTTTGGTGTTGAAGGCGAGGGAATAAAATAACTGTGCGTATGAATTTTGAAGAAACGAAAAATTATTCGCGACTGCTGCCAATGCAAAAGTAAACTTTTTATAGTTACTAAGACCGTATGGTGTGCATCACCAACACTTGCGCATGCATTAACCAATGTACATATATATGAGTATATGCAAGCTAAATAGATGTATGTGTGTATGTGTATCTGTACATATTAAAGTTTCTGCTGCGTGTGTTAGCCAAAAAGTTTATGAGCAAAAACTTGAGCAACAGCAGCTGCACATATTTTCAGCACTCATACAAATTAAATAACAATTTTCTCTTGCAATTTCGCAACGTTTTCGCCTTTACTTTAGCATCAACTTTAGCTTTTGCTTTAGTTTGTTTCGTTTCTTTTACTTCCTTTTTCTTTTTTATTTTTACTTATTTACCTAACGTTGTCGTTAACTTTATGTGGGCGTCCTTGTTGTCAATACATATGTATAAAACAGGGTGGCGTTGGCAAAACAGGGCGACTCTGCATATGGTACGCACCAGCTTGTAAAGTGGCTCTGCACCAACTTTTACTAGTTTGGTTGATTCCAATTAGCTACAATTGGTCGACATGGGGTAAGTCAGTGTAGGGGGTCTTATATTTCATTTAAAGTAGTTCTTTAGTTCAGCATTTAAATTAGAATGGTTAAGTTGCTCATTGATAAAAATAATATCAGTCACAGAATATTTAATGAATAAATTATTGAAAAAAATACAAAAAGTGCTCATTATCTCGTGCCAATCTTTCGGTTGGTTTAGCTTAAAGTTCCTATGAACGCAAACTGTGAACTTAGTAACATTGCAATTCCAGTTTAAAATATTTATCTGCACATTGCCGTAATAGGTAGATTTGCATAAACTCAATTTTACATAATACTATTATTACATATTTCATCACAACTCTATTTTATAATAATAATTGGTAATTTTATTGAATTTCTACTGCATCTCATTCTTTCAACTAAAAATAATTAAAATGTGTTATGTCTATCACCATGTCATCTTTCTTTATAAAAATACATCCAGTTACACATGTATCGAATTGACAGGTGGTAATTTAAAAATACATAGCATTCTTTTAAACCGGAAAGAAGAAAAGGTGAAGTTTTTGGACAAGTTCCGACAGTCAAAAGCTAAGTAAATGTTTAAGTTTTGATAGCCAAAGTGCAGTGCAAAGAAATTGTAAAAAGAGGGAAGCAAAAATTGTTTTCCTTGTTTTCCAGTATGTTGAAAACAGTTGTCAAAGTTTATAATGCTTTCAGCTCGCTACTGTCACCTGTCAAGGCCGAAAAGTAGGCTACGTAAACTGCACAAAATAAATTGGCGATGTAACAGTTGCATGGCAAGAAACCCTTGACTTAGTGCAACTAATATGTTTATGCTTTGTGCTTTAATATTAAAGGGGACAATATTTTGTTATATGACCATGAACGTTTACAATCAGACAGGTCGACATAGATAAGATATAGATATTTTTAAGTTTTAAACAAGTTCGCTCGTTCCCTTAGCTAATATGAGCCGACAGCAAATGAATTTAAAGTTTCATTATTAATATTCAAGTTCAATTAAAAAATGTCAAAAAAATTCGTTCTACAATATTCATATATTTACATTTTACGCATTTTTAATGCGAGCAGAATAAAATATGATGATTGTCCATTGACGTCGAGGTCGTGTCAGACATTTTTCTTATGAAAAAAATATAAAATATTTACGTACCCTTGACTGAAACAACGACACTTTGAAGTACTTCAAGCTTCTTTTTATTTGCCACCGATTGTCCTACACATTTGTAGGTCCCTGCGTCCTGATACATTACATCCTTGAGAGAGAATTGACCCGTTGGCTGGGAAGCGCCGTATCCAAGGCCCCGCAGTCTGGCCGAGACTGGATCCAAATGCGACCAACAGCCCAGGGATCCTATGGGAATGTTGAACAAGACAGTGTATAGAAAGCATTAAAGTTATTGCCTAAATCGAGGGGTTGCCATTTGTAACATAATTAATTGACTTTGGGCTGGCACACAAGCTCTAATTTCATTAATTGATGCGTTTCGAATCGTAAACAAGAAAGCGTTTCCACTTCCATTTGCTGAGGAAGTCAACGTCCCCAACTTCTAGCCGCATTCTAATATCAGCTCTTCCATTGAGAACGCGTATTTAATTTTCAATTGTGCTAATTATCAAATAGGCTTAAATTCATTTCAAATTTCCGAAGAAAGAAGATCGCTTCGGCACAATTAGGACAATGCCAAAAATGTGCAATGCAATTAAAATACCATTGTTTAATGTTAATTTTCTTCAAGCTATTGCCGACAACAATTTTCCATTATTGCTTCAATTTATTTGTTACCTAAGGCATTTCTATTGTCGAAATCGTTTACGAAAATTTACGAACCTTGTGGACATTGCAGCGTAACGGCACCGCCTAGTTGTACCTCCAGCTGGCCTTTATTGGGATTATGCGAGGCAGCTGCCACTGAGACATCTTGGTCATCAGGCTCTGATGTGACATCCACTGAGTCATCTGCAATGCCGGAATTGAAAGAAAATTAATGAGTGTTCAAGATTATCTATCATCCGGAAATCGTGGTAAGCACTAATGCCTTACAAGTTTGCATTTAAATTGAGGTGAATCAATGATAAAATAGAATCAAGTAGGCTTTACAGTTTTTACATTTTTTATCGTCTGCAATTAAATGCGCATTTTAATTTTAAACTGCGCTTACTTATCGATTTAATCGAAGAGCTTTCTGATTACTTTTGGTATTCAAAATAGTAACAATAATTTAAATTATATCTGAATGTCGCATTCTCTTGGTTTCTTCTTATTCACCATTTTTTCAGACTAGATTTTTAAAGATAACTAACTAAGGGCTAGAATCGAGCGCTCATGACTGGAGTGTTTTCACTGTATTCCTAAGAAGTTTTCTTACTTCTAGCAAATTCATTCCCCTCTGTGTTATCCTTGCATATATTTTTGGGGTTTAAGGGATTACATTTTTAATTTTTCCTCGTCTTTGTGTTTTGCAATTTATTAAATCTATGCACCCGTTTTTTACGTTATGCCAGTTAATCCTCACAATCACACCAAGTAAAAAATATTCATCGTAATGTGCATGACTTCAAAATCCCAGATGTGGTAGACAAAATCATATAAATTAACGGATAGACGAACAGAAAGAAGGCTGTTTACTCCGATCAATAATACACACATTTTATAGAGCTGGAAGAAGAGAGAGAATGCTTGGAACATATATTCTCGGTTGTCAGTGAGTTATAAAATCTTTGCCCACAGAGTACCGCGTAGATACACAAACTGTCATAATCGGAGAAAACTTTCCAAATGTTGCAAGAGTTATTTGCTTTATGGCAGTTTTGTTTTACAAATTGATTTACGTGCTTAACGTGATGCCGGCTACGTTGACAGCCTCTCGAAAAAATGCTCACAATTAGATTTCGCTGCAAAATCAAAATCAAAAGAAAAAGAAAAAGTTTTTAGTGCGCCTTTTCTGTCTACGCCCCTGAAAAGAGGAAAACAAACGGAACCATTGGCGTGGCTGGCTCATCAATCATCAATAAATGCCGATATGTCGGCCCATCAGTCAGCGCGAGGGTTGATGCGCACTCGTATTTTTCTACACTCTGACTTCACTTCTTGGCCTCTTTGGAAGGTTTTATTTTTATTAATAAAGCATTTGTTTTCCAATAATGAGCAACGTCAGCCGGCTGTCAGGATTCTTTTTGGTTTCTCGCCATTTTCGCCATTACAAAAAAATTCCGAAAATGGAGGCAAGAGCTCTCCCCATGGTCTGTTTGAGCTAGCATGGGGCGAGTGCCTGTGTAGGCAGAGATAGGACGTGGGCCGCAGAAAAAGTGGATACACTTTGTCAAGTTGTTATTACCAATAATTTTTTTTGCCACGTCAAAATTTGTTTTTGTTGTTGCAATTTCTGCCTCCAGAGACGTATACCCGTAATTTTCTGTTTGTCATGATTGATGAGCACCTATTTTACGGGTTTAGTTAGGTCCCGCCTGTTAGTTGTCTTGAACGTTGGTTCCTAAGGTGTAAAAAGTTGATGATGCTTTATGTCCTCGTCCACTCTGGTTTTCACACCCGCTCCCTAAAGTGTAGAAGGGTATAATTGCTCAATGCCAAAAGTATATTGTGTTATAGCGATGTTTGCCTATTCGGTGGTCTACTGGGATCTCAAAGTTTATGTCAGCTAGATAACGCCTTTTCAAACCCGACTGTAAACCCGACTGTAGCTAATTGTTATGTATTGTAAATGTATTGTCGTTTAATAAATGCTAAGAAGTTGGGTCAATGTAGTATGTATTCAATATATATGTAGGTATGGATCTAATATTGATTGCTTTTGTAGTCTAGGCACATAGCCTTCATTTCCACTCCAAATTACTTTTCGACTTCATACTCAATCGGTGCACGATTTGCACATCACAAAAAAGAAAACAAATAAGGAAGCTAATGTATAATGTGATCGACTGTGATTTACCCAGTCCCAATATAAATTATAAATGTTATATAAATATGAAATTGTTCTGAATAATCATTGGAGTATATCATAAAAATTGTATCATAAAATAAAAACTTAACCTCGTACGAATCACATTCTCATGTTCCTCTGTGCTACTGGCATAAAATCATAATACCCGTCTACGTTTTCGGGTAGCGGGTACAAAAATTGACATATAAAAAGCCTGCTTTTAGGCAAAATATAACAACGTTTGCAAACAAAGTGGCGTCTGGCAGCAACATAAATTCAATAAAAATATTTACAAGCATTAACACGCGTTCAGCGCATAAAATGTATATTAAACTCATAGCGCACAGCGCAAACCAAAATCGTAACCCACGAAAAAAAGTACATTGACAGCAAAATGGCGCATTACAGAGGGTTGACAGTGTTTCAGCCTCTCAGCACTCAATGCCAACTCCAATATAATTTGCCACTTTTTGCATGTGTAAGGTGCTGAGAAGCGGCTGAGAGTACGCAACAACAATAGTGGTATCATCATCACAGCAACCCTCAGCAAGGACAAAAAATGAGAGCAAGGAAAGGCATTTCAAATGGAATGAGTTTTCCACCTACATATATTAACGTTAGGACACACCATGTGCGACGCACAGTGACGCCCATGGAACAAATGGCGTTTATAAAAAAAAAAAAAATGATCATTTAAATATTGGAAATTATAAATGGGTTTATAGGTGGTTGCAATGCTTTATTAATTATTTTTGGCTAAGAAAAAATATTAATCATCGGACTAATTGGTGATTTTGATTTGTTCAAGAGTTCTGATTTTTGCAATGAAGAAACTCAAATGGTGACACTGTGCGATGGTCGTAAAATCTACTTAGCATTTTTGACAATTTTTTGATAGGACCGCCATTTTTATTATATGAGAACTAATGCCAAAAATATTATCACGCGCCATTTTAAATGGAATTTCCCGCACATGGGTGGTAATTTATTTCAAGTACGAGTACTTATACTTACAGCGCACACTGAGGTAATAACCAATTGACGAGTATTGAAAGTTCAGATGTCGTGATGTACACTTGTACCAACCGGAATGCTCCCGCCTAATGGAGGTAAAGTTGAGAAATCCGTCGCCCGTTTGCGGCACCTGGTGCGAAAAGAAGACAGTTGATGAGTAAGAGGTAGAGGTAGAGGTAGAGACGGAGAAAACGAGCGAAAATAAGATACATATATTTGGAATAATGCAAATGAGTTTCGGACTTATGCGTAAACAATTTTTGGTAATTAAAGCAATGTAAATAGTTGGTCGAAGCACTTTTTTGTGATAACTGCACGAAAATCCATTTAAAACTTACTCCTTGCCGAAAAGCCACAATGCAACCTGGACCATTCGCAGCTGCAGCCCAGGCTGGTGTGCGACAGCTAAGTGGAGTGGAGTGGGCTGCGTGTGCATAAGTTTCATAAGACTTACCGGTGTGTCACCATCGTCTTTCTGCCACCGCGGAGTGCTCGTTGGATTTGAGTCGACGTCGCACTTGAGGCTAACTTCGATGCCTTCGCGCAGCGGATAACCAAAGCCAGGTGTGCGAGAGATTGCAAATGAAGGCGTATCTGCAAAAGAGAAGACGAAAAAATATAATAGAATTGTACACACAAGCAAAGAGATTTTCGCGAAGAATTTTTTGTTGTTTTTTCTTAGTTCTGTCTATCCGACTAGCTACTGTAGAAACATCAACAAAATAGTTTTTTAATTAAAAAATTACAACACAAAAATAAACGCCTGGCAAAGAAAACTTTTATAATTAAACCGAATGCAAATGAGTGCAAGCAATTTGTGGTTCGGCGGCATCGTAAAACTGACGACCATCTCCATAGAGCTAAATATATCTTTAGAAACTTTTCTAGCATCATAAAAAAACATATGTGAAACACGAAAATATAAAATATATATTTGAAGTGCTACAGCACAATGTAGCATCTTAATTAGAATTAATAACCATCAACAAATTGTCGAATGTAGAGTGATCAACATAATTATTGGCACGGAAATCCTAATGTTCAACATTAACCGACTAATACTATTACGTTGAAAATTTCAAAAGTTTTTGTTGGATAAAACGATTAAATTTCTTTTATTTTGTTGTTTTCTCTAGGTGTTTCTTCAATAAAATAAACTTTAATATATGTATATTAATTTTCATTTCAAAAAAGCTCTTTTTGCTCCACACGCATTTGTTTATGAATTATGTTGTACATTACAACTAAAAACAACATAAAACAGAAAAACATTCATAACTCTAGCCATGTGAGTATGTGTATCTTAGTATTTACTTTTTAATTCATACAACTGAAAAAACAATACCAATAAAGGAAATGCAGGCTTGGAATGCAGTGAGAACTGCTCTCAGTTGTTTTTTGTTGTAACACGTTGCGGTTGAAGTGAAGTCGTTGTTGTCGTTTTTGCACCAGTCTGTTTTTTTATTATTGCAGTTCTTTTGCTATTTTTCCTGCAGTTTTTTGCAATTTTCATGCCTGGATAAAACTCACATATCCATTGAAAGCTGAGAATGCAAAGCAGTGACCGTTACGCCCACATTGGATAAAAAAACACATTCCGTTTTCCCATGTCAGGCTTATCTATTCACACCCAACGTGGCAATTCTATATTTATACTCGTCTGCCTTGATTTTTGTCATGGCATTATACGACTTGTCCTGCAGCAATGAAATCAATATCTGCAACTTTTTCTGATCCTGTCTACCAAAAGTTAAAAATTCTTGCTATTTAACATATATTTTCCCTTAATACGATACTTATTGTGATTATTCTATTCGATAAACACAAATCTTTAAAATGTATCCAATTAAACAGACAGTTCTCTTAGTCGATAAGTCAAGTGACAGAATTTTACAGATATTATAATAAAGCATTCATGCACCTAAACCTTTATTTTAGCTTGGTTAAATTACAGAGGTATTGTAAATTTGAAATCACAAGATATTTTACATTCACTGAGTTTCGATGGACGAGAGTTACATAAATTGTCTTGATGATTTTTTACTGTGTGTATACACTTGTAGAATGCACTCCACAAAGGCGTAGTAATTATTGTTTACCTTTGGCCACCAATTTGAAAACATTCTTTGGAACCTGCCCGACTCTTGTGTTGCTTGTAGAGTGAATTAACTTTTGCAATTTAACTTTTTAATCAACATTTGCCTTTTGGTTTTCACTTTTACTTGCAGTTAACTTTTACTTTTCTGCATGCGCCACTTGGCACCGCTCTCGTGCTTGTGCAGTCTATTAATTAATCCAGCCGGCTGCAATTTTTGTCGTGTTTGGCTTTTATTAAAAGCTCTTTCACTGCCGAAAATACAACGTCAAATGAGTGTACGATCGAAGAAACCAATTAATTGACTATTTAACTGTGAAAATGCCAATGCTGACTGCTCACTGAAATTATGACTGACTAATATTCAAGTAAGGTAGAAATTAATAATAAAATAAGAAAACAAAATTAAATACCTATTTTGGGAGCTTATATATAATCTATAAATATAATCAGTAATTAGCACTTACACTGTACGTCTAAAAGCAAGGACGCATTTTGTCGAATCTTCAGAGTGGGATGTTCCATGACGCACAATATTCGGGCATTGTGATGAGCCCTGTAGACGGCAGGAAGACGGGACTCACTTTTGGCGCCGCTGTTGATTTTATAGCCGTTCTTATCCTAAATAAAGAAGGGAAGGAGCGAATGAAGAGTTTAAGTGGGAAGCTTTTCAAAATTCCCTTTCAATTTAAGGCTAAGTCACAGCAAATTTGTTGAAACGACGGGCAATTAGTCGAGCTTGTTATCAGCGCGACATCATTAATTTAAATTAAAACACATTCCTATGGCTGCGACACTACCAATCTCAATGCCAATGGCAATATCTTCGCCTTCTGGTAGCAGACACCACCCGTCCACCTTGGCATGCAAACTTGTTAGCACAGTTCTCAATCAATCATCCGGCGGGCTTCTATGGATGGATGCGGACAAGGGAAAACACGCAAATTTGTGGCATTTAGGGTCTACGACACGCAAACACTCACAAACAGGCATCCACGCACTGACACTTCAGTCATATAACATACAATACTAGATATATACACTAAACACTCAAGACGTCAGTTTCGATGTGTTTGACAGGTCGTTGCATGTGGTTAGGCGGTTGCATGCCGGGTGATTCGGTGGTTGTTAGGTTTATACAAAGCTTGACCAAAATGTGTGCTTTTCATTATGCTCTAGTGCAAGACAAACAAATTTGTGGCAACCACAACTGCTAACCCATGCTAGCTTTCCAGCCGTTTAGCCAGATGGCCAAAGTTCCTCAACTGTCTGCACTAGTGTCATTTTGTTTTTTTTATCGCTCTCTTTTGATTTTCCCCCATCGTATTCTCTATTGTATTATCTATAATTCTTGTCTATCGCTCTATCACACTTTTATTGGTGTGAATAGATTTGAGCTTTTAAATGTTTGTATTACAACTACGAGTTGTAAGCCCAAAATCCAGGCAAGGATGTTATAAATAATATTTCAAAGTAACAAAGCTAAAAAGTTAATTTCTGTTTAAATCATCTGTTTAAATTATTGCAATTATGTTTGAGACCAACCTTCTCGGTTTTGATTTCCTCCAGCTCTAACACGTCAGCGGATACTTTCTGGGCATGTCGATCCACACCGGGACTCAGCAGAACTTCCCAGGTGAGCGTAGGCCGTGGGTTACCCCCCTCACTGACACAGGCCAAATTCAGTTCCGAGTTCTCTTTGACAGGCACAAAAATGTTACCAGCATCCAAGCGACGTGAGTCAATAAGAAGATATGGAGGTTTCGGTCGATCTGAAAATACAAATTATAATAATTATTATGATAATATTCATATATATCTCTTTAGTCGTAAATCTATAATATAGCCTATTTTTTTTTAATTTCAGGACACACAATAATAAAGTAAATGATATTTTCAAATACACGATCGAATAATTGGAAGTACAATAATAGCGGTGGGTTAATAAATAAATGCGTAAATTCAATTCGTCCTTTGTTTCTTTTGTACTCACCCAGCACGACCAATTTCACAGGACGAGCATTTTCTGTGTAACGTCGCGTATTCTCGGCTTCGCACTGCCATTTGCCATCATCTTCCAGCATTACATTTGTGATAGTTAGAGCCCCATTTGCCTCCTTGATAAAACGGTAGTCAGTGACTCGCGATGTTCGATCCATAGCATGGACCACCTGAAAACAATAACACCGGACAGTTAAGAACAATCTTTTTATTTTTTTATTTTATTTCATATAACAACTGCTGATATTCATTGTAATTTGTCTAGTTCAAGATCTAGAAAAACAATTTTTTTTTCTAACAATGCTATGCAAAGCTATTTTAGGATTTATATAGTGAATGTTAAATATTTATGCATTTAGCAGCCCAATTTTTTTGGAGTTACACGCATTTTGGAAATGCATCCCAAATATTCATATTTGAAAATTTGTTGCATTCGTTTATTTCATTGTGTTTGTGGGGGTCTCTACTTCCGTTGAGCATTTACCACATTCAATGCGACCATTGCAGAAATTTATTAACCTACGGCGGGCGGACGACAATACATGGTCGCACAACAATTGCTAACTGGTGACTAGCAACTGGCAACTGGCAACTGGCGAGTGGCGAGTGGCGACTAGTAACCGGCGACTGAATTGGCAGGGTGTGCAACGACGCATTCAGTTGGAAATTTATGAGGTACGATGGCAGAGAGAATTTGGTGACTGCAGTACACCTGCTGCTCAATATGTATGTGCTGGCTCGTGTGTGATATTACGGTTTGGCAACAAAGTTGCTAGACAAAAGCGTTAAATGAGCGTAGCAAATCTTTGTTTACAACGTCGAGCATCGAGCGGCCAGCAGATTACACGCTCTATTGTTTTGAGCCCCAGTTCCATTCGCATACCATGCCATGCCATAGCATGCAATGAAAATGGCTGCCTGCGAACCAGTTGTTATCTAAGCTGGGCATTAAATCTCACGCATACTTCCCCAGACTGCGATCTGCTTTCTGGCAATAATGATTTTCGCCTTTTTGTCTACACGTTTTTTCCTTCCTGTCCTGTCCTGCAGCTGCGTCAATTCGCATAAATTGTTGCATATTTGAAGGCACATTTAAATTTACATGCGCATAACTTTGCATAATTTGCGGCGTCGCTATCAGGCACTGCTATTTGGGATTGGATATGTGTAAGCCTGACTATGCTGTGACGTGGCCATGAACATGGCGAACGAATGTATATATGCGAGTATACATAGATATATATTTTCGTTGTTATTATGGAAATGTATTTTCTAATTGCGTTGTTTTTATTTTCACAAATGATTCAGCACTGAGTGCAGCAAATTATGTATGCGCATTTAATTTATATTTATGGATAAAAAAAATCGAAAATTTCAGATAGGTGGGTTGGAGAAACACCCATTTTGCTTAACAATTTTTGCTCATAAATTATAATTTGCAGCTGGTCGATATTTGTAGTTGTTCGCATGATTTGTTTGCATGTTGTTGTTTGCAATTATTTAAGTTTTTCGGAGAACAACAATAAGACAGTGGCCTTATAATGTATTTAAGTATTGTCGTATTATATTTTTTATCAGTCAGTTTATTCGAAATAATTTATCGTCTCATATATAATGTGAATTATCTAAGAAATTGCTTGCAACTTTGTGGTTTGTTAAAGATGAAATATTTTCAGAAAGGTATAACGTTTTACAAAAAAATGACTCCTGGTCTCGTAACTTTCACTGCTTATGGCACAAAGCAACTAAGTTAAAATTTCTTCCGGCAAATATATTAGCCTCTTGATAATTTTGAACAATAAATTCTTCGACACACATACTCAGTGTAGATGCGCGGTATGGCAGCTACTTATAAGACCTGGGGCCAGACCCATGGCTGGGGAATCCTCCGTTACAATACACAGCACTCAGAAAGTACAACAGAAGTCGTTCATGTTTCAAGCTGTCTCTGGAACACTTGTCGCTTGTTATTGAGTAGTTACAGTTGCAGTTGAAGTAAAAGAAAAATTGAAAATGAAACAGAAAAGGCAACAGAGAATAGATGGATAGATATCGAGTGGTTGGGTGAAGAGTCATTGATATTATAACTATACATTTTTCGCAATCAAGTCCCAATTCAAATAGAAATAGTTTACCTTTACATTCATCTAAATCTAAATTACAATTTTCACGTAAGTCAAATTATTCGAGAAAGAGTATTTTAATTGCGGGGTCTATTTAATTTTTCTCTTGGCATCTGGCGTCGGAATTTATTTAGACATTGTCTTACATTGCTGCCGCATCATTGTTGTAATTGCCATAACGCAGCCGCCCTTAATCTGATCCACAAGTTCTGCTCATGCCTTCGCTTTCACATGGCTGGCTTTTGTTTTAACACAACTAATACAATTGCACCATGGGGAAAAACTGCTGATGCTGCGTTGTTGCCAACGTCAGCAGCGTTGATTCTATTTGCTAGAGGTACGTATACGAGATTGAAGGAAAAAGAAGTAAAGTTGCGCCCGAGCCGCATTGTGCAGCGCAGACATTGCATCTAACTTAATAAATTTGTCAAAGGTACAAAGTAAACGGCATGTTGGAGACTCAGTGCTCTGGGTTTTGGACGATCTAACGTTACAATGTTGCTGGTTATCATTTGGGAATTTACCCGCATCTAATCTGAGTGATTAATTTCTTGGCTTGAAGTGATTTACTTGCAGCTACAGCTGCTGCTCCACCTTCGGGACACAGCCAGCCCCACAGAAGCTACATTCTCCAAATGTGGTTTATTAAGTTATGTCTTGCGTTGCCTATTTGACTAATGGTCGATGCTTGTCGCGACTTTCAACAGAGAACTTCTATGAGATGTGGAAGAGGATGTGGAGGTAAGATAAACAACAAAAAGGCTCTGTTCTAGGGTCGTTATTAATGTACATGTGTTTCTCGAAACTTAAGTGAACTCTAAAACATGTAAATAACGTAATCTTTATAAGTATATTTTCAAGTGTTTTAACTTTATTAACTTGGCCCTCAATATAAAAGGAATTTAGTTCAAGAACACTTGCAAATTTGTACGAAAAACAGGTGAGAAAGTATAGAATCTGAAACTTGCAATCAACTATCTGCTTGCTTTATGTTTTTTCATAACCCACCATTTGAAATCTGCAACCCAAAGGAAATGAAAATATAATATTTGCGGATTCAACTGCAAGTTATGAAAAAAAACGTACATAATTAAACTTTACCGTTTCTCCTAATCTATAGCTACTCCGTGATTGGTTATCCTATTCTTAGATCCAACTATGACTTGCAGAAAACTCTTATTTATGTTGTATCTCATAGATACCCCAGCATTTGCACCTGCGTCCGATTGGCTTGTGGGCCTCTGTTGGTATCCAAGCAAAAAAAGCCAAGCCGCAACCGAACAAGCGAAGCACGTAGACAACAATAAGTTGATGTCGATATGCTTTCGTTGTTGCTGTTGCTGTATTAGTTTCAATCAGCAACTTCGGCTAACCACTCAGTGCTGTAGTTGCTTCTTTTTCCATTTTGACAGCACAAGAACAACTGTTAAATAAACAAAGAGGAGTAGTTGAAAATAACAGCACATTGCATAGAAAACCGCACAAATGTTTATGTAAAACTTGAGGGCAACCCAACTTCCCTTTGATTACTTTGCGATGGAATTGGTTGTTTCATAGTAACAGGAGCGTAAAAACACAGTTCTCATAATGACTTCACTTGGATCTTGAAAATTATTGTATGGCTTTATATTAATCAGGATAAAAATCCTATCTCTGTTACAGTTGAAGTTAATTTAAAGGTATGCAGAAGAGATAGAATGTGTTTTTGCCCATTGCATCTCAATAACTTTTATCAAACAATTCGACTAGTGTGCATTACTTGCTCAATATCTATGTATGTATGTAATAAGATTCAATGCGAGCTGAAAGGACACAATTTGCTTGTTTACAGCTCTGTTCTATTCAATTGTTCAATTTGTAGCCGTCCTTTATTAACATATCTTCACCCAAAGCTTCGCTGTCGTTGATATAAATTGTTATATTTTATTGAAGTTATTTGTTAACTGAACAATTTAAATGAGAAATGGAAAAATAGCAGGCAATACATAAAATTTAAAAAAGGACGAGCTCTTAAAAGCTTTTGAGCGTCACAAACTATCAAATAATAATGATTATCCCATTTGCATAATGCGGCATTTAAGTGACAAATAAGCAAACGGCAACAAAAGCCAAACTTCAAATGGATAAAAAAAAGGAAGACAAGGCTGGTACTCGAGACGTCTGTCAGGAAGATAGAAAACAGCGTTCAAGAGGAATGAAGGCACAAAGGACAATCGCAGAGCAGCCGACAAAAAAACATGTAAAAATGCGGCAGTTTTAAAGATAAGTATAATGACAGAGATACCCTACATACAATATTTTAATATATTTAACGATGTAGACAGTTTCAACTTCTCCTCTCTCCTGAAATGTTTTGTTTAAATTAATTTTTGATTTCTTCATGAAAAGCATAGAGCCTCGTCATCATTATTCCCACAGTAGTTGACTGTTATATATTACATTATACCCGCAGTACTTGCTTGCTGTAGGGTATAACTGTTCAAATGGGAAAAGTACGAGACCGATTAAGGGACCTATTGCAACGACTAAAAGCAAACGGGCCGCAGAAGAATGCAATTAATGTCAAAAGTTGCAAACAAGTTGGCCTCTTTGACATCTGAAGTCAGAGACTAAGATAGCATGGATATAAAGTTCTATTCCAATTGATGTCACTTACCTGACCATTCTTGTACCACATGCTGGAGGAAATGTCTAGATCAACTTCGCACATCAGTCTAATCTCCGAATGTTGCTCCGCATAGACTACCGACATCTCCTCGTCCTCAAAGGGATTAGGCGGCACTGGCCTCAATGGGAGTGCACGCGGCTCCTCTGGCTCTTCGTCGTCCAAAAGATCCCCGTCATCACCACTTTTGGGAAACAAATCGCGTGTTGCCGTTCCACTGTCAAACTCCTCGACATCGTCAATTATAATCACCGGTTCTTTTGGCTTCGGCTGCATGTCCTCGGGAGCCAGATGCACCATAGATCGAGCTCGCTTTGTCTTAACCGTGCTCATCAGACTGGAGTGCGATTTATTAGCATAAGAAGGGACCACGGCGCTGGTGGCCAGTGTGGTGCCGCTAGGGATGACGGTAGGCAACTGCAGCTCCGCATCATTCTCCTCTGTCTCTCGACGCAAACGCCGCTTGGCCTCCTTATGTGGGGCTGTCCTGTGTGCCTGATGAGCACGCCGACCCTTGAGTTGCGCCTTCCATTTGGCAACCTTGGTTTTGGACATTGCACAATTCTTGGCACACTTCGGAGGTCCATCCCGTATATAGTCGTCAACTGGGGCGCGATGTATTCTTTGTTCTCTGAGTATAAATGGACTTTCTTTCGGTGTATGTTGTGATATGCTGCGCCATTTGATTAATGCGTCGTGCTCGGTGGGTGTTTTCAATGCCTTTGCTTGATAGTTGGCATTGATATTTTGTGGTTTTGCGTAGTTTGTACCTGTTGAAAGAGTAATTTGATTTAATCTTAATTTCATTTAATCTGTATTATGTATATAATTTATAACTAGTATTAATTGTAACAATAAAGTTGATTCTTCATGTTCGCCTATTTATGTTACTGAAATAATCACTCTCATTTGTTCTGCACATTATCATCGTGCCATAATTCATGATCCTTTATGTGCATACAAAAACTTAAAAAAAAACAAGTCAGAAAGCTACAGTCGAGAGTGCTCGACTGTGATATACCAGCTACCCAGCTCAAATATACTAAAATGTACCAAAAATACTTTTTGGTATATTTGTACATTCATATTCCATCACATCCTAAATATTGCATAAGTATAAAATATACCATGAACGGTCACATTGTTCACCAGAAATCTAAAATAAACTTGATCTGCGTAGGACATACACCAATACTGGTACCAAGTTTGGAATCTCTAGTTCTTATAGTCTCTGAGATCTAGGTGTTCATACACACATGCAGACAGACAGACGGACATGGCTATATCGACTCGGCTGGTGACCCTGACAAACAATTATATACTTTATGGGGTCGGAAATGCTTCCTTCTGCCTGTTACATACATTTCCTGAAGTCACAAAGTTATAATACCCTTCTACCCTATGGGTAGAGTAGAATTTAAGTACATGGCATTTGAGCAAGTATATACTTTTACACAAAGGTCCTTCTGAGCATGTTTTCACAACAGCTTTAACGCCAGATGCCCTTCTGGTTCTGTGCATCTTGCATAGTCAGCCAGACGAGTGATGATGATGTTTTTGTATTCTTTGTGTTTACATGTAGTTGTTTGCACTATAAATTATGTTGTAAATAGAGATGGCGTCTCAAATTTTGCACTACTGACTCTGCCTTGTCTCTACCAACTTTCTCAGCCTATCTGCATGGTAATTAATGAAGCTACCACTTAAGATTCAAGGGAAGCATTGGTTCCTGCATTGCAGGTCTGATAATATATTGTTAATTATGAGTTATGTTTGTTTATTAATTTACAGTTCTCACTGCTAGTTTTTGATTCGCAGCATGTGGATTCGCTAATCGTGAGAAAACCATAGTAGTATTTATATTATACATAATTGTAATATTAATTATTAATTTCGAGTATTTAGATATTTGCCAAAATGCATTGTGTTTTCTATATTAAATGCGACTAGTCCAGGGCGTGACTTTATCTTATTATGCGTGATGAAATAAGCATTTTAAATGCTCGAAGCACGTAAATGAACTAATGCTCCCGTTGGTGAACTTGCTGCCACCTATTCTATCGCATTAATAGTTTGTTGTTCAATTTTCTATGACTATATATTTCCCCCTTTTTTAAAGAGAGACCATTTTTTTTTGGTTTTACATCCTCTCCCATATTTTAGTATAAATAAATACAAAAAAAAAAACTAAAGCGCAATAAAACCAGATGTGGTTCATTATACCCATTATACCCATGCCAATTAGCAAAAATGGGTATTGTGATTTGCTTGCCGTATATTGAGAATGTTGCGTATTCAACTGATAAGAAAATTATTTGAGAAATTATATCAAGAGTTGCTTAGTGAAACGTGTAATTTTTTTTTTGTGCTGTAGATTGAAGGTTTATTTGGTTGGTATTGCTAGCAAAGTTTACAATTATTTCGACACTAAACATATATACATTTTCAGTTCTTAATATTTTGATGCTAATATTTTAATGAAACTTTTGCCGATTTCTGTTTCAAAAGAAATTATAAATTCTGGCATTCTACCGTATTACAACTTTTTACTTTTCAACTGAGGAAAGAGCGCAATTAAAATGATAATTGCACAGTTTCATGACGCGACTCCACGCTCTACATTCTCTCCTTCCCCTCCTCGGACTGTAGACTCAACTGCAGGACAATTGCATTTCGCACGTACTGTGAATTATAAGCTGCAGCATAAAAGTATGCTATAATTTTGAGCTTAAATGATGCGTGCTCGGAGCCAATGCACTGCAGTGGCCTGTTGTCCACTCCATTTGCCTACATTGCCGACAATGGCCACGTAGTCCAGGTTCCCTAGTCAGCTCATATATTTTGGCAGCCATCTTACTCTACGTTTCGTATCTACTCTGAAATGCCCTCTCAACATTTTTATTGCATTCCTAGGAGCCAACCATTTTTAATGTGATTTAATTAATTCGCATGGTCCGACCGAAAACGAAAATAAAGCAAAACGAACAAAGAAAATCTTATTAATTTTGACTTGCCATGATTAGACTCTGCTGAATGCACACAAATCCAATAAGGCGCTTCACTTAAAATCAATAATCAAAGTAGAAGGGTCGCCGGAACAAATGAAGAAGTAGCCGTATGGCTTTTCTTATTACCTTCCAATTCATTAAACGTTCCGACAACCCTACCGAACTTACGGTCAGTGCTCCCTTTTCGATGAGCAGAAGAATTCCCTTAGCTTTTTGTTAGCTTCGTATGTGTACCATGAGGGTGAGTTTGTGCTTGAGTGCTGAGGAATTTATGAGAGCGATGATTGCTTTAACGTAATTGGTAATTGAGTATTCAAACTTATAAAATACATCAAATCAATATCTAAACATACAAATAATAATAATAATAATAATAATAATAATAGTAATAATAATAATAATAACAATAATAATAAAAATAAAATAAAATATATATTTCAATCCGTAAAGTACAGTTAGACTATACATTTCCCTCAAAAAAGCCTTCAATTCTTCTGCTTCTTTGACGTGAATTCTGATCAAATTTGGCTCTGAACTCTTCGGATTTTCCCACTATAGACACAGTCAAAAAACGTAGCAGTATAGTGCGTGCTTGAAATTTCCTTTATTGCTGTAGACAATGCATTCCGTCACACGCACTTGCGCACGTAATTGGCAGCAAAACAATTAGAAACGTTTACTCATATGTTCGCAAATGGTTGTGTCTTCTGCCTGCCGTTTAAAATGTTGTACACACAGCATGCAACAAAAACAAAAATTGACGACTTAAGTGCCAAAGTGAGAAGCAGTTGACGAAGCACCGCACAGGTGAATTGGAGAGCGGAGCCAACAGTTGCCAGGTGTGCTGAGCTACGACCGAGTAAAACATTCAAGTGGCTCAGCGCAGCGCAGCTAACACTAACACTAACTATAACGCCAAAAGCAAAGGCAACTGTAAAGGCAACGGCAAAAAGAGGACTACACGCAATGCAGCACATTTTTGCAATTGCAATTGCTGTTGCTGTTGCACTTGCAAATGTAGTTTTCAGCAATTTTTGGCTTGCAGCCAGCAAAAACATTTTACTCGCTTTTGGTCCATAATAAATTACCGTAATTTCAAAAACACTTAGTTCATGTGCGTGAAGGATTGCTGTCATGTATGGGACTGAAGGTACCTATCATTTAGATACGTATCTTTATATTTATTTAAGCAGCAGAAAAGCTCCATCCCGACAAGTGTAACAAGCAAAGGAACGGTGTAATTGCAGTTGAAGCTCGCTAGCTGGCAAACTTGCAAATGTCAACGATTTTGTTACACATCCGTCTGTCATGGGAGACTTGAAAATTGGCAACATAAGTTGTGGATGTCAAGATCGTTGCAACAGAAAGTCAGTGGACATCACTTTGAAAGAGAATAGTTCTGGAAATAACATTAAATTGAAATAAAGTGAAAGCGATTTAAGTGATTAAATAAATGAATAAGAGTCTGCTGGACTTTCTAAGATTCAGTGCAATTAAGTGTGACATATGAAACTAATAAAATTGTTCGAGGTTCGTTATTTGATTGCACAAAAAGGATTTAGAATAATAGTTTGAAGTGTACAGAAATTTGCGTTTAATCTGAAAACACGTAAATATTCTGATTAAATGCGAAGTCTCATACTCTTTAAGGTTTTCATGAGCAAAGACAGCCATTACTATATGAGTTTTATGGGGTTGGAGATGCACGACTGACATGGCAACCCTTAATTTGCTAATAACTGTTTCTGTTTCAGATGGGCATGCCAAGTGCAACTGTTGCACCCCAAGCAGCCATCAACTGAGGACTTGAGTAAGAGTAAAAGTCCTATGTCAAGGACTCGCCAAGTCGACGCAACGGAACTTGCCGAGTTCTTTGAACAACTCGGAAAGTTAAGAAAAAGACAACTACTTGTGTTCATCTTCATCTGGGCTCTGAACTCTGACTCCTCCACAGTTTTGCACACTGCAATATGTGGACACTTAAAAACAAGCTCATCAACTCTGACAACATCTAACGTCGATGATCGGCATGACGATGACGAACTTCTGCTGTCACCGTTTCACGTTCCAACTGCGAGTCAGCGCACCCCCAGTTCATATCCGTTCCTACAGTTATCATTCTACTTTTTATCTGTTATTCTCTGCACATGAACTGCTCGGTCTGCCTGTGGCCCTTGCCTAAATTGAAAAAAGCCTGTGCAACACTCTGATTTTGAAGTCAAATGATCGTTATATGTCTTACTGTATGTCTTACCTGTAATAAATAAGAATCATCTTTTATGTAATTTGATCATTATATAATATACATAACTATGTTTGTATGATGAAAAAAAACATACTGATAATTAATATGTAATTCGCAAACTAAATTTGTATAAAAATAAATATGCATACACTCTACTCTCTTCAATGGGGCATATTTACTTTCATTTTAGTAACTGTATACCCACGCAGTCTAATGTTAGAGTCACTTAGGTTTCCGGAGATATATAATATTATGATCAACTGTATCAACTCATTTATAATATTAATCATTTTATCCCTTGGCCTAGTCTGTCATTTTTATTACTTTACTTTTATTATTTCTCCACTATACATTTTGGTAAATAAAAAAAAAAAACTAAAGCTACACGCCAAAAAATGGCCAACTCTGGCATGCCCAGGGCAGCTTCAATTGATGCTAATGGCATGGAGCTGCAACAGCTGATATTACGTAGTTATAAATCGATGAACAGACTGGTCAACTTCTACAACGGACAATTGCACGAGGAGCTGGATAATCTAATGTTATCCATACAACAGGGGCAAAGTCAAACCCGGTGCACCAGCGATCACAGTTCGCAGTTAACAGAAGCACTTGATTTGAAATGGTTGGTAAATTGGCGAATATGTGGTACATTTTTATTGACTAATCAATAACAGTTTGGCAGGACTTAATAAGCTCAGTCAGAAACTCATGATGCGGCCCAGTTGCAGCAGTTTGGATCTAAGTGATGGCTCAAAATTCAGGGAACTTTAATTACCCATTGAAATATGTATACAACAAAAAAAAAATTAATCAAAAAATGTTATTTACATCGTAATTAATCAAATTGAAAAATATAGAATCGACACGAAGATATCTTTGATTGACTTTATAATTTATTTGATGGTACTGAAATATTTGAGTCAATGCAGAATTAAATTTTTCTCATAAATGAATTTTTGCTTATGCAAACTACTACAGTGTTTTGGCATAATCGATCTATTAGAGGCTAAAGATGTTTCGCAGCAGTAAAAAAAACTTTAACACAAATATACTAGAGGTGGTAATTGGATTTGCGTTCAAGGAAAAAATATACTGGAAAGCTTACTCGAGTGGCGAGTCTAATTTCGATATCGATTTCATCGAAAAAAAGTTTCTCTTATTTCAATTCTATTAATAAGAACACATTCTCTTCGCTCCACTTCCAAAGGATCACTGACACCAATCTTAGAAAGTTTAAAAAGCTGCATTTTGGCATTAAAATATATATTTAATTCGTGCTTAGCCTTTGACGTAGTTTATAACATATTTACATTTCGATATATCGATTCCGCAAAAAAGACTCGATGTGCTCACTAATTTAATAAGGGAATCGATGAACTCGAATGTCTATTTCAACTCTGGGAACGTCTTGACTCTTCGAATAAATAAGAAACATTGACAACAAATTTTGTAAAGCGACAAATTCAGCGAAGCTGGAAAACTCAACGAATATTTCTAATCCTTTGAGTGGTAAGCGTTGAACTATTTTAAACTTCTTAAAAGTCCGATGTAATCATCAGGGCTGTATCAATATGTCTGAATGTTTCAATGGAAAATAAGACGCTGACAAAAATTTGGTTGCAATGCAAGCGATACAGCGCGAGCGTCTGCATCCTACTGAAGAGGAGCAGCTATTACACGAGAGTGATATACCCGTAATTCTCGACTGTTTGACGCAAGAGTATAATTTGGATATCGAGAACACTGACGACTAGCCGCTCTACAAACGTAAGTTACTATCATGTTGCAACTAATTAAAAGCAATATTAATATTCTCATTTCCATGCAGGCGCAGAGCGATGGTATTTGCCAACGATGGTATTTATGTTCTATATATAGATAATATATGTTTATAACTATTCTGATACAATTCACGTTAAACAAAATTGCCGGAATGCACATAAATCCGCAGGCATCCCTACACATCCTATGTGTTACATATATATAAATATGTATGACAAAATTAATAAAAAATGAAGTTGCAAAAGCTGCACAATTGAGCACAGCGACGACATAAATACACACAGCTTATTGATGCTGCTGGGTTGACCGCCCGATGTTAGAGTTAATAACAAAATCAGCAGATAGCATGGCTATGACAGCGCATTACAGAAATATATCACGTAAGTGTAAAAGTTGCAAAACTGCGAATGTAGCAAAAAATTAAGAGAACAATCAAGATATTGGCAAACAAGTCGAGTGACGGCACGATAGCGAAACGATAGAGGTTGAGTGGAAATGCGACTAGACTAGAATATGTTGAAAATCATATCGAGATAAGCGTCCATGTGAGACAACAACCAAACGGCCCACAATGGAGCAGTTATCTTATATATGTATATGCCCCAGGATAGTTGCAGGTATTTAGAAGGGTGGGCCTAGAGAGATGAATGTGTGACTATATTTAATAGTGACCGTTGCTCATAAGGGCTATAATAATTTGGAGACAACCAAAGGCTATGTGTGAGAGCAAGAGCGCTGATTATTTTCCTTAACAGACTGAAGACGCTTATTAACTTTGGTCACGACCCTCTCTAATGTGAGTATAAATGCTATAGAGGGCTGAACTACAAGATACGCTGTGCGCTTAGACAGGGTTTATTAGGATTGAAAAGTAGAGCGTGGCTCAGAATCGATTGAGCCCTTTATGTGTGTCTATCAAATTTGCTGCGACGAATTAATATCAATATTGAGTAATGTCTAACGAATAGGTTAATAATTTACACTGCATGTGAGAGACACTGATTTGTTTATGAGTAACTGAAGTTTGTCGACAATATTCAATTTTCATTCAAAATGACCTGAAGACACATGCTGGCAAGTTTCTATCAATCACTTAACTAATCTCAAGCCGTTGAATTTACCACACGTCTTGAAGATTTAAATTGTGAATTGCATAGCAATCGGACTGAAAATTAATGCCCATAAGGAACTAATGATTTAAACGAAACCGTGCCGTTAAATTGAAATTATTGAAATTTATTATGCTAATAATTGCCTGCTCAATAATGAAAGCAAAAGTGAATAATACTAATTCTAATAAGTAGAATTACAAAATGCCACTCCATATATATGTTATATGCTGCTGATATGTAGCAACAGTGAGGAAGCCATAGCTATGGAGATGTGTTATGTGTACGCTCGTCCGTCACACATGTCCTTTGTATAGGCCAGCTCTACTCAATTCATAGGAGAAATATATATACCTTTAGTGAGGAGGGATGGGGTAGACTGAAGTCATAGGCATGTCGAGATTGAATCCAGTCGTCTTTTGCTCACACCCCATTATTAAGGCATTCAATTTAAAACAATAATGGTAGTGGTAAATTCAGCGAACAGAGCACGCTGTTGAAAGTATAGAGGTACTGCAACTGAATAAACCTTGTGTAAATGCAGTGCAAACAACTCGAACCTTAATTGCAGTTCAGCAATAGCCCTGAATAAGCACCGAATGCAATGGCAATCGTTTGCAAGCAGCCAAACGAACACCAGTCCTACTCGTATTTACTTTACAAGTGCTACGTTGCATGCAAACTGTGGCCCTCAGAACTCACAACTCACATCTACCGGCTACCAGCACCAGCACCAGCTACTGGCGGCTACCAGTTACGGTTGTGTGGTCAGCATGGTAACTTTTCGACTTGCGCCAATCAAACAAGTTCAATAACGGTAATTAACAGTACAACGGCTGCGAAGTGCAGCCATTTGGCCTGTAATTTGTGAAAAGTTCAAAGCTATTAGCATGTCCCCTGTGCTAGTCGTGTTTCAAGTCCCGCCTTTCATTTATGCTGTCGTGCTGCCGTATCGTCGTATACCATCGCAATCGGAAGTTCTCGAGCCCGCGTCCTCGCTCTGGGCTGGCTAATGACGAATACTGGCGGCATTAGAGTTTAGGGTCCGATGGGTATATTTTTCATCGCTGACAGACATTTAGGCCGTGCGCTTGGCCATTTAACAGTTGGCATGTCAGTCAGTTTTGATTGAACCTGATGGACACTTCTAATGTGGTTTAATTGTGAATGATGTGCAACAGTCAGAGCGTATGTTCTTAATGGTTATTAATGTCCACTAATAAGCCGGAACGTCAAAGGACGACAAGTGCAGCACAATGACAGTGACGCTTAGTTCATTAATATTGTATTTAGTGCACATGGTAAAATGGAAGTCAGTAGAGGATTTACCCCACTTTTAAATAATCATTATACTATATATTGCAACTTAAAAAGTAAGGTAATACGTAGCTCACAGCGATGATAGTTGGCTGATGTTTGATTCTTTTCAATAAAATGCTTACTTAAGCTATGCTCTTTGTATTTTATAGATCTTATGTGATATCTAGATTCGGCATATTGTTATAGGATTCCATATGTTAACGGTTCTGTGAATTGCGAGCATTTTTAATGTTATATCGTATAAGCTGAGCACATACAACCCCTCCCCCCCTTCCTCCTCCCCCCTCTCTCCTTCTTCCCCTCTCCTCTCTCTACGAACCTCTCTCACACCCTCTTCTCTCTCTTCTCTTCTTTCCACACACACATCTTTCCTCCTTCCCCCAAATACTATTCAAACCTCCTCTCCTTACATCTTCCATCCACTATAATACCCTTCTACCCTATATACGTATAAAAACTACTCACATTTGCAAGTATACCACCACACATGAGCTCACTCTAAAATCTGGCAGCAACAACTACCAAACAGAATAGAGGAGATGGGCCACGAGCTTGGCAACCCATGAAGAAATAGGTCAGAAAATATAATTCAGAGTTGGCGGATAAAAGGGGAATGGTCTCGCATCCGATTCACTTTATTCTTTCGTTGAGACAGCCACTTTAGAACGAGAACTTGAACATGAGTGCAATCAAATGTATTACATGTTGTGCAACGTAAGCGCCAACTGAAGTGCCGAAGACAGATGAAAGGCAGCGAGCAATGTACTAAGAAACTATAGAGTTAGTCAATGTGTGAACGTTTGTATCATATATTTAAGAGAAATAAGGAGAGATAGGGAGAGAGAGAGAGAGAGGGAGCGAGAAAGAGAGTAATTCATGTATCCGCTTAAGGGTGCAATGATTTCCAATGGAAGCTTGAGTTAAGACTGCGGTTTTCGAAACTAAGCAGATGAAGTGTTTGGCGAGATGATGCACGCGCATCGAAGGCAAAAAATCGAATAAAGGAAATTGCTCGGAATGCATGTTATGGTTTATGAGTCAAGAGCCAACAATCCAAACATACATAAGTCACCTTGAACTGCTTGCATGCGACTTGATGTCAGGGAAATCAATTTAAATTATACAGTTTGAAAAGCAGATTCTTTTCTTTAAATGATGTCAAGAACAAGATATATAGAGCAAGAATAATAAGTATCTAAGTTACAATGATTGTCGTTTTGCCAATAATGTCGTTGAAGGTTTGAACATACGAGTACTTTATGCGTAGTATCAAGTCGAAAATTTATATCGAAAATGTCTTCTTCTGTCTGTTACATATCTTTCTTGTTGGCACAAAGTTGTAATACCGTTGTATCCCAATAGGTAGTGAAGGAAGTCTTCCAAACCTAAAAGGGATTTATTTGATAAGTTGTCTAACTCGTGCTTCGTGTCTTCCTCGATTCGGCGATGCAGCACTTTTGCAAATTAAGTTTCAGAACTTTTCGCTTTGACAGTCAAAAAGATTGAAACAAGCATTAAAATGACACAAAATTGAATGCATTTTGAAAAATCAATATGCTGGTGCCAACACATCGCCAAAAGAAACTTTAACAAGAGCTCGATGTGTGATGAAATTCCGAGAATGGAAGTTACAGTGGTTTTCCTGTTAGGTCGGCAACTCGTTAACGTCAACAGTGTTCAACTTTTTTAAAACTGAGCGGCATCGAATGTTTGTTGTATTTCTTGTATTCTGTGAATTGTCAATAATCTGGTAAATTCATAAGTGTTTATATTTATGCATATTTGTGAATTAATAAAGCCACCAAAAGTAGGAGGATTTTTGATTGGTAATATACAGTCTTAATTTGCAACAAATTTTTCCTAATTGTCTTTGTTTATATTTTACATTATTTTGTTGTTGTTTATTTTTTTATTCTATTTGTTGTTTGATATTTATGTGTGTTTAATTGCAACTCATTAAGCATATTAATTAAATCACCACGTTTTTCAGTGGCATGAGAATAAATGCGCGTTGGTTGTTATGTTTTTCTGTTCCAGATTCTCTATGTAAAATATTTACACAAACATGAAAAAAGTAAAAATGCCTTTTTTTTGTTTTAATTATGGAAATATTTTTTCTACTGAAGAGAAAATTTAACTGGCTGTGAAACATAACATTTATATACATACCGCAAATGGATTTACATGTGTGGGTGTTTGCTAGTGCGAAGAACTGAATTTATTATATGTTACCCTGTAGACACGTGTAAGAGTCATTCTGGTGCTAATTCAAAATAGCATTTGAATTTTGTGTTGCAAACCATACAAAATGAATTATTCATAGTTATAATTTCGTAAATTTCAAACTAAATAATCGTTAATTCATTAAAATATATAATGGGTATCTTACAGGCTAATACTACAACAATGCTGTGCTTTTAATCGACCTACATAGCGAAATAATTTAAAGTGACAATTTCAGTTTCAAATTTCACATGAAATATTACAGCAACAGCGTCGAGGCGATTAAAAAACGTGCGTACTAAGTTCTCGCAAAAATTTAATTTATTTTCACAGAGTCGACATGATTCTGAGAATTTAAATGCTGTGATGACATCAAATTCCGTTGCTCATAGTTTGTTGAACCCAAGAAGCTGCATTGTTTTATGGACAATAATTGATATTCATTTTTATTAGCCCAAAATCAAGAAGCATTGACCACGTCTACTCCGGTAAGTGGTAAGAAATTATGTGTGGATTCGCAACTAAAATCGCATTGTTGGTAGGCATAATTCGTATAAAAAAGTAGGAAAATCTGCAGGCCAAAGTTAATATAACAATAAGTAATATGTGAAATGTGCTTAACGATTGCAAATGATATTCATCATTGAACATTTGTTGTTTGGATTAGTAACTATTTCATTGAACCATTCAATTTTTAGTTATTTTTATCTATCTCAATATTCAAATTCGAGGCAGCCGCTAGTAGTTGCTTTGATTAAAATTTCTTATAGTGTGCTTTAAGATAGTAGATTCGCCTAGATACGAATACAGTATACATATGCATGTACGTATGTAAGGACATAAGTATGTATACGTACTTGCTTAAACAAACACAACAAGGATAGCCTAGCTCTAACTGATAGAAGTATTCTTGGCTGGATTGGGGTTCTGGGCCAACATTTGTCGGCGTTTAATACTTTCAAAGCTGCTATCAGCCAGCTGCGCCACTTGAGGCAATTTATGAAGCATTTTACTTACTTAGCTGCTGATTTACTTCATCCAACCCCAACGAGTTGTGTTTGCACTCCTGTGTGTGTGCGTGTGTGGGTAAAATACGAGAATAACAGCTGGCAAGAACCTTTACAGCACATGTGTATGCGACTTTTCTATGAATATGAAATAAGTTTTTGCTTCGCATGTGCGTAAATAAACAAACAGCAACGACTAGAAGTATGTCGGCATGACAAGAAGCTGTGCTCTGCTCTTCTATAGCCTGATTCGTCGTGTTCTGACTTGCGATCAAGTATGTTTTTGCATCTGGTTGCTCTCATTATTTTCCAAAGTCGTAGTCAAGCCAGAATTGAGAAAAACACCAACTATAAATAAACTAGTATCGTGGTCTTCAGGTCAATCTCTAAAATAAGTATAATTGTTCGTTTTGTACTTGCAAAACAGAAGGCAGTAATGTTCTTAAAATATTCAGTTAACAACAACTCTGTTGGTAGTATTTTATTTTATTTTTGTTATAACTTTTAATCAATTGTAGTTTCCTCACTTGTATTATATATATATAAATTATTTCAAATAATGATTATCAGAAAGGAGACTGTGACTCCATTCTCGAGGCTATATACTCATACCTATTGACGCAATGTCCAGTAGAAATCTCAGAAAAAATAGAAATACTTATGATAATGCACATTTCTTACATTTTATATCATAATTTGTATATAAGCTTGCAATATTTGCTAATAAATTGGGATATACTATACTTATCGTTTTACAATGAAAAACTCTTCTAGTTTTTAATCTAACTCGTAATAAATATTTCCACGTTAAGAGTATCCCACATAGAGGCAGTATTCTATGTAAACAGGTTAAAAGTAAAAAAATAAATAAAAATGAAAGCAACACCTACATGTGACATAGCTTGCAGCACGTTGCAACTTCATAGAAAGTGCTACAAGCATTTGCGTTATCTGCAGGTGTCAGAGTAACACTGTCTCTTTAAAAATCTAACTGTTGGAGTGAATACAATGCCTCAAGCTGCATGTACTTTCAAGTTTTTTAGTGAGAAAGGTGATAAGCATAGAAGCTGGTAACTGCAATTTTCAGATGATAGGCAACTGGAAGAAGCTGTAAAATAATGAAGCGTAAACTTTTCCACATAGATAAATAAAGTAAACAAGAGAATTATGCGTCCCACATTACCGTCTAAAATTGTGTCATTAAAGACGCGCCTCTCCTTGAAGAAAAAATAATAGTCATCGACGTTGCATAACTTGCGGCTGTCTTGTGGTAAAAGTTTACCGAACCAAAAGGCAAATTGTGTGTAAATACTTAAAAAGTCGTTAGTGTTGCCTAGATATCGAATGCTGACTAGGATAGGGTCCGAGCAGGCTAAGTGACGAAGGAAAGCGAAGAGAAGTTTGGGTAATGTAGAAGGCCTCTTTCAAATGTCATCATAATAAAAATATGCAAGCATTAAGATTGATGATTGACTGGGTAGGAGTCGAATAAGCTTCAACTGCAATTAAATGTGCCTGACAGCGTTCTGCAGTAAATTATCTTAGGGAAACTGTTAAGCAGCTGCGACTGCCGATCTGCTATTGCGGGGCTATTAGGAAAGTTGACAGGCAGCAGCGCGTTCGGCGCAAAGGAGGCTCGCTTGTTTTGCATGCTCTTAGGCGCTGTGGCCAGACGACACACATAATTCTAATTAATTGCCGGTCTTTGACATGAGCAACAGCAACAGCATGTGTTGTAATCCCAATGCGTATACGGCAATCGTCACCACTCTCTCATTGTGAGTCTGCCAGTTTGTTTGACTGCCTGACTGCCTGACTGCCAGGTGAACGTGAGCACTTCGTGCGTGCCATTTAGTCGTCGTTGCGCTAGACGACGCGACGCCTTCTCGGTTAGTACCGTTCATTGCGTTTCATGTCCCTGCACCATTATTTCCTTTTGATTTGCTCTGCCTGCAAAAGTCGTGGTGTGTTGAATGACGCAACGCTCATGCATCGTGCACAGCACGGTGAGTGCGATGCATTTCATGCACTTGGTTGGGTTTTGAGTTTGCTAAGCGCGTTTGATGTTTGAAGCCACTGGGCACCTTCTCATTTCAATCGCTTGCCTTAGTGTTTTCAATTTTCAATTTTATGGTAAAATAAAGCGGGCAATGAGTGTGACTGAAAGAGGAAGCAAGAATCTGTAGTATGGGACTCTCATTAAGCTAGCGGGGTTGTCGCTAAACTAAAGTTCCTACTTAAACTTAATAGTTAAAGACTGTTCTTAAGCGAACGTCGAAATATAACTAGGAGAAATTACAATTATTTGCTATTAGTATAGAAGAAAAAAAAGTCGAAAAATCGTTATCTATGTAACGGAATTTTAAATAGTTTTAAAGACCATTTTTACTCGCGAGTCGATGTAAAATAAAGCAAAAATGTTATATAAGAAAATTAGATGAATGGCGCATCCTTAGGAAATTTTAAATTTTTATAGGAAATTTACCAGTTATTTAAGGACTGAGTGCGTAGTCGTGAAATAAAAGCAATAAAAGCGAAAAAGCACGCCATCAAAAAAAGAGAAACACAAAAATGTAAAAACCCCCAAGAGAAAGTTGAAAAAGTTTTCAGAAATATTTGCAATTATTTTTCTGTTTAAATATAATAGTGGCGTTTTCAGTTTTTCCCTCGCTGCTCATGGTCTGCTTTGAAACAAAAAGTTTGCTTAAACTATGCTGCCGGGTTGAACCGTCTTTCCGTTCGCCCCTTATTTTTTCACTTCTACTCCTTAGCCATCTGGGCGGCAGTGAGTATTGGGCTGCTGGCAGGCCAGATTAGTGGTTAGGAGGAACATGCTGAAAAATATGCTTTGATTTTGCGTTCGTTGTTTGACGTTGGGTCATTAAATGGAATTTGTGCGGCGATATATCTATAGTATTTATACTATATTATAATAAAGAATCCATGCAAAGAGATAGTGCGGTTTTTTATTGCCCTGTTTTAATCGAGTTAAGCATTCCTAAATACTCGGTGAAGTTGAATTTCATATTCAATGTTATTATCGTTAAAAATTATTTATTACATTTTGATATACTTGCATAAATTAATACTCACGTATATTAAAAAACATAAGTTTAGGATTGAGCATGACACTTACCTAAAAAGAAAATATAGAAAAACATATATTAGCTGTTTGGAAATTCATTTATTATTGAGATATTTAAATATTTATTGGTGAAGAAAATAAGCTCTTTTATTGCCTTATATGAATGCCCAATTATGAATCACTCAGTCATCAAATGGTGGTGAAGGAAGTACATTTTTTTTGCGAGTCTATGACTATTTTGAGTGATTGTAAATTTGTAGCTTGAATTTCAACTCCGCAATTGGCTATTTCCGTCGAAATTAGAATCTCCCGACATTATTCTGCAATGAAGATAATTACTCATACGTGATTTGTCGCATACGAAAACCAACCCTCTTTATGTTCTTCGTAGTCGCCGCATGAGAACTCAGCATGACAACAATCTGGTGAAATAGAAAACCCAAAACCGAGACGGGCGACGTTGCAGACATACGCATGACTGCAAAACAGATGAGGCAGTGTGGAGGGCTGGCTCAGAGGCTGGAACTCGATGAGCAACCACAAGCAGTGAAGCGAGCAACTAACAAGGACTTTTGTTTATATGTCATACAAATTACTCAATCGTTAATAATTTAAACCGATGGCTGTTGATGACGGCCAGTAGACGCGAGTCGTATTAAGGCATCTATAAATTCGCTTTGCCCACATCTACAAGACGTCGAATCAATTCGAAATGAAAACCAAATAAGCACCACACTGTTTATCTGCCAGTCTGTCATCTGCTTGATAGCTGACTGTCTAGTCACAAGCACAACAACAACATTCAAAATCACGCCCAAAAATACATAACCTAAGGATTTCAAAAACGTGACCAGACTGAAGAATGCATCCTTTGTGACTTTGTTTGAGAGTATTTCAAGTCAGCTAGTTTTAAAAACAAAATGAACAGTTACCAATCTATGGGAAAATACAAAATTTATTTAAATAAAACCAGATCTTTCAAATTAACTAAACAAAAATGTGCCTAAATAAAATCCAAAATCCAATTGACGAAATCCAATCCACAATGATCTAATTCGAAATGTTTTCCATTGTGACTAATAGAATCTGACTGATAGATAGCAATTGCTCCTACAATTTTATTTTGCACTGAGCCTCGAGTAAAGCGGCAGCCGACTTATTCATTGCGCACTGCTCCCAATCCGATAAATGGGGGCGGATAATGCCACGCAAGCCCCCTCTATATATAATACATGGCAACGAAAGGAATATTTCGTCTTTTATGCCGCACATACCTTTTGCATTCGTTGATACAGACATCACCCGATTGCTGTCCTCGAATATGGCTGAGACTATGTCGGCGACAGTGAGGCCAATTGCCCAATTTGTGTACCCTTTGACAGCTATGACTTTAAATGCCGCATCAATTACATCCTTGTGCACCTTGGACCACTGCATAGGGTCTTCTTCGGTTCCGATGGGTCGATGTATAGTCTTGAGTAGAACACCTCCCACAGAGACCGAAGACCACATTGGTACAGATGTATTGCCATGCTCGCCAATAACGAAGCCGTTAACTGAACTCGTTGAAACACCCAAAATTTGTGAAATGAACATACGGAATCGTGCAGAGTCCAAGTGACAGCCAGTACTGAAGCATCGTTCATATGGAAGATTGGTCACTTTTCGGGCAACCCAGGCCATGACGTCCGCTGGGTTGCCAACAATTAAATAGACGGCCTTTGGGCTAAGAGCAACTAGTTGCGGCATCACTTTTTTCACAATGTCCGCTGTGTGTTGGGCAATTTGCAGTCGCGATTCATTAGGCTTTACTCGGGCCCCTGCTGTTAACACAACAACTCTTGAATCTTTCGTTGATTCGATCTTGCAACTTGGATTAATATGACAATTGTGAAGAAACATGGAACCATGCAACAGATCTAAACGCTCCGATTGGCACAGCTCCTCGTTAATATCGAATAAAGCTATATTATTCGTGATGCCTTTGGAAAGCAAGGCTATGGAGCAGCCCATGCCCACAGCACCGGTACCAACCACAGATACTTTATTACCTTCAACAACATCTTGTTTTTTGAGATCCTTGTAGAGACAAGCGCGAAAAGCTTTCATGAGCTGAGAAGACCTGCAGCCATTATCCGAGTTATGTCTAATATAATTGTTAGCTATGACTGCACGTGACGTCAGTCTACCATAGAAACGACCTATCGCCATTTCGAATAAGAGAAAATTTAGAAAATTTGGGACGAACACTAAGCAATTTTAGAATTTAAGTAAATTTGAAAGCTAATACACTTGAATATTCAAGACTGACATACTTTAAGAAAAGTATACAGAATCTAATAAATTCAACTGACTTCAACTAAAGCAACAGTGAGCTAGTTTGAAAAACCAGAACTAAGAAAACTATAATCTACATCTGTGCAGGTGTGCGTTAAAGTTGTTTGTCCTGACTGCTTCATTCAAAGCCAACATGATTAAAATTATGTTTGTCTGCGGGAGGTTCTAATTTTCACACTGCAATTAAAAGTTATTAGCCAATAAGTTATTACGCTGATTGTATTAATTTGATAAATATATTGAAGAGGGCGTTTGCAACTGTTGGTTTAGCTACCATGGATACTACTGGTGCTTTTGAAAACGTTATATTATTCTACCAAGCATACAACATCTGAGTATACAATTAAAACTGAATTATACGTTACACATTGTACATTGTGATTGATTCCTGAGAACTTTATCGCAACAGTTTATTTAGACAAATATTTTGCATGATGTAAATGAGATGTGACTACAGTAATTTTGTTGCTTTGTCTCTAGTAGTGTGTGTAGAATATGAATCGAACAGTGTTAACAAAAGCCGACAACTGAATTTTCGCTACAGTTTAATATCACTCTGAGTCTTGAGTAGTGTTTGAACAGATTTCATTAGCAAATCGTTCTCCAATTGTGAGAGCTTAGGATATATCACGCCACTTAGACCCGACTTATTGACAATACAAGGTAACGATAGAAATACTTCATCTTTGATATCACAAAAGTCCTTTGCATTAGTTGACAATGCCATAACGCGATTGCTGTCACTGAATATAGCCGAAACGATGTCCGCGACAGCGAGACCTATGCCCCAGTTGGTATAACCCTTACCTCTAGTCACCTTTTCAGCGGATTCTATAACATCTTTATGTACAATCGACCAGCGCATTGGATCCTTTTCGGTGCCCATCTCTGGTAGTATTGACACCAGAGGTGTGCCCCCTACAGTAACAGTCGACCAGAGAGGCACTGAATTATCGCCATGTTCTCCAATAATATAACCATCCACCGAATCTGTCGATACTCTTAGAAGTTGACCAACAAACATACGAAAGATGGCGGAATCCAAACAGCAGCCTGGACTGAAGCAACGCTCATATGGTAGATTTGTTACTTTTCGTGCGAGCCATGCCATCGCATCGGTGGGATCCGCCACAATTAAGAACACAGCTTTCGGACTGTGTTTCACAAGTTCAGGCATAATCTCTTTAATAATGCCAGCCGTCTTCTGGGCAACTTGTGTACGAGACTCTTTAGGTTTCGGTCGTGCTCCAGCCGCGACAACAACAACTTTCGAGTCTTTAGTACATTCTATAGAGGTGGCCTTTTCAATACGTAAATTGTTTAAGTATAAGGAACCGTACAACAAGTCCAGGCGTTCCGATTCACATAGATCTTTTTTGGTGTCGTATAGAAGAATTTTGTTTGTCACGCCTTTCGATAGAAGCGCTAATGCACTACTCATGCCTACAGCTCCAGTACCGATAATGGATACCTTAGATCCTTGTTGAATCTTTTGGCTTTTCAGAGGTTTGTAAAGAGAAGAACATAACTTTTTCTGTTTTTTCTTTATAGCCGCTTCCAATTTCATCTGTTTGCATTTTGCCTCTTCTTCTTGTTTTTTCTTTTCCAATTCTTCTTTACGACTCTTCTCTTCGCACATTTTTTTTAAATTAATCGCATGACATTGTTTTTCCCTGGATTTGTCTTCCCATTTTTTTATTCGCTCGTCTCTTTCGCACATATTTTTCAATGTTTTTTCTCGACGCATCTTTTCTTGTTGCATTTTTCTTTTCAATGCAGCTTCTTTACGTCTTTTCAATTGGGCTTTACAACTGTCCAGGATTAAACATTTTTCAGCTTCTTTCTTCAAACCTTCCTCTCGACACTTTTTAATGGGAGCCTCTTCTTCGCATTTTTTCTTCAGCGCCTTTTCCTCGCATTTTTGTTTTGCCATCTTCTCCGCGCATTGTCTTCTCAAGGCCTCCTCCTCTTTACATTTCTTCTTTAGATCTTCATTATTGCATTTCTTAGCTGACGCATGCTTTGCACAATTCATTCGTAGAGATTCTTTTATACTCTCAATTTTAGAGTGCCCATCACGTTTGCGCCGATTATCAGTATTTTTGCTTTTCTCTAAACTCGATTGTTTGTAGTTCTTTCTTTAACATTTTCTTCCTTTGCATTTTCAGATCATTTCGAGCTTCTTTCTCCTCATCTTTATTCTTTATAATTTTCTTTTGTTTTTCTATAAAAGCGTATTTTGGCTGTTCTTTAATGTTTTTCTTATAATTTTCTTCCTTTTGCTTATAACTTTTTCGTATATTATATTGTTCTTTCTTGGGCATTTTCTTCATAAGATCACGTTTCTGTAACTGTTTTTGTTTGCATTTCCTCCGCAGTTTCTCTACTTTTTCTTTTTGTTTTGCCTCGCAAAATTTTTTCAACGCCTGTTGTTGCTGTTTCATGCGACTTTGATAGTCATAAACTTTTTTGAGACATTGCATTTTGATCTTGTTTATCTCCTGCGTTGTGAAAGCTTTCTCATCTGATTGTGTTTTCTGTATTGCGTATTTTAATTCTTTTCGCAGTAGATTAATCTCATATGCTAAATCGCTGCCATAATCCTCATTATTATTTAATTTTTTGACTTTCGATTTGCATCCAGATTTTTTGCACATGCTCTGCTGCACTTTTTTTTTGCAAATTCTTTTAAATTGTGCTGCCAGACACTTATATGAATCTTCGAGTTCTTCTTGTTCTGCATTTGACAAAGATTTTCTTATTGCACAGACATTCGCCCATTCGCTGTCAATGCACTTTTGCAAGTTCAACAAATATGGATTTTTCTTAGCTCCTACTTTTATACCAAAGAACGAATTCTTTTCATTTGCGTTACCTAATTTCTGCTTTTTTGAAGCACGTGTTTTAGCGATCGCTTTAAGGTTTCGGCCAGGTTTTTGTTCAATCTTGTTCAATTTATTTATAGTGTCGCACTGTCGCAGTAAATTTTTGATAACCGCCTTTTTTGTCATTATACTATATTGCTCTTCGATATCTTTCTTGGCACATATTTTTCTATTTGCTGACTTTTTGCAGACATGCCTAATACCCCTTCTCACACTAGTTATCAGGTCTTTCATTAAACTTTTATCAACTTTATTTAAATGTTTGCTTTGTTCCAGCCAAGCTTTCTCCTCCTCCCTTATGCAATTCCTTTCGAGTGTTTTAAGTTGTTTCGCTTCTTTCTTTTCCGGGTAATATCTTCTTGACGTTTCTTATCAGCTCTCCGTTTAGCCATTACATTGTTATACTTTTCACACGGACTATTTTTCGTTTTGTCGTCAGGTCTACGACTGGATTTATGTCTGCATGAAGTTCCATTCAAGCTTTTGAGAGAGTTATTCGACAAATATATTCGGTCCATAGATTCGGATAGAAGAGCGACGCCTTTAAGTAGGGACTTACGAAGAAATACACCCGCTATATAACTCAGAGACATAGTGATAGACCTAACCTAATAAACCTCTGAAAATATTTATAAATTTTGTAGATTTTTATCATTGGCTAGACATGTAAAAATTTTGACATCTGTAAAGTTCGAAAAAATTGTTAAATATGATTGACAACTATGCTTTCGAATCATCATATTTTAATATAAGGAATTGATAATTGCTCTTCAGTCAATTTCATAATATCTCAGTTACTATGTGAAGAATTTGGTTTCTGAGTGCAGAATGTTAAACGAAGCAGGGTTCGTTATATCGAGAAGATTCGATATAATTATAGATATTTAGCGTTTACGTTTCAAGTTAGTTTGCATACATCTAGTATTCAATGTAAATTTGATATTATAATGTTTTATTTTCCAATGTCATTTTATTCAGTACAATTTCTGACTGTGCTTGTACTAAACTTTATTTATTTGATGAACTAAAATGTCAAAATTGTTATACAAAATTTAATTTATTTATTTAGACGAAATTAAGAGTAATTTGGAATTTGTTTTGGTCTCAAAATTAAATCTTAGCGGATTAACATGTCCTTGGGTAGATTCATTTTAATTTTTGATCGTAGTCCGATAAGAAGAAGCATTTCCATATTTTCTGAATGTGTGGATTCGCTGCCAACATCAATCACTAGCGTGCAACGACTTCGATACAGTAAAAAATCGGATTCCGAATCTTCCGAAAAGAAAAGCAATCCCTGCGATGAGTATAGTAAGATTCTTGAGAAGCGCAATGAGGAGAAACAGAAGGAAGAAGCCCGTAACGAAGAAGAAGCGAATAAAAAACAGCTAAAAGAGCATGAGCTACAATGTATGGAGAAACACAGTAAAGCTTGGGCGAAAGAAATGGAAGGCATGAATAAAAAAGATAAGAAATTAATGCAAAGCATGATGGAATGCTTATCAAAAGGCATGAAGATGGTGTGCAAAAAAATAGCGCAGAAAAAGTTTCATAATGAGAAAGAACTTGAAGTGAAGTGTGGAGATTTAGCTAAAAGTGCAAAGATTATCAATTTGATTAAACAGTGTAACAAGAACAAATCTGAGAAGAAAAAGGGTAAAGAGGTAGACAAAGATCAGCAGAAAAAGAAAAAACCAGATTCAAAATCAAAAATGAAAAAATCTGAGCAAAAGGACTCTAAGAATAAAGTTACAAAAGAAGAAAGAAAAGAAAGTAAGAAAATCAAGAGAAAGACTCAAAGAAAAACGTTAAAAATAAAAATCAAGGTCAGCAGAAAAAAGCTAAATCTGATGCACAATTAAGCAAAAAAAAAGGTAAGAGCAAGGAAAAAGGGAAGAAATCGATCTCAAAACCAGGATCAGAAAAAGAAAAGGAAACGAAAAAGCAACGTCTAAAGAAAGAATGTCTAGGAGATAAAAAGAAGCCTAAAAAAGGTACGCAACCCATTAAGAAACGAGTAAAAGAGCAGGCACATAAGACCAAAGGTGCTAAACAAAAGAAACAATCGGGAAAGAAAAACAATCAAAATAAAGATGAATGCCTAGAGGATAAAAAAAAATCGAAAAAAAGTACAAAACCGTTAAAAAAGAAGGTAAAAGAACAAGCACACAAAAGTAAGGGTGCCAAGCAAAAATTGCAAAAAGCCAAATCTGGTAGTAAAGAAGCCCCTAAAAAGAAAAAGGGAAGCGGGAAGGGAAAGAAACCAGATCAACAAGATGAATGCCTTAAAGGTAAGAAAAAATCGAAGAAAAGTAAAAAACCAACGCAAAAATCACAGTCTGGTAGTAAAAAGTCCAGTAAAAAGCAAAAGGGAAAGAAAAACAAAAACAAACTGAAGGACGAATGCGTGGAAGATAGCAAAAAAGCGAAGAAAGGTAAAAAAGCAATCAAAAATAAGTCAAAAGAGCATGATCGTAAAAGTAAAGATTTAAAGAAAAAGCCTAAAGCAAAGTCCGATAGTAAAAAACCCAGTAAGGGCGGAAAGGGAAATAAAAGCAAACCGGAAGACAAATGCATTGAAGATAAGAAACCGAAACAATCAAAACTATCGAAGAAAGGCAACAAACTTTTGAATAAAAGGCTCAAAAGATCCAAAGAGTAAGCCGCAGAAAGCAAAGTCTGGGTCCTCAAAACCAAAGAGTAAGCCGCAGAAAGCAAAGTCTGGGTCCACAAAATCACGTAAGAAGCAACATGGAAAGAAACCCAAACAGCAGAAGGACGAATGCGTAGAAGATAAACCTAAATCGAAGAAAAGTTCAAAAGCAATAAAAAAACAGGTGAAAGATGCTAAAAATAAACCGAAGAAACCAAAGTCTGGGTCTACAAAACCACGTAAGAAGGAAAATGCCAAGAAACCCAAACAGCTGAAGGACGAATGCGTTGAAGATAAAAAAAATTCCAAGAAAACTACAAAAGCAATAAAAAAACAGGTGAAAGATGCTAAAAATAAACCAAAGAAACCAAAGTCTGGGTCTAAGAAGCCACGTAAGAAGGAAAATCGAAAGAAAAATAAAAACGGGAAGAAAGATAAAAAAAAATCGAAAAAAATCAAAAAACCAATAAAAAGTAAGGTGAAAGCTCAAACTAGTAAAAGCAAAGCTGCAAAACAAAAATCGAAAAAAGCCAGCTCAGATAGTAAAAAATCAAAACCTGAAGCTAAATCAAAAGCATCTAAACCAAGTAAAGGAAAAATAGGTAAGACCACTGATTCTGCCAAGAAGGGAAAGGGAGGAAAAGGAGATGGAAAAGGACGCGCGCCAAAATCGAATCCCATCGATAAAATATGCGAGTCGCTAAAAAATAAAGAAGTGCCTACAGATAAGATGAAAAATCGATATCTGGTAAAATTAGAGAAGTGTATTAACAACCAATGGTCTGATGTTTGTAGAATTCGTAAATTATTTTCAAAAGAAGAGCAAGAAAGACTTGATCGTGCACATGAGTGTCTTGCGGCTCAGTTCAAGGGAATTTGTAGACAGAAGGTATTAAAAGAAATGTGCGGTGAATCGGGACAAGATAAACTCAACAAAAGGTATAACAATAAAGGTAAAAAATCCCAGAAAAAAGCAAAGAAAAAAGACGGCAAGGATACATTATCGCTGAAACTTCGTAAAAAAGGGAAGAAAGGCAAGAAATCTGAACTTGATGAGGGGTCGAAAGAAATGGCTTTGATTCATGAGAAATTTTCTTTAGAATTTGAGCAGATGAAGAAAGATGAAGAAGCATATATTAAACAGCAGATTGAGGAAATCGAAAATAATTGTTTTGCTAAATTGTGTGAAGAAGAAGCCTTGAGAAAAAAATGCGAAGAACTCAAAAAAAACAAGCAGGAAGAGGAAGCTCTCAAGAAGAAGTGTGAAGAGGAAGAGTTGCGACGACAGTGTGAAGAGATGGCCATCAAAAAGCAGCGCGAAGAGGAAGCCCTTAGGAAGAAGTGCGAAGAGGAAGCCTTGAGAAAAAAGTGCGAAGAAGAAGCGTTGAGAAAAAAGTGTGAAGAGGAAGCCCTTAGGAAGAAGTGCGAAGAAGAAGCCTTGAGAAAAAAGTGCGAAGAAGAAGCGTTGAGAAAACAGTGTGAAGAGGAAGCCCTTAAGAAAAAGTGCGAAGAAGCCCGCAAGAAAAAGCGCGAGGAGGAAGCACTGAAGAAAAAATGCGAAGAGGGCCCAAAAGAAAAAGCGTGAAGAGGAAGCTCGCAAGAAAAAACGCGAAGAGGAAGCCCTCAGGAAAAAGTGCGAGGAGGAGGCCCTCAAAAAGAAGTGCGAAGAGGAGGCGCTTAAAAAAATGTGTGAAGATGAGGAACGTTTAAAGGCAGCCGAAGAGGCTCTAAGAAAAGCATGCAAAAGGAAAGCTTCGGACAGTAAAGCTGCGAAAAAAACGAAGAAGGGTGGTAAATCTCTGAAAAAAAAACAAAAAGAAAAGATCCTTGAAAAAAGGCAAAAGAAGGAGACTAACAAAAAGAAGAAAACTGGAGCTGCAAAGAGTAAGCAACAGAAAAAGCCTTCCAGGAAACATAAGAGAGATCAAAATAAAAGTAGGAAAAACGCAAAGGCGAAATTGACCGATGAAGAAAAGGATCTTATGAAAATGTGCGAAGAAATCCTTGCTAAAGTCAAAGCAGTCAAGTCGAAACAAAAAGAAAATAAAAAACCTAATCCGAAAGGAAGTAGTAGCTGCAAATAAAATACAAATCTAAATTCTGCCGCCTGTAAGACACCCAAGTGCTTTTTCTGTACATATGTAATTTACAACGTTGAATTATTAATATAAATTGAAATGAGAATTGTCAAATTCCTTATTTAAACATGTCGAATGGCTTAATTGTATCAGTCCGTTGGCCTAGATCACTTCTATACAATTGATTAAACACATGTCTGGATATTGTATTTGCGATCGGAATTAGAAATAGTACAATTTGCGACCGAGTGGAGATTTCTTATTGTATTTTATAATGTGAGTAATGTTGAGCACTCTCAACATATTTAAATAATGTGAGAATTGTGAACTTCACTCTAGACATAATAGTTTTATGATCACCCCTAGAGAAGTGTTCTTAACATCCGACTTGTAAAACATCAGCTATTCAAATCAACGATGACTGCAGTCCCGCGCCTAACTTGTGCTCTATTCAAATAATGGTACTTATTCATTATTGTCTTTATTTAAATTTGATTTTTAATTAAAGTACTTTTTTATTTTTCATTTTTGGCTAAGGTGCAATCGCAACGTAAGGAACTATTGTTTGAATATTCATAAAAATGTGGTTTAATCAGTTGCTGAAAATAGAAAAAAGATATAAGCATCTTGTGTTGTTTCAAACGCAATTGCGGCAAATGTTTCATCAGTATGTACTTGCATGTGACTCGACTGTGTGGCACAACGTTGAGCATACTTATGTACAGCACTGTCAACCGCCGCCACCGGGTGTAGTCGACTTGGCTCGGCGTTGTCTGCTTTTGTCTGCTTGACGGCGCATGAAGTGAAAATTAATTTCTAAATGCGGGAAATTAACAAATTACAAACAACTCAACGGGCAGCAGGTGGTAGACGGTAGGTGGCAGAAAGCAGAAAGCAGGAAGCAGGAGTAGAATGCGGAAGAAGACATGCCATAATTTATCCACACACACCACACACCCTCCCTCACACATGCAAACACATACACACTCAGCGCATTCATGCAAGGAAGAGAAATACGTTAGGCAAGTTCCGTGGAGGAGTCAAAGTGTTAAAGCATCAGGTGAGATACATTGTCTTACTTTTGCCTGCCAGCCATGAAGTTGTAGACATATTTATTCACTCACACATACATACAAAAACGCAACTCTCGTGTACTCAAATTGCTGACAGTCGACAGCTTTGCTAATTTTCAGCAGCCACCCATCGAAAATTAAGATGGGGATCTGTCTTAAGCTGTCAACGTAACACGTCTCAGCAGCAGTGAGAACTACTCATTCCGCAACCGTAGCGCACCACCAATACCTTCTCCTTCTGCTCACCACGTGCACCACAGCTGATGTAGTCGCGCATTCAGCATTTAATTAAGTTGTGCTCCATTTTATGTTCGACAAAATTGTTTGTCTACCGCCTGTCCTTACTGCCACCTATTATAATACTGAAGAGTCAACGATGCGGTATCTGTGCTTTAGTTCGTGGGGATGGCAGTTGGTAATCATGTTGTGGTTGTGGTGCACACAAGGAATCTGCTGGTGTCATTTGGTGGCACTTTTTCGGGTTAGTGCAGATTCAACAAATAAGTGTGCTGACTTTTCAGTTAAATATATGGGAATCATATATTATCTAATATCCATAAAGTACAATCACTTTCCTCACAATACAAGCTACCAAAAATAGTAACTGTTTACAAGCAAATGTGACTATTTATATCAATGATAATTGGGTTCAATATTTTGCTTTTATCACCTCTATTAAAACCTTTTGCATGATTTTTTAGTTAAATTTGATATCAATATATAATTTGATGCTTGTCTTCCTTAGAGAACCACACATTGATGCCGATTAAACGAAAACTTTTAGCTTCAATAACTGGTTATGATGATTATTGTTCGAAAAATAAAACGACAAATTGACAAAGAATTTAAACGCTTTAGTCTGACACTTTTTTTAATTATTTTACTTCCAAGCGCATCTAGAACAATATATTTATATATTATTATTGATAAAATTCAATTTTCCACTTTTTCATATATCCATTGGGTTTAGGAATAAAATATCAACTTGAACGATTGAGAATAAAACAGAAAGAAGCAAAAGTTAGCGACTAAACATAGAATCTGTAAGTCTACCCAGAGGCTGACACCTGTTCCGCTTGATTGTGCCCGCTACGTTGTTACATCATGAAAGGTTAATGATGGCTGCTGTCAGGAGCGAAGGTCAACCCCTCAACATCTTTCCCACTCCATGGAAAAGCATCTTCCTTGGCTAACATTCAGTATTTTATTCCCCAACAAACACTGTCCTCATTGGGGTTTTTTGTCCTCTGCTGGGTGGGCTGGAGTCTACCCCAGGCAAAAAAGTTTCATTTGATGGAGCCAACGTGTAACAAAAATACAAAAATGGCACAGGGTGTGGTGAAGACTTGTGCTAAATAGCAACGTTGCTCCTTCGGGGAGGCTGGGGACAACGCCGAGCGTAAAAGTTAAATGAAACGAAACACGTTAATGGCTTCAGTGTGCGGGGAGTGCTGGGTCATTGACAGGTTGCTGTGTGGCAAGGCGCAAGTGGCAAGTGGCAAGTCGCAAGTTGCGAGCTGCGAGTGGCAGGTAGCACAATTTAAAATTAAAGCTGAATTGGCTGGCGCTGCGGCCATGGCAGCGCCCATTGAAAGCGAAATTTTGTAACTAGTTACAAGCAAAGCCCTTATCTGAACATTTCTCTACCTTTTCCAAAAAGGGAAAGTGCCATGATGACACCATTGAGCTGTGTGATAAAATGATATCGTTGGCTCTGTTAAATAGCATTAAGTAGAAAGGCGACCCACACTCGCTATATTGCTCTATCTCTATCACGACTCCATTCGCTTTATATTAAGATATTTAGCTTATTTAAAAAGCAAAATGAACCGAGTATCCTTTGTCTTCTTCAATTTACCTTTTATCACACTGTTCCTCACACAATTTTATACTATTCGTAGTCATTACGCTCAAATATCACGATATTAGGTTACTTGCTATCATTCCTAAAATTGAGTATGTAGATTTTCAATAACCGAACTTAGAGTAACAAAGACTTAAGAAACTCCGATTACGATAATTCTTTAATTAAAATAAAATCATTAAATCGTGGCACTCGTTATAAGTACGTAACATGAATTTTTAATACATTTATATTCAACTAAAGGTGTTTAACTAAACATTCTCTTCTGCAAGGTGTTGATTTGTATTTTGTTCATTCGGAATGTCTAGATAAACACTAAACAGCAGTGCTGGCATTCAAGGTGTCTAAGGTGCATTGACCAAGTCATAACACAAAGCACATTCCCGAGCTACACCACGATAAGCAGTGGAACTTTCCAAGAACTCTGTAGCAAAGAAGAAGATATAAAGACTGTCTAACAGAGTAGGCATATACGCTCATATGGACGACTTGAATTCCATGGGTTACTTTAGTCAAGAGAACCCTTTAAAGAAACCGGAACGGAGCCCCTATATATTCCATTATACCAGCAGACGATACGAAGTCTGGAGAAAGGTCGATTGTCGAGGAAAGGCTTTAACTGTCATGGCAGATCAAGTGGAAATTGTAATGCCTTCAGGTCATGCAAGCTGCAAGCTGCAGTTGGTTTCAAATACCAACGTTTTATAATCTCAGGTTTACAATTTGGTGTGCGGGAATTTTTTTTACCAGTCCGTCCGAAACCGGAAGCCAACAATCGAAAGTCGAGAGTCGAGCGAGTTGAGAGAAATCCCTTGGCCGAGGTCCGAATGCCATCAGCGTCAATTTCGTGTTGACCACACAATGTAGCACTCACTGTCTTGTGAGTGTTCATGTTTGTATTGCGATGCATAACACAGGAACTGAAACGTTTGGAAATTTTAAGCGGAAGTGCACGTTTTATACCTGTTTGAGCTTTTATTGTTGGAGCTGCGTTTCCGGGTTTTCTATTTCCGGCACGGGTGGCTGTAAAACTCTTTAAGTTTCAAAAAATATAAGAATATTCTTTCTTTAAAATTCTTCTATTGGGCTGGCTTAAAAAGAAGAGAACGATGAATGTGTGCAATCAAGAACACGGCCATAATTTCGAACATAAGGCATGGCAAAAAAAAAAATATATATCCGTGCTGGATAGAAAACTTTCTATAATTGCGTTTTGAAAGCCGATTCAGCTTGCAGCCGGGCAACATAATAAATTTCCCGACGAAGCAGACTCGCCAAAAAAAAGCAAAAACCAGTGTAGTAGTGCATTTGGAGAAATCTCTAACCCCAAATATATATATATTGTGGTGTCTATGGAGCGGCATCATCATCAGACAACAAGATAATCAACGGCGTCCGTGGGCCACATAAAATAACCGAAAAGTAATTCGCCACAAAAATAAACTTGAGCACACAAAAGGTAAGTTTTAAAATAAACTTGCTGCAAACTGTGTTTTTCTTAACTGGGTAGAAGCAAATAGACTGGAGAGGGCCTCAAGCTGCACATTGGGGGTAGTTGAGACACAAAGGCGCATGTTATATAATAAGAAAAAAAGTGGCTAACTAAGTCTCCGCCGACGACGTCGACGAGATGCAGCATCTCAACCCAACTCAACTCAACTTCGGTCTTCTCGCTTTTCGCAATTCGCCATTCGCTATTCTCTATGCTGCTCTGTTCTGCTCGATGGACTCTCAGCTGCCTCAAGAGTCGTTCATGAGCTGCTCCAATTGTCTCTGCCCTCGGCCCACGCGTGCTGTGGTTTCCGCCCATCGCAGTAGCGTGGGCCAAGTGACTACAAATTACGTACAAGGGTCTGCTTGAATGTCAAAATTTAAACTCATTTCTGTACACTCAAAGAAAATGCGATTCACTGTTATAAATTCAATTGTACATCTACATACATCGAAAACTTTCCAAGTTGCATCGAGGGCATGAATTCTTAAATCAGGACTAATATTCTAAAGAATTCAAGAATGGAATATGTATTTAAGTTGTTTTAAATTTCAGATTAAGAATGAAACTTTTAAATAAAGCATAAGTTTGTATTAATGCTTTCTATATTTATTATAACAAGGAATAATAAATGGAATAAACCGATGAAGAAAATTCCGAACGAAATAATAAGCGTATTCTTGACCGTTGTCAACCATACACACAAAATTATTAAAACAAGAAAACCACACATTTGTCTGCGTTGATAATAATAAAGTAAGTATTCGAATATTTTACGAACTCATATCCATACCACATTACTAAATATTTAACCACTGCTTCAGGCCACTACATACCATGAATAACAACTGGAAAGTGCATAGAAAGCGCATAATGCTATCTATAAGCATACCCAACGCGCAACTTTATTAGAACCGGGATAGGAGAATGTTTTTATTTGTGTGGTTGCTGTCACAATTCAGTATTCAACGCATATCGCGGTGCCGGGTTTCAAGATACTATTGAGGACATTTGGCACTGCGAGCACGTAGGTTAAAATGTTGGACATTAAGCTCCAGGGAGTGAACTGTGTGTGGATGCTTTAAAGAGTGAACACTTGGCAACGTCAGCTTTTTTTTAAATGAGGACACATAAGAGTTATTCTAGGAAGGAACTGCATATTTTTTATATGACATAACTAATAAACTGTGAAAATTGTAAATTATACTTAGAAGATAACAAAATTGCCTTATTTATTTATTCTATCTATCTTTAAATTCAAATATCCTGATGTTTATTTGTTTAGAATATCGACTGCTCCAATCGGTGAAGTTAAAATAAACTATCAACTAGTCTTCCAAAATTGCTGGCAAATTTCGCAACTATACATTGAATGTAGTTAAAAATTTAAAATTTGTGGAATTATCAACCGGAATTGCTTTAGCTTGACGTGTAACGTTGCCCAAACATTTTTATGCAAAATATTTTGAATATCACTACCGGGAGAAAACGATGCCCGGTCGCTGTCTTTTCCCAGGCTGTACATTTCCCACAGACTTTTCCAGGCATAACAAGTCAACTGGACGCACAAAATAACAAAAAAAAAACTGAAAAAATACTGGCAGACAAGTGAAACGATGAAGGCAGACAGTGGTAGAAGAGTGTGAGGAAACGGCAACGCCATCTGCATACGGGAAATACATACAAAACGAGTGGCGCATTTCGTAATCTTTGCAAATAAACGCGTGAAATTCCAAGGCACACCACAGTGAAACATGTGGCGTAGCATCAGGCTGCGACTAGGGTTCGTGGGATGTACATACATATGTACATATGTATGTACATAGATGGCGCCCGGTCGATATGGCATCTGGCGGCGCAGTCGCCATTCGCTCGAAATGTGCTCCGCCATTTAGGCATATATGTTAGCACAAACGCCAAATTGCACATTGAGATTAAAATTCTTGAACACGTATTTCCCCTTCCGCTCTATGCGTGAAATGATCTCACAAGTCGGATATATTCTCCAGCCGCGTAGTTACGTCGCTAGTTACACGCTATTCAAATTTTGCTGAATTATCTCTATGTTCGTCATAGGAAGTGCATTGTCATTTTCATATAATTTCAATAAAATATTGCTTAGTTTTATAGTTGCAAGTCCAAACATGCAATTCATTTTGTTTTAGATAGTTTCACGTGGTAAGTAAAAATAATTGAATTGTCTCTACAGACACTAAATATTTAAATGAAAACTTTAGAGCTTAAAAGCCTAATCTAATTGTAATGACAGTTTGGGGATTTCGTCAAGCATTAGTAAAATTGTAAATTTCTTTAAGTATATCTCAACCACTTGATAAAAATGCCCTAACATTCAATATAACTTCGTGAATTATTACTTCTATATCTCCATTGTCTTATAGTGCTAAGCAAAAGAGATCTTATAGTGCTATAGAATCTTATAGTGCTTCATATGGAACAATAAGTCGTTGGGCTGTGCAAAATATTTATTATACATACGTTGTGGGCTGACCAATGTCCATACTTGAATGGTGTTCAAGCTGGGAACAAGCTGAACATCAACAAGCACGTACTGCAAATAAAGGACAAGTCGATATTTGCTGCTAATGGCATAGAATATCGTTTGCCCATGGTAGAAGAAGACTTACAGTTAAGATGGGACACTTTAAATAGTGTGACCTGCCTGACTGCGATTATCTAAAAACTATTTTTCACACCCACACACAAAACTCTACGTACAAAGTGGGTCTTTTATTTTCAACAAAGCACCGCCAGAAAATTTATGAGCAAAATGGCTTAGCGGTGACAGCTGGTGAATAAATTAGATAAAACATTTCGCAGTAACCAGGACAAGTTTTCTACTCACATTGTACTAAAATAATGAACAATAATATCCAGAGGCGTCGATCGAATGTCGGTCTCATGACTTCATCACTTCTTCCAATGAGTTTGTGTGTAGTTTGCTTGCTAATATCTCCAAAATCACTCAATGGCGCATGTGTAAAAACCTGAAAAGAAAGCGAGACGTTAGGTTAATGTAACTATCTTTAGGCAACACAAGTTATCGATTGCGATGATTGTATTCATAGCATATGATTGTATGCAGCAAATGTACAAGATTAAAGTCTGATTTAGAATCTGTGCTGCAAATTACGGGCTTCGTAATTAATACTTTATTTTGTTGGAATAAGGTTAAGTTTCCATCCAGTTTACAATTTTAAAATTCAAGTCTGTTCTTCGCATTGCTTATGATGCACTGAAAATCTGTACAGGCGACAGATGACAAACATCTTCTCAATTTCATGTCCAACTGTCAGCTTTGTATTGTGACCAATGAAATTGACAGCAGCAGCGACAAGATGTGACACACATCGTCAATATGTGATACTGTGTGGATGCGTGTGGAAGTAAACACGTATATACATATGTATGTGTGTACACACGGGTTATTGTTGTTGGTATATTACATTTTTGTTACCGTTGAGCTTATGCCAAGTCTCTCACCAGTTGTTATGCTGGATAAACGGTCGAAAATAAGGCCAGTGACATAATATTACATGGAGAATGTTTGTCAAGTAAGTAACAACTTCTGTTGCATTGGTTTGGGCTTTACAGCTGAGATTGAAGTTTAAGATTAGAATAATTCTAGACGTATCTGAATTTGTTCTTATAAAACCGTGTTTAATATTGGCGTAAGTTGAAAGTCAAATCTCAAGGGCGAAACAACATTCTAATAGTGGGTCAATAATAATATAATAAAATCATAATAATTATACCATAGCTTGGAAAATCTACTCTTTTGCCAACACTGACGTAGACCTTGACTATTGTTTAGCTTATCAGATTACCGATAACCATAACAATAATTGTCATAGGAAAATCTTGGCTGGTTCCTCATAAGCACAGATACACACTTACACATGTTGGGAAATCTTTGAAGCTCTTCTGCTCTACCACGCCCACTTAGCAGATACGCCCACAGATATTTCTTGCACTTCGCACAGATACAGCCAAATTTTTGGGACACCTCACACACATATGTACATACGCATCCATTATTAGCTGATTAACAGAGGCTTAATTTGTCAACGTCTTGAAAGAGACATCTGTCTACATAATATACTCACCTTCGTTGACCAATAAGAAAGGGAGGAAGTTACAAACAACATATTCAAAAATTAAAATACGATTGCATTTTTCAAACAAAGCTGTATAGATCATTAGACCGTACAAACGCATGTCCAGACACACATAAATTAATCAACTTAAAAATACATATGGTATATACATAAGTGTCCGTCGAGTTGGAGACGCCCGTTACGTACATTTGCACAAAGCTATAGTAATCTGTTGCCACATTGGCGGCAATGGGCGCACTGTATAAAAATGCATATAAATCAAACTGTGGATTTAGTCTGGGCCATTAACAGCAGATGCTCTCAGAAGGTCTTTTGCGTTTCGCATGTTGTTTTCAGTTTTTACAATCAATGATGTAAAGTATGATTAAATGATATGGCCAGCTACGAAAATCGTATTTAACCCAGCTTTGGTATGAATTCCAAAATGAACGCGCACTTATCATAATTTAAATCGTTAAATAAATACACTTACTTATCCTTAAAGACTTCGCGCCAAGAAAAAGGCCTATATTTCAATCTGTCGAATTTAACTGTGTTTCCAACACATTTGCTTCAGCTGTTTTTTGAGAATGAGTGAATATGTCGCTGAACGAAGTTGGACACAAAATATAGCGTAGTCGCAAAAGAGCAAATAACACCCATAAAATCATCAAAATTGTGAAATTTAATTGCAACAATTTGATGACACTTAGCTGCAGAAAAACAAGTTATATGGAGATAATGATGATTGCAATGATGATTATGATTGTATTAATTATCGCAACAATGCAAAACTATCTGACCCAGCCAACTAGGCTGGACGGAACGTGCATTGTTCTGGTGCATAGTTGTGTAGCATTGCCAGTGTGTTTGTTGCATTTGAATGTTTTTGGGTTAACCGCAAAACTGTTAAGGGTTTGTGTGCTGTGCTGACAATGTCAGGCAAATTTCAATTACAAAAAACTGTCACTCAGTTGCAAATAACATGAAACTTGCATGATAAGTGAAATCTCTTCTTCGTACATTTCTCGACTAGAACAAAACAATTGTAGCAGCTTGAGTAGCACTTTTGATAATTCCTAATTCAAATACAAATTGTCTGTTTGAATGCTTAAAATAGTTGCATTCATATACAGATTCTATATATTTTAAATGTTGTGCCCTGACTCCACTCTAGACTTAAGATATCATATTTGTTTTAGATGGAAACTTGTTTCTCGATACTCGATACTTGTCAGACAAACACTAAGTCGAGAAATCGGATTTTCAATCAGGTGAAAATAAAAGGAAAGTTGAACAACTGTAGCAGGATAGTGCTCATAGTTTTCTATATGCAGTAGAGAAACAAACTTCTCTACAACCCCAACGTCACTATCACATTTTTCACATCAACGCGTAGCGCGCCTGCCGAATGGCACTTCGAACAAAATTGTTCCTTGTTATATGCCCATAATTTTCCTAAATTAGCCTCACATTACTTATGTGGCGTGGAACAAAACAAATGGGACAGCACAAAAGCCAACATATTGAATAATGATTTGGCAGCAAAAAACTTTTAACAACAGCTATGCTTAAGTGGCACGCAAGCAGTACACATGCTTCTTCTGTTTTACACGAGAATTAACTGTTTCGTATATATTCTTATTCTTCAAAGATACTTCAATGATTGAAATGATTATTGATTGTTTTCGGGGAATTCAAATGAATAAAATGTCTTGTGAATATATACATTTGTGTGTTTCTCTGTTTTAAAGTTTTAGTTTTAGCTCTCAAAATGTTGTGAATGTTAAAAAAAAATTAATGATGCGTTTTATATTGTTTTCGTTATGGCACCCAATGGTACTTTTTGAGAACCGAAATAGAAAAAAATAAATACACAATGCTGATCCTTTTTGTGATTTGCGTTCTGTGATAAATTTTAATCGAATTTTGCTTTTCTTGCCGTTTTGCGGGAGCAGCTCCTCTTACATTAAAAATCCAATCCAAAGCCAAGTACATACATACACATATCAAAAATGGATACCCTAGCCGACCCACATGCGTCGGATTTTGTGCGCCTTTCTTAATTGAACCCGATAAGCATGTCCGATAAATACTTTCTTTGCCATTGATTGATATTCCAGGCGGCAACATTCGCTTTCGGCATTGCGCCACTTGGGTGTTGATTTTTTTTTTTGAACGAGTATCTTTTGCTGAAATGGAATTTGTGATTAATTGGATTTGCTTTTTGGGTAATCTACAGCAAATTAAAAACGCCACATTAAAGTTCTTCGAATGTACATAAGTTATTAGCTAAGACAAGAGCCACAAACGACCCGCATTTCTACAAGTCAAAGAACACTAAGCAAATGTCGATACAATGTCAACTAGACGTTATTGGCACGTTGCCATTTAGGCTGCCAAGAAGCCACATAATCTGCGAACTGTATCCAAATGAAGCCTAACAAACGCTGAAACAATAATGCAGACACATACTAATACGAGTTTGAATAAATAATCACTTAAGAAATTTTATATCTAAAAGATCAACAAATAATACCTAATTTATATTGCTTAGTTGTGTTTACATATGTAGTTTAACGTAAAGCAGCTTCGATTTCGCTTAACGACCATATTCAAAATATACAATATTCTCTTTCTTACTGAAAATAGATTTTTTTTTAAATGTGAATTTGGATTCCCATTATACTGAAGTTGGAAGTGCTTCTGACTATAAAGTCAATCGAAATCAAATTAAAAATTTCATGCTTATAACGTTGTGCTCCAATTACTGTTGCGAACAATTTATACGCATGTTGACTGAGGACGAAACAATCGTTCAAGACAAAACCGTTGCCTTGGAACTGCAAGCCAAACGCTTGTTGTTATGCCATAAAATATGTATTTTTCGATATACAATAAGAATACTTGTTGTTCAATAAAATGTAAAAATAAAGCAAGAATGCTAGAATTGATTGTTATCGACTGTGCCCGGCAAGTTTAAGTGCAATCCAGTTTCAATAAAAAACCTTAAAATTATAATTGAGGAACGACGACATTGCCTGTCTAAAAAATAAAATAACTTCTAAGTGTCTTATAAAATCGCAACAAAATTATCATTGATTGTTTTTAAATTCATAAAAGCAAAAAATTGTAAAAGCTCTTCTACTTAATTGAATACCATTTAAAATAACTGATTCACGGATTTAAAAACAACATAAACTTGTTATTATTTACCTCTCTGTTTATTGTGGAAATTACATTATATTTAATTGATCGAAAAAGTTACTCGTTCGACTGTTAATTAAGCTAACTACTATAGAACTCGTTAACTTAAACATGTCAAAAAAACATGCAAAAGCCAGTTAAATAACTGTATACGTATTCGTATTATATATACGTATAAAGAAGCACATGCATGTCTGAGCATGTATGTTAGACAATATGTCAAAATTGTTAAATGATATGGATTGTGCGCCACTATGAAGGACACAGTGCCAACGGCGTCTAGTTACCACACACCAAATTACGCTGTGAAGAATGTTGGCAAGTGTGCGTTCAAATAATGTAAAAAATTTCAAATTCCACTATGCGCCCGTTGCAAGCCCCATGTTGCAAGTTATATAAGCAACCTGAGTACGAACAAAGTGACGGTAGCCAATACGCTACTTCGGAAGGCAACGAGGGCGCCACAAAATACATGTGAAGCATTTTTTTTGCGTAACACCAAAAGCCAGACTGGAAAAAGAACAATAAACAAACGTTGCCTTTGGGTTGAATCACATTTGACTCCAAAGATATACCTTATAGGCAAAAGTTTAAAAACTTAATTCGCTAAATAAAAAAATCAATTAAGTGGTAAAATATTTTAGTTGGGATATTTATCTTCTTATGTTTTACATTAATGTTATTTTATGCATTGAGGTACATAGGTTTTAAATGAGGCAAACTCCTCGCATTTACGTACAGGGTATGAAATCAAAGCGTAGAGTGGGCATCTGCGAAATTTCAGAGCAGTATGCGGACAGTGCGAACAAAAAGGTACCATAGGCAGGCAAAGTTGTGGCCCTGTTCATGACTGGCATGCCAACAACTTTAACTGAGCTCTCCGCCGCTGCCCAGTTGATTCCCCAGTTTGTTCGCCCTCAGAGTGCTCTCTGCTGTCTGCTCTCTGTTGGTTCCTGCTTTATGACTGTTTACAGCCGAAACAATGGCGTGCACATATAGCGCCTAAAGTTATGCAACGCCTCGCCGTAGTTTTTCCTCCACATGTCTGTGCATGTGAACGTTAAAATGGAACTATTAGTTACACATTGTCTGGCAAGGCGACAAATTCTTGCTCCAGCAATGTGGTACGCTGTTATTACGCCCAAAACCAGCGACTAGCGAGGATGGTGCCATCGCTCATGCCAACTAGCCGAAAATCGGGTCAGTTGTAAATCACCAGCGACAAAACTCATGTGCACAGGACGGTAAAATGGGAGAAAAGACAAAACAAATCTAGCGCAAAAAACAATGGCAAAGTGAAAAATGTATGATACATAGCTTTAGTCATTACAAGGTGTAACCAAAATGTCGCTGATAAGCGTATTGAAATCGCCCTGAAGGAAGTAGCTATTAAACGGACATATTGTATGTCCAAACCTAACATAAGTCGTATTGCTAAGACCAAAACTGCTAAATGCAAAAATTATAACAAAGATGGGTCTAATGTTGATATCAGTTATTGCGGAACATTATCTAAAGAGAAAATATATGTTTGGATTTACGATATATTAAAGTCTAAAATGTATATTCTAGATTGGCGTCAACTCAGTTGATGTTGGGAGTTTCAGCTTGGTCACAATAATAAGATAAATTGATCGATTTCCTAGAAATATGAATTCAAATTATTGGTGTGAAAAACATAATTCAATTCATTTTTTTTATTTAAATTTAAAATATTTTTTTTAAACAAAAACAATATTTTATCTTTTTTTTTTTTCTATATTTATTTATGCCGTGATTGTGCGAAAACAACTGCCTACATGCATTTAGATCAAAATGAAGCCGCTTGCAGAACGAGCGAATTATTAAAGGTTTTGTGTATATGAACTATATTATTTTTCTCTACCACACGCATTATATCAAACAAGAACTCAATTCAGACCACAGACATTGCCAAAAAGCGTAAAATATTAATAATATAAGCCCATTTTAGTTAGCCACATTGATTATATTCCACATAAGTATGTGCAGTTTTGTGTATTAATTGATAATAATATTTATTTCTGGTCTACCTAATTAAACTGATTTTGCAAAATTGAAAATATATCTCTACTTTGCAAATTAGACTTTTAATTATAAAATAAATCGATCGTTCAAATGCCGCATCCTATTTATAGATCACATGGTTTATTATAGTGAATGAGATTTGCCTTGCTGAATTAGCTGCCTGGAACTGGCTTCATATAAATTATGGTTTCGCTTTGTGTAAAGTGCAGAACCGTACAACATCTGCATCATCGTTTGTGCACACTTCAGATGTCAGCTGCAATTATAGTCATGGCAGGTAAACGCGACAAACAAGCTGGGAGCGACAACTTTGCTGGCGTTGACGTGCGGAAGGCTAAGCCCGTCAATTATAAAAGCTTACTTAAAACTTTGTAAAAACGCTTGGCGTCTTACTCAAGAAACTCCAAGACGTGGCACACACACACATATAACACTAATTAAATAATTACCAAGGTGAGTGCCACTTAATTTAATAATTGGTTGCTCTGTGGTTGTTAGTTAACAAAAAAGTCAAGTAACAATTTGATTACGCGCCTGAGCGTGAATATCGAAAACTAACAATTTATTTCTTATGATGCAAATTATTTAAATGTTCGCTTATAAAACATATGCAAAGTACAATTATTGTATCTAGGGTGTTCGGTCAACGGATTTCATTACTCAGATTCAATTGGACTAATTTTAGAGCGCAACATGCTGTATATATCTTACACAGAAAGAAAGTAGACTGAGAATACAAATTCTTAAAACAACACGAAAATGTAGCAAGAATCATAAATTGGTATTCGAAATTAAGTTTGTTTGCAACGTTTTCGTAATTTGAGATTGTGAAAATATCAATAGTGAGAAATTTTCTTCAAAACTGTTATTTTTAAGTTACTAGCTATTTCCGAGAAAAGTATTTTATAATTGGAATTTTAAATAAATTCTGATTTATCTCTCTTTTGAATGCAAGCTAAATTGTCTTGTTTTACAAAATTCCTGTTTAAATAAGATTTCATTAGGCACGTAAAATGTGAAAAATGTAAAGTAATTTGTTCTCTGTCGTGCTGATTAACACCTTACTCTGTTAGCAGCTTCCGTTCATTTCCCCCTTCCAGATGCAAATACTACTTGTACAAATACAAAAAGTTACCTATCGCCTGGTGGGGAGGCTACAGAAGGCTGAAGTAACGAGGCTGACGAGTGGTGCAACATTTGGGTTCGGGCTATAAAAATAAGCACACATACTACTGAAGAGGCAGGCCAACACAAACAGAGAGAGAGAGAGCACAATGTAGGCAGCACACACGTAGGCAAACAATTACATGACTTCTGTATACACATAAATGAAATTATGACATATTTAAATGTAACATGCGGCAACAGGCAACCGGCAACCTCTTCGCACACACTGAATTGCCTAACTGTGCACGGCATTGCGTGGCAGCCGACTTCCGATTCCGTTTTGCTTGCCATGTTTTCAGTTGGGCACATGTTCAGCCTGTTTGTAGCATAATTTATAACAAAACGCTGTAAATGTTTCGTTTCGTGGAAACATAGCTTACTTTGCTTACATGCCTTGCTTTCGTACCGACCCAACCTAAAAACCACAGCTTGGCTTGCTGTTGATGTTGTTCGGGGTCAAGTACCGCACGACACGACGCCTATTTAATTATGTGTCAATTGCGATTCGTGACAGAGCCATGAAAACACGTATGTGTGAGAAATGAAATTCATTTCAGCTCGAGGTTGAATTCAGAATTAGTTAAATAATTAGAAATAACGCTGACTGCAATTAAAAAATAACAGCATCGATATCATCGAACAATTGTAAACGTCAAATTGACAAAGAAAAGACCTGTATAGCCATAAATTTGCAGCCGAGAGTATGAGCCGAAAACCAATGTCAGTGGTGATGTTCGTTTTTACCTTCTCTTTATTTGTTTTTTTTGAAGCTTATATGATTAATTAAGCCCCTCAATTTATGCACAAACATTGCCATGTTTGCAACATTGTTGTTGTTTTCTGTATGCGCTGCTGATGCGGTGTGAAAATCACGTGTTGAAAATGGCGTTAAATCATCGTATAAATGAACGTTGCTTTCTCTCTCTCTCTCCCTCTCTGCCCCTTTCCCAATGCTTCTTTGACAGTGAACCATGGCCAGTACAAAGCTAACACAACGCAACTAAAAGCGCACACACACACACACCCACACAAACACATACACACACAGCCTCAAACACAGCCTCGTGTACACGTGAAGCTTGCATATTTTGATGTCATTGGTTTCGGGGCTTTAGCGCGATGATTTTCACATTTAAATGAATAATGCTATTGATTGCGCATACGTCATGTTGCCGCTCGTTGGATTTGCTTTGTCGAAAAGCTTTTTAAAGTTCCCTGTATTTGGATTATTAATTGTATTTAGTTTTTCTTGAATTACTTTGGTTGTCAACTGCGTAAGCAACGCGATGTCCAAAGTTATAGCTATGAAACTGAGAAGCCCATTTAACGAACTGGTATCAAATTCAAAAATTATAAATAATTAAGGTTAAGCAGATTTAATTTATTTAATTAAAATTAAACACAGACATATTTCGAAATGTCATTAAAATCGATTGGCTGGCATTTAGGATCAATCCATTCTCCCTACTAATTTAATGCTACGAAAAATGTAATATATGTATGTCGCAAATTCCATACACATTTTAGAATGCCACAAACAGTAATATATATAACAAAAAGCAAAAAGTTTGAAGATAAAAATACCAAAATTTATGATAGCACATTTTTGTGAATAGCATTAAAATTATAATATTGCTCTTCTGTTGGCAAACCAGCTATACTTGTAATTTATGAAATATTCCATTGTGTTTGCGTTGAAGAACAATAACCAGCAACAAAAAACTGTTAAAAACAAAAAACCATTCGCATAAAGAACATGTGTGGCACATTGGACAAGAGCTACCACCTTCTCACCGTTCGCACATAACTATCAAAGCCAGCCAGCCACATTTATGCATGTGTTTTCACACTTTAAAAATGCGAGAATCTCGTCTCTCTCTCTCTATATCTCTCTCTCTCCCTCTGATTTCACCCAATTTTGTCGCATTTCATTGAACTTTTTTAGCTTTTTCAGCTGGTGCTTCAGCCATCGCGCGCGCTACCCTTTAAACAATACGAAAGTATATAGGATCAACGGACTCTGCCGCTGACAGGCTGCTACTTTTGGAGCCGTGTTGGTGACGCTTTCACATGGTTTTAAATGAATGTCACACAGAGCTGGTTTTTCTATATTTTTTTCCTTTTCATTTTATTTGTTGTGCGGAGTCTGAGTTGTTTGTTTTTAGGTTTTGCGTTGGTGACATTTTTATGAATGCTTCAAATTTTTGCTCGCATTTCCTTTCTTTTCCTATTTTGGCCATCCCGGGTCTGGTTTATTCATGCGGAATGCGACGCATAGTTTTTTGCCCTTTCGGCTTTGTTTGTTATTGTTTCGCCCGGGTCCGAGCTCAGCACCAGACTCTCAAGCCCTTTTCAACGCAAATATGTTCCATTAGCTTTGGCATTTCAGCTCCACTTTTTTCCCCACAGCCCCCATCCGCTCACCACAGTTTCTCCCCTCATTTTCTATAATATACGAGGAGTACACATAATACATACGGCCTGATGTATGAATATGTGTATTTTGACTGCGTTGCTTCATTTTTGGTTTGGCAAGTGTTCATGTTTTGCTTTCCATGCTGTGTGCTGTGCTTTGTTTTGCTTTGTTGACATACTTTCCTAAATGGAAATTATAGTCTAGTGCGCTTGCACATGTCGGGTTGGCTGCCCGTTCACCGTTTCAGACATTAGTTTATGTTGCCTGCTTTTCGGGGCACGCACACATTATTGCCAGCTGCCAAGAGAAGGCCTGCACATCATTAACAAAGATCGTGTTCGGTTTGGCTTGAGCAGCGCTCCAATTGAAGCCTTGATTTAGATTGCGTACTCGTTTTCCTCTTTAAAATTTGACCCAAAACTAGTCGGTAATTGTCTTTTGATGATCGAAACGGCATGCATAACAAATGGCAGCCAACAACACAAACCCAGCCTGAACACCTAATGGTGAGCAACAAATTTAATTCAACACGTGGTGATTGGGAGGCCAGTCAAACAATGGAAGCAGCTGATTGCCTAACCAGACGCCTCGCAACACAATTCACCGTATTGCTATGGCTGCCCCAGTACGCATAAGTAATTATTTGTTAGATTTTGTGTGTTTAAATTTAATTGGTTTCCCATTTAAATTGCATTTGCCTCTCTCTGCTTTTTGCTCAATTTTGTTTGTTGCGCTTTGGTTTCGTTATTGAAACAAGCCCCCAACTACAAATATAATACCTTTGTTATGGCGGCATATAATTTGGCTTTGATTGCGACAGTCGCCCAGGCTCGAGGGCAACCAATAAAATCTAAAAGCTTCCAAAAAGTAAAATTGCCATAAATTGGTCTTTGACCAAACGGTCTTTTGTTGTCGTGCCGCGTACAATTACAATTTTGAATGGCGTATTTTATAGCAATGGCGCTGACTACAATTATTTAGATAACAGATTGAAGTTTTTTGCTATTCAATTGTGCAGTGCACATGTCAATATCCAATTGTAGTCATTGAAAATTGAATCAGAGCTAGACCTATTATGCTACATAAATATATATATATGAACATTAATAATATTTATATTGACTATTATTGGTAATTTTTTGGGAAATCCTCACTTATTCCCTCAAATAATATGCAAATTTTCACAAATGTTGTACATAATGTGAACTGTGTTCCTTATAGTGCCTGGTGTTGGGGGCTTAAAAACGGACTGAAGGGCATATTTATATCATCTCTGATAGAACTACTAGAATATTGAAAACTAATCATTTGATGTAAAATTTTATTATGTTATACTTGTCTTTTAAGTGTGTGTATACCTGCTACCCATAGGGTAGAAGGGTATTATAACTTAGTGACTCCAGGAAATGGATACGAGATGGAATATCAATATACCAAATATACCAATATACGAAAATACCAAAAATACTTTTTGGTATATTATAGTATATTCAAGCTGCGACAATCACACTCGACAGTAACTTTCTGACTTAATCATTTATAACAAAGGCATACTTGATATATCATAGTACGATATAAACACTATGCTCTGAAGTTTAATTGGCAGTGCTCAGTGTAGTATATACTCTATTCACTCAAACTCAGTCTATATGCATACATAATCTGTTATCAGAAGGCGTTCATAAAAGATAGTAAGGAATATTAAACTAGAAACTGGTAAATATATTGAAATGTAAGAGTCGAGTTAAATCACATTAAGATTAATGTTCAGTTCAGTCATTGTTAGATTTCTCGTTCTATACTCTCGAACGTAATTTGATAACGGAAAAAAAAACTAAAGCCGCTTTTGGCAGAAAAGTTCTCGTACCCGTAGTTTTAAGCCAATAATCAGATCATATTAATTGTCTGCGTCTATTTCTTTTCACAAAGTATTGACTGCAACTAGGGATTGGAGTCTCTAGTTATGTGCGCCATATACAACGAAAGGGCTAAGCTGTGATATGCAATCCCAACGACTCGTTGAACAATATTCTTTTGCACACTCGACTGTCTAGCTGAGTTACCATGCACCAAATTTAATGCCTGCCAACTCAATCAGCTTACAGTGGTGGTGAAACGCAGCGAGTATTGAAATATGTTTCGACCGGTCGAAAAAGTTCATTTAGTTGTGAGCTGTTTATTATCTAAAACCAGCTTATGGGCTTGTGGTGAAAGGGCGATTTGAAATGCGTTAACAGGGCCAAAATACTGAGCCGAACCGCAAAACCGCATTCGTTAAACAGATCCTATATTGCTTTTTGCATGCTTAAACGTCTAGCAATTGAACCCAAATGGAAATACTTTGCAATGATTGCGTAAGACCTATTTTCGAAAATGTATGCAAATTAATGGCAAACGTTCATCAACACTCGCTGATGAAAAGTAAAAACAACGTTTTTGGCCTAACTTAAAAATGAAATTCCTATGAATTGTTTGAAATTATATCTACCCTAGTCTATGTTATTATAACCTTGCTTGAGGAATGGAAATCTAACGCAGATTTTGCTTGAGGAACGCTTTGAATTCAACGAACCTGTGGCTCAAATCCAGGAAACAAAAGGAAACTGAGAAGTAAGCCTCGGAAAGCCTTGTCACTATTGCAACTAAGCTGAAATCAAATACATTTACTCTTAAGCACAATTGACATTTTCCACATGAAATGGCAAACCAAAGAATGTGGAGAAAGGTGAAATGTTGCAACGTTGGGAGGCGGCAGGTTGGCGGTAGGCAACGACAGAAAATTGAGGTAGAAAAAGGGGCATTATATGCTTGTTATAATCCCTGCCAACATTTTTATTGCAATTGTCAAGTTGGTCCATAAAGCTGCGCAGAATCTGACACCTACAAGTCTCGAAAGCGAGGCGACACAAATTGAAAATATGACAAGAAAATTCAGTTTACTCAGCAGATATACAACTAGGTCGGGGCCAGACCGAGACCCAGAACCCAGAACTCAGAACTCGAACCAATGAAGAACTAAAAACAGTTGCCAGAATGCATTGCGAACGGCAAAAGGAAGGCTGCACTTTGCTAACTTACGAGGAGATGAATGGCGTCGAAACCATATTGATTTCAGGGCCGCAGGGAGTCGAAAGCGTTTTTAGCCAACGTTGCCAAAAAAAAAAAAAAAAATAGAGGAAAAACTAGAATATACTTGTACAGAGAACACGAAGAATATAGCAAATACATGGTCTGCGTTTGCGTACGCCAGTGTGTGGAAATTGCCATGAAGACGAAGAGTGCATGTGGATGTGTCAAGGTGAAGTCAGCAAAATCTTTTGATATACTTCCACATTGGTGGCTGACGCTGCTACAAATGTGTGTGCGCTGAAGCAAAAGAATAATATTTTACCATCGCTGCAAGGCCAGCAAAACAATGCGTTCGCATTGTGCCCATTGCCACAGACTGGTTGGCTGCTCCATTGATATGCGAACAATAAGCCACGGTAGTAGAGTAGCTAACAGGATGCAGCATCCAGCTGATGCTGACCCAGTGGTGCTATCCCAACCATCCATGACTCTTACCGCTCTGCAAATTTACGGCTTGATTTCGATTTATACGCTACGAAATCACTGGCCAAAATAATGGAGCATTTGGGATTAGTTAATAAAATGCAGCAGCAGCAGCAAAAGCAGAAGGACACACCTGGATAAATGTGAAAGCTACGCTGCGCTGGATTTTAAATCGAACTAACCAGCTTTGCCAGCAACTTTTTCTCGTTTTGCATTTTGTTGGGTCACTTTTTCAACTGCATGTATGCCAGCATCGATAAATCGACATCGACGAACTTAAAATAAGAACGTAATTATTACAGTCAATACAATAAAGTTTGTTGTTGGTTTAATATAAGCTTTCATGGTTGTATCATAATTGCAGCCGACCGCTGACTATTTAAAATCTACTTACATCGGATTCGCGTATTTTACAAGTTTTTCCAGTCAGTTTTTTATATGCGTATGCATGCTGACAAATGATGAACAGTGGTATAAAAAGAGATGGGATGTCTGGCAAAAAGGGATTTGAACATAAAAATCATAACATATCATTGGCACAAAAAAACAAAAAATTGGTGGTTGCAATTTGTGCTGCAATTTATGTTCACATTTCGTTCAAACAGAAAAAGGCAATGCAAAACTATTGATCAGGCTATTACACATTTTGTAACAGCAGAAATTGATTGTTCAATTAAGCATATCATGTGCTGCACACTTAGCTCAGACTGTGCAATATTAAGTATACGCAAAGGTGGCTTATCGAATTTCCAATTTCATATGCAGTGTTTATGCTGCATATTCTCGTGTGTAGAAGGATGCGAAAAGAAAACTGACAGCTACACCAGAACTTTTCGTCTGAGTAGTGACTTCCATACATCGTTGCTAGATGGAAGACTTACAGAACGTAGCCCAATGGATTCCGCTATTAATAGCCACCTCCTACAATCTCTTTCTAAACGAAACCATTTGAAAACCAATTTGAACATTTGCCGCTCAGTTGTGGGGGAATGCAAGCAACAGCAGTGTGTAGATGCTACAGAGAAGGCAATCAAAAGTTCGTTCGGAATGAAAACATTCATAATATAGCGAGCCAAACATCAAATCATCTCGGCTAAAGGTCTCTTGTGAGTAGCCAAGACTTTTGTGTTGGACGTAATGACTTTTTAGGGTACAGTTAATTAAACTGTTAGTATGGATTCTAACACTAATATAAATATTACAATCAAAACAATATAAATAGCAAATATATAAAATGCCTGAAGCGAACATTCAGTTCGTTCACAACTAACCACAAAACAATGGGCATCAGCAAAGTGAGAAACATTTCAAGGCACATTGTAATGATGACTCACTTTTAAAACTTTTATTGAGGTCAGCCAGGTTTTGTTTTTGGTTGAGCTTTCATTTCGTAGTTTGAGCTACCCTTACTCTCGGCGTAATAAAAATACTATAAAACTGTTTAAAACCAACAAATAGGCGCTAAACAACAGTCAAGTGCACTTGTTGAATACATTTTCCGACACTGCGAGATTTCCAGAGGCCTAACCGATGCTCTGAAGCGTTTAATTTTATTACCTCGACGGCTTTAGACTAGTTTGATAAAATTAGATTCACAGTTCCATAAATATACTTGCTCTTCATTTAAATAAAAGTTTTGGAAACAGAATTTGTAACAAGCTGTACATGACATCAATCGACTCGGTAGTTAACTCTGATTAAGAATATATATATTCTTTGCTGTCGGAAACACTATTATTTATATGGACTTAGTCAAATTGTAATTTGGAATGGCGAAAGATCTTCGAAAAACGCCTTAAATGTGTATTAAGCAGCGCCTAAATGTATGCAATAAAAAGCAAACAAATCGCTGCCAATGGCACTTATTATCACCTGACTAGATTTATTACCTGCTGACCACAAAGTACCCTAAATTAATATGGGCAACGAACCAACAGAAAAACAACAACAACAACAGTAACAACGAAAAATCAATGGAGGTGAGAATTTATAAATGGCAACTAAAATGTACCATCAGAAAATCCATCTACTATCAGACTACTTTCTTGGGCGTGTGGGTGTGTGGGTATGTGTGTGTTTTTGTGGGCGTGGAATACGAAGTTGAGCCGCTCTCTGGCAGTCTTTTGATAAATTTACTACACAAATTGAGTCGCTAAATTATAACATTTATTTTTGCTGTCCAACCTTCTATTTTCTTCCCGTTTGCCCAGTCAGTATACCAAATTGTTGTTCTCTTCCTTTTGTTCCCTTTCCAACCATTTTTTTGTATTTTTTTTTTGTGTGCTCTCAAAAAAATTAAATAAAATAAAGAGGAGTGAAAATAAAAGAAGAGCAACCCCAAGTGCTTTTTCCACTTGATGTGGCGTCCAAATCGCTCACCGCCCACCCTGCTCGCCTGTATTATTTTGGCAGGACGCATCGACGTCGACTGACTGCACTTCATACTTAAGCTCGACCAAATCTCGAGAGTGTAATTTATTGTTATCATTTGTTTGGCTAAAAGCAAAAAGGCGGGCTTCAAAAGGATGGCGAAAATGGAACCACTACGAATGCCAACAGATATCGAAACTCTCATACTCTGCTCGAGAATTCTAGCACATTCACAATTGAAAAATATTGATTAAAAGACAACAAATCACTTTGAATTTGTTTATTTTGTTGACAACAACATTTAGTTCTTGCGCTCTTCAGTTAAAAATTCGAATCCAATTTGTGTGTAGCTAAACCACAGGCTTCAGAGTGTTGAAGAAGCGACAGGGTATCGAAGACAACGCACAGCAAGCAAAAGGAAGGGACACAGCCACCACATTTACGAATGTGTGTGTGAGTGTGTGTAGATTTGTGTACCAAGTTGTTTATATGTATGTATGTTTGTTTGTTTGTAGGTGGGTATACCATTTAGATAACTAAAGGAATTTATTTTATATGGGGGTCATGTGCTCATGGACACACGAACATAAATAGCAAAAGGCACACAGCATAGAGTACAGCACGTACAGGGAAGGCACTAAGTCTGCTCTATATATATAAGCTGGGAAATTTCGTTGCGAAACGGAGACAATTTCTGCCAACGGGAAAAAATGGTGCTGAGGTCACACATACTAATACAAAAAAAAAAATGTACATGCACAACAATATTGTAAATATCATTTTCAGGAGCGCAACTGAAAAATAGTTTTGCCCTCTATTTCTGGGCAATTTTATTGCGTGATTTGTGGCATTAGCATGTGAATTAACAAATTAAAAGCAAGAACAGCATCCGTAGTCACAGCCCAACATTTTGTGATTGTCGAAAAGCGAGAGAATCCAAGTAATTGGAGACTCCCAAATTGATGGCCAAAATAAGTGTTTGTCCCATAAACTGAATTAAGTGAATTTCTCGAAGTTCTCGGCTTTTTTGTGTGCCACAACAGAGCAGCAGCATCACTTAATTAGAAAATTGTTTTGCAAGTGGAACTTCTCAAAAATGCACAACTTTCAGCATAGTTGCATTAATTAAAACAAACGGGGTGCATTTAAAATGTGAAAGCGGAAGCGAAGGCTTAATTAGGGCATAACACTTAATATGCCACTTGGGAAGGATTCAACGGCAATACGCACGTTTGTATGTTTGGCCGCTTTCGCTCTCCGGGGTCTCAAGCATTTGCAATAGGGCTAATAATAAAAGCTACGACAAACATTTACATGGGATCTGTTATTACCTCATAATGGACAAACAAACTACTTTTTGGGCCCATGTAGAGATCTGAGATAAAACGTATTTAAGCGTAGAACTCTCAAATTGTCCCTTTGTGCAAAATAATCTCGACCATGTATCGGAGAATATTAGAAGAGAAAATAATATTGGATTATGAGAGAGTATTAGCAATTACTTTCGAATATTAAAACTATAATCCCGAAGCACAGAATAGTTGTTTGAAACTTCAACAGTGAGACGAACAAGAAAACAAGTGCTCGACTAATAGATACCCGCTAAACAGTCCCATATATACAATAAATACAAAATATTAATGTAACACGTATTGTCGGCAATCGTAATGCTATAACTTATAATCTGTAGGATCTAGAAAACTTAGTGAGTATAAATTTTCTATCTACACTAAGCTGTTATACCCGTCCTCCCCTTGGGTTGTGGGTATTAAATTGCAGCATGCTTTTTGAGCAAGGCTGGCTGGCAGAAACTTAGCTGGAACGCTTTGCTCATATGCATACAGTTGAACTCAAGTGGTTTCATTCTTAAATTGGATTAAGTGGTTTTTACCAGCTTGCAACTGCCAGTTCATTTGCACCCTGGCAAAGTACCAAAGTTTTATTGGGGGTTTTGTTTTGTTTCACTTTTCGCATTTCGCTCGAGAGAACTCGAATTTAATTAAGAGTAAATAAATGCCAACAAAAATGAAAAATCAATGTTTTTATCCAAATGCAATTGCAATTATCCAATACAAATATGTCATGAGAGGATGAATATGTGTGTAATCAAGGTCTTAGACACGAAGAAGACGTAGTGCATTAAAGTAAGCTGTCCAATAGATGCAACAGATGCCAGTTTGCTTAACCAAATTGTAAATGGAAGTGCAGGTTTTTGTGTGAGAAAATCTCGTTTCTTTTATTATTACATTTAATGCTAACACAAGAGAATACACCACTTTTTGTGTACAATCAATGCTAATAGGTTTCAAGTTTTCACAATCATTTATAGATACTTATACAAGGTCAACAAACAGGCATTGCAACTGAGTCTATTAAATACACAATGAGCTATTTAATAGGGGCTTATATATAGGTAATAAAAATAGTTAAATCATACAATTAAGTTAATGAGATAAATGGAAATTAAACAAACTTCTTACTTTCTTAATTTGAAATTATATTGAAACATATATGAAAAAGTGGTAATTTTAATAAATGTTTTAATATAGTTTGAGTAGGAATTTGTAAAAACTCAGTATTTTTGCAGTAAAGGAATTTCAGGTTCCGAGATTGAATCAGTTAGACTGTGCATTGATAGTCGACTCAATGAAAGAATCAATCAGAACCAAAAACTTCCTATTTATATAAAGTATTTAAATAGTTCAGCCTTGAATAGGAGAAAGCACCTTTCTTTTGTAATCGGATAAACGAGCACGGAAATCATACATTAAATACATTTAAACGTTCTTACTTGTTTTTCAATCAATGTGCATACATACATACGTATATTCGATCATTTTGTCAAGCGAATATTGGAAAAATAATGTTATTTTTCATAGAACATCTCTTTTGCAGGCACTCTAAACTTATTTTCTCTCTTACATTCAAGATGTATAGGTTCGAATTTTTCCTCCTTTCAGCTTTTATTACCTAGCTTCAGTTTTACTGCAGTTCATCCTTGATAAAGGCAGCAACTTTCTTGTTACTTAAGTTTTTATGCCTCGCTACGCATTTTTTTGTTGCGTCTTCATGAAATGTTTATAGCTCCGTTCACTGTTAGTATTTTCTTTTTATGGTCATGCCCGCCTCCGACTCTCGGCGCCCCCCGTTGGCAACCATCAGCTAACAGCCACAAGCTCAAAGTATTTTTATTGATTGACTGAACAGGCATTGCTGTACTGAACTCTGTTTGCATTATAGTTCTCAATATACCCTGTCCATGAGTGACATAGCAACAAAGCACAAACAGAAGGAGTTGATTTCATATAGTCGATTGTATTTAGCTAGACAAAACGTAAACAAACCACAACAAATAAACTTAATATTTACACTTCAAACCCTTTATTATTTATAATCAATTTAACGATAAATGCAAAAGTTATATGCCAAAGTATTGAACACAAAGGCTTTAATCTGGATTTTTGTTGGTATGTTCACCACACGTGATTAAAGTAATCACATCGCTCTTTATTGCAAGCAGCCCATTTTATTTTGTGGCCCGGTTTTAATACCCGCTTCCCAACGGATCGAAGGGTATAACAGCTTTGAGCCAACAGGAAATGTGTGTATTACAGCCAGAAGGAAGCATCTTAGACCCCATAAAGTCTATATATATATATATATATATATATATACATCCTTGATCAGTGTCAACAGGCGAAACGATATTGCAAAGTCCGTTTGTGTATGAAGCCAACAACTTAATTTTAATTTTGTCATCTGATGCTAAAGCTAAAAAAACTGTTAAAGGTGTCCAAAGGTGTCCGTGTAAATTGTTTTGTTTACTTAAAGTATAATTTTAAAAATGTATTTATTTAAAACTGCTCTTCGCTGGCATGTGAAATTTGCTTAAGATTTGCATACTATTGTGACGCACTGAGTGGACAAACCCCAAGATACATTATCCGATTAACCGATTGCCATTCCATTAACACCCGCATCGGCATAAGCTGATTTCCAATGTGAGCCCACAGACAAGCAGCTGAGTTGCTAATCCTGCCGCCCGTCAAAGTTTGCCAATAGTAGCATGACAAATTTATTTATAAAGGGATTTGCATAGTGCGATATCGGAGGATAAGTGAATGAGTTGACAATAGAGAAAAACCGAGGGAGGTGTCTTGTGTAGAAAACAAATATACAATGCTGGCATCGAGTATGCTGCACAACAAGATAACTTGTGGCTATATTAAGTATATTACTTTGCTAAAAGCGTAAGCAAAGACATGTAAGAGAATGTATCGCAATTTACGCGATGTTATCTCTAATTGCTAGACCTCACATTTAGAATATATTTAGTATATTACCTAGCTTAAAGTGAAAACAAAGACTTGTTGTAAGAGAATGTGTCACAATTTACGAGAAGTTAGCTCTAATTTGTAGACCACATATTTTGGGAATATTAAGTATTTACTATAGTAAAATCGAAAATTCGATACAAAGACAAGTCAGACAATGTATCGAAATTTATGAGATGTTGTGTATATTTAGTATATTACATTGCTTAAAGTGAAAATAAAGTCATGTGAGACAATGTATCACCAACGTCTCTAGACCACACATTTGAGTAGAACTATTGTGTCGTCGGATGTGGCGCCTTCTAGCTTAATCGAATACAGAACACAACTTTGGAAATCATAGCACATCTCGGAACAGTGTCCCTGCCTATGCCATCATACTCCTTCCAGCCATTTAGCAGAGCTGACTTCAATGCGACGTGTATCAAGCGAACAGATCTCCCCATCAGGAGCTTTGCGAATTGCGCCACGTGGCAGAGGGCGTAGAATAAAGTCATAAAATTGAATTGGTAATTTTTTGTGTTAAAAGCAGAAATTAAAATAAATGGAATTGCTGCTAAGACGTAAAGATGCGGCAAATAGCAAAGCCAAGGCATACAAAAAGGAAATGCAAAGAACAAAAAAAAAAAAAAAGAAAACACTGAAAAAATACCAGAACCCAGAGGCAAAACGCACAGAAAATGCAAATGAGTCGCATCGGGAATGAGCGAAAGGAATTGGGACAGGTTTCTATGGGAGGATGGCTTCCTTCGACGTTCCAAGAAAATGAAAGCAAAATAAAATAAAATGTTTAACGAACTGGACAAAGCATAGGGAAAATTTCGTCAAAGCACAATTGCATTGTTCGCCCTTTGCTCCTCGAGTGCTTTAACATTCCATGTTCAATGTTCACCCCAAACGAAGGTGTTAAAAAGTTGATATTTATAGGAGAAATACGAGATGCGTTCATTAACTCCTGATTGATGTAATAATGTACTTGTCATAACAGAGTATCCTATAGTCTATACCTGACCCCAATTGCTGGCATGTACTTGATTATTTGTTGTCTTGTTTTCTTATTTTGTATTCGCCATTTGCTCGTCTTATTGTCGCTTCTGTTTCTCTCCCTGTTCTTTTGTTGACGTTGTTTCTGTTTTTGTAATAGGATTATTGCATAAATTAAAGTATTTGCAACGCGGCCCCAGCACTTCTCCCCCAACGAGAACCGAACGTCAAGAGTCGCTGAGCTCGGATGATGGCAGCGAATACGTGCGGTATTAACAAAAAAAAAAAAAAAACAGAAAAGCGAAATAACAAAACGGCACATAAAATAAAAAAATATATATTTATGTACTTGCCAACACAAAAAGATAGATCGATAAAAAGCAACGAGAGAACGACGCATAAAAGTAAAGTTTATTTGACGGCTAAGTTGAGATGTAGTGTTCAATTAAAATAAAACAAAACATTCAATGATTAACATACATAAAAATCGGACTGCATTAGCATAATCACTACCATCATGCGATTATATATTATAACAAATTGTAACTCACAATATAGTTTCTCCCCATTTGCAAAACATTTTCAAACTCGCTAATTCCAAGCGGAATTTTATGGTGTTCGCATCGCCAAACCACAACTTCCGCTCGGCATCAGGAAATGCCAGAAAGAGCAGCGGCCACAGCCAAACACAACAACACAAGCACCACAAAACAGCAGTTGCAATCGGAGTCATCGGAAAATCACTTCAAAAATTTAGAAACTATACGCGCCCAAAAGCCGCTAAATTCATTTCGATAAAAGTTTAATTTCGCCAAGAGCACACAGCGCTCGGCGAAGGCGGGAGGCGTTGCGGCAAGTTGAAGCTTCGCGACCTGTGAGTCCCAAAGGCCGGAGTTGTCTGGGACCCCAAACGCGCCTCAATAATTCAAAGATGTTAAGCCGCAAATTGGCGATGGCATTGCCGTAAGCGTTGGCGTTGGCGTTGACGTTGACGTCGCTGTTTGCGTCGGCGTTGGGAGCGTTCGTATTAGGCAGAAGTTGCCGTCAGTATCAACATTCAAACAGCTGGGGCCACCCGCTGACAGGATATACAACGGCTGAGGGTCACACACACACACACACACACACACACACACTCTTCCTGTGGCAGAAACAGACGTCAAACACCCATCTCATCCTCGCACACACACACACACACACACACACAGCATTGTCGACTAACACGCACGCATTAAACTCTATTGGGTGCTAATGTTTTTTTGGCCCAACCCCCCCAGAGCAGCTTCCCATATCAGAGGGCAGAAATTTTCATAAATTCAGCAATGAGCCTGTCGACAAGGCCCAACACACACACACAAATGCACACACACACAAAGAGCAACCCACACGTTGCATACGTAATAAAAATACGTTAAAATGTTTGTACCATACTCGTATACACAAACACGATGCTTATTGCCTACTTCTCTGGGCGCGTGATGCAGACGGCGAAAAGAAGCAAAGGCAGGAAACCCGATGTTTGGTACGGGGGGCTGCGAGGGGGCTGCGGCATGGCCATGCCAATGTTGTTCATTTATGGCGGTTTCCGTGCGATGCCTCCTGCAGATCGGCATCTACAAGCTGTAGCCATATTAAATTCAACTGCCATATTAAAGAGAGCCGCCAAATAGCTAAAGCTGATGTGCACTTAAAATAATAATAAAATATAAATGATTTTGTTTTTAGATATGAGAAACTCTAAAGCGCATTTCAAGCGCATACAACAAACTACTCCGCGTACTTCAAGCATGTCTCCATTTGAATACATATTATTTTATTTTTAAATATGACAAACTACGAAGCGTGTCTCCATTTAAATACATATTATTTTTTTTTAAAGACGACAAACTATAAAGCGTATTTCAAGTGCCGATCTGTATCTAAATTTATAGTATTTCCTTTTTAAATATGATAAACAATAAAGCGTGTCTTCATTTAAATACATATTATTTTGATTTTAATATGACAAACTACATAGCGTACTTCAAGCGCTTGTCTCTATCTAAGGAATTATTCAATTAGTTGCCAAGCACATTCCATGAGCTATTGAGCTGTGGAATGCCCCAGAAAACTGGCATCCGTTTAGCATTATGGTAGCTTATGAGCAGCGCCAACTTATCGGCGTCTGAAATGGGCGTAGTGTAAAAATTTGCATTTTACACACCACATGCTGTATGTAGTACAAGCCAACCGAGCGAATGACGCGTCGCGAGTCCGATAAGAAACAACCCCAAGTGGCGAGAAAACCCGACCCTATGTCGAGGTGCATGTCTAAACCCTTGCTCCACTAGCAGCTGGAGCAGCTACAACAAAGGGTCTGCTGGAGGACATACCAATGTGCTTGACGATTTCTTGAGCGCGATACGTGCTAGGATTTTTTTCTTGCCAGCATCGTTATGTGTCTGCTCACCCCTCCCTTCAGTTTTTGTCTATCACAATACCCAAGCTGCCTTCATCTAGCTATATATACATATATAAGGCGGGGGCAGGGGAATGTTTTTGTGCTATTTCCTATTAAGCTATTTGTTGTTGCCGGCTCTCACTCGCTCGCTGCTTCGCTTCTTCACTATCTAGCCATTCATTCGCTCAGTTCCCTCTGTTGTCCGCTTGCCAAATTCGACTATAGTGTATGTAGCTGCATAGCAAAATATACAGCTATAGTAAAAGCTTAACCCTCGGTAAGCAATCCCACTCTCTCTGACTGTCACACTCACACACACACACTCATGCGTGTATCTCATTTATCGATTTTCATCGCACTAAAATCCCATGCGCCTGTCTGCAATAGCACCCTGAGTGTGCGTGTGTATCTCTGTGTGTCTGTGTGTGTGTGTGTGTGAGTGTGTGTGTGTGTGCTGTGGATATTTGACATGCCAACACATTTTAAATTTGCATTTTTTGGCTCCAACACTGGCGCAATTCTAGCTAAGAGCGAAACGATTCTGCATTGTAAATGTGCGAACATATGTGTCTGTGTCTGTGTCTTTCCCAGTGTCTTTGCCTGTGCCTGTGTCTATGTCGTTGTCTATGTCAGTGTGTTGCTTGCTGCCAAGGATAAGAGTTGAGGCAATCGCCAATATTGGCAACATTTCCCAGCTACTGAAATTGATGGATCTCTACAACTCCCACAGACTGTAAAGCTAATTAATACTTTTAGTTAACTAGCAGTTTTTCACTAAAATTGTTTACATAATATCTGATAACAAAGTTCTTGCTACTGAATTTAATTGGCTGCCAATTTATTACATTTCTAGAAGTAATTCAAATATTCAATATTAAGCCAACAGATTTAATTAATTTATTAATTAGTGCAAAGGAAACAATAGTCGAATAATATTGATATTCGCTGGCAGCCAAGTTTCTGCTTATTTATTTAGTTAGTTAAGTTAGTTAAGTCGTAAATTAAATTTGAAGCTATTCGTCATTCTCAAACCACTCAAGTTCGAAAATTGTGTCGCTCATCTATATATATATATATATAAATATAATCCGTAATTTTACACATGTGTTTTCTATTAAAAATCACGGTGTTGATTTATTGATTCAACTTTTTATGGCTTTTTGTACACAAGTTTTCAGTTTGAAGACACGTACATGGTTTTTTTTAATACAACTTGCACACACAAGAATTAATTGCTTAAAATCATTGTTATAATTAAGTTTTTGTTTGATTTAATTTATGCGCAATCCCTCCCAATTTACCCAAACACTCAAACATCGAAATCAACACAATGGCAGCTACAATAAGTCACTGTCAAAAGCTGTCTCCGCGTGTGTGTTTAAGCTTGTGTGTGTTGCTTTGGGTGTGTGTGTGGGTGTGAATGTGGGTGTGAATGCGTATGTGCGAACCACAACAGCCACTGTGATTTTGGAAGGTAACTTTTGTGAATGTTGTGATTTATTAATGCTGATTGATTGGCCCTAGTCAAGCCAAGGGAACCCGAAAATTTCGCAAACTTCGCAACACTTTCAAAAATAACGCTTTCAAGAATAATTAATTTGGGATCCCCCAAAGTATTTGTAGAACTAGAAACCCTGGGTTGACAACTATACTTTAGACACGTTGCGTATACGCTACTAAATATGAAGCAAGAAATATCAAATATATTACAAGAAATGCAGAGAAACAATGTGTGTGAGCTTACAAAATGTTTGGGTAATTATCTAGTAGTTATCATAGCATTTATTGTGTTCGTTTGATAGCAATATTCCATACATAAATTAAAATTAAACAAATATACAATTGAACTCTGAATTTGAGTGTATTTATAATATCAACTCAATTGCCTGCAATGTCCAAAGTAACCTGCTGCAGGCGCTTATTCATGATTTTGTGTTGTCTGCATTTAATCTAATAAGAGCAGCACATATTGATCGAGTCCGATGGAATCAAATTATGCCCCAAAACGTAGCCCACAGACTTTACGCACAAAGTCTACGTGTTGTTGGGTATATACTATCAACACCACAAATAATATTGATTAAGAGAATTAAGGTCAATTGGTTGGCCAGATTGCAAAGGATGATTGTTAATTTAATTTCACACACGAATTGGGACTAAAAAATCAATAACTAAATGTGTTCATTTCATTTTGAATTCATTTAATATGCATCTCCTTCAAATGTGTAATTCCTTAAGGAATGTTTGCTAAATTTTCAAAGAATGTGCATTTCTTGCGGAAATAATTGAAATACTCGGCCGTGCCTTAAATCAGTTGAAATATTCTGTTAGCGAAAGTTGACTTTTCATTTGAATTCTTCCAAAAATATGCGCAACGTTGCCGTGTTTAATCATAATAAAAATGAATCACTTCTGCTCCAGACTCAAAACACCCACAAAAGGGCAAACATAACTCGTGTAGCCTGCTACCTGCTCTAAAAATGTGGCAAAGAGGCCAGAAAGTGCGATAAATAACACAAATTGCGTAGTGATGAGAACAAAAAGAGAGTTCGCAGGGCTGCGTTTGACGGGGGCAGTTGAGAGCGTCGGCATTTAAATGCTGTAAGCGGACTCTGCCCAAGAAATGCACGTTAAAAGCCCGACTGCCTGAAAGTATGCATTCAATTGTGCACAATGTAGTACAGAACACCGGCAGGCCGGAGTGAATCGTTGCATGGGTGTCAGTCAGTGTGTTTGTTGCACAGTGAGTGCCACCTGGCATCGCTTGACTAGGTGTGAACAAGCGTGCGAAAGCGCCTAAAAACAGCAAGCAGCAGACAACAGGCGAACAGACAAAAGGACGACATGAAATGAGCAAATGGGCAGCGTTTGTCCCGCTCTCTTCTCCATGTTTGTTTTTTTTTTGGTTCTTGTACTCCACGTTCACTGTGCGAGTGCGAATTCGAGTGAGAGTGTGATTACGATTATTATGATTATTGTTTACTACAAGCGGGGGAGAGCGGGGCGGTGCAGGGCTGGGAAGGCCAGCTGGGAGTCGACGACAGTAAGGTGAGGAGACACAACAAAAAGCAAAGGCAAATATCATAATAAAAGATCATAAAAACCAAAAAAAAACAACAACAAAACAGAAAAAATAGCTGCTCCCCTTTGGGGCAATGGTTGTGCCAACAATGCGACACGGTCGTGCTAGTTTTATGTGCCACATAAACATTTCGCACCTCCTTCCTCTCTCTCTCTCCTCTCGCTCGCTCACCCTTTGGTTTTTGTTGCCTGCTTTTTGGCGCGCGAAAACTTTGCTAGTACCTGGCATTTTATTACTTGTCTGTACAAATGTTATTTCAGTTGTTGTTTTGCTCTGCGATACCCCGTGAACTGAAAGCGAGAAGTGCATATGTGTTTGCCAATTCAAAAGTAGAGAATATACATTTTTAAAATGCCAAAGTTTTAAAAACTGAAATTTTCAGTTTCTATAACTATTATAATTGTCAAAACAAAGAAGTTTATGTTGTTATTGCTCTGCAATACCCCGTAAGCCAAAAACTAAAAGTGCATATTCATTTTATCATATATATTTATAGTACATAAGTATTTAAAATGCCAAAAAATTACAACTGAAGTTTTGTGAACTTGGTGATTTCCAGTTGCATTTCAACGTAGAGCGTAAATATTTTTGAGATATAAAATACCTGAAAATTACATTTTTAAAATTGAGTATTCAGTAAAAGTTCCCGCCTCAGTTTCCTTTGAAAAATTGCCAAAGCAAAATGGGTATTTAGATGTGTTTCAACACATTGGGGAATAAAATCAAATGCCAAGTACCCCACAAGGATATTAAATGTTTTTTACAAACGCAAAAACAAAATAATTTCAAGTTGAGCACTCACTTTTATAGATTTGTTGTCGTATAGCTGAACTGTTGTAGACTCCACTGTGCTTTTTTGATAACCTTTGAGAGCTTCGAAGCGGCCGCCAAGTAAACAAGACGCTTAGACTTCTTTGCTTAACAAGTGCAATGACTTAAAACTTATTAATCGAACAGCGATAACAGTTAACTATGAATTAATCAATGAGCAGAACGCAGAAGTGACGACTGCACTTCGTTGTGAAGATTAATGAAACGATAATTTAACACTTTTGCATTTCATTTGTTTTGAAGTACTTATTTTTCGGGTTGGCAAATTTTGTGGGCAGTGTCTATTGCTGGCACTTTTTGGGTGCAGACTCGAATGCCCCACGGCGGAAACGGAAACCGGAAATTGCCCGCACAACAAGCAGCAGCAATGTTGATGGCGACTGCGACACGGCGACTGCGACCGCAACAGCGCCGACGACGGCGACGGTGACGGTGACGGTGACGGTGACAGCGACGACAACTGCGACAGCAACGGGAATCTCAACGCGGCGCGAAACAACATACAACGGTACTCCAACACGTTTCTGTTGTTATTGTTGCTGCTGTTTTTATTGCTGTTTACTTAAAATTGAAACCACAAGCTCGTTGAGTTTTCCACGTTTATGTGGAGCTTAATGCGTATTTAAACATGCTTCAAATGCAATTAATTTTGATTTTCATTGAACACATACACACACGCACTCACAAATACACAGGCAAAGAGACAACAGCCAGACAGTCGGAGGAAATTAATTATGTTTGCCTTGTTGTGCCTCGTTTTAATTGAGCACATTAAACAAGCCGACGTCGTAATTTTTTTTTTTTTGGGTACTGACCCCGCACGGCACTCGGGAAATGTCAACGGTGTTTTTTTTTTTTTTTGTCAAGGGAAAACACACACAATTGACGGCGAACGAAAACAATTTTCAACAACAAATGCACTATCCCGCTTGAAACATTCTTGCAGCGCTTGCTTCACTCGTTGCGATTCAGCAAATTGCCAAAAATAGTGAGCGACTTCCACGACGCACGTCCGATGTCAACGATAAATGCTCGCAAACTAACTATACAATTATGGAAGCACGCCAGCAGTGATATAAATCCAATTGTCGACTGCTTCCAGTGAGCGCTCTCGCTCTCATCGTCTGTTAAGCCATCCCTTCGCTACGCTCTACTCAGCTCGCGCCCGCTCGCGTTCACTCTCTCAACTGGAAGGATATGCGCGCTCTTTGCTCTTTGTCTATCACACTTTGCTGCCTTGCCGGCTTTATCTTTGTTTTTGTTTTTGACTTGGAGTTTCGTCGTGCACGCCTTTGTCGGCATTTCCGACGTCACAACGCCACCCTTTGCCCTTGCTTCTACAGTCTGCATTTACGCACAACATCTCATCATCTTTTTTTTCTCCACTGCTCCTATTTATTAGGAACCTCATAATATCACTTCAATGCACACAAAAGTTACTAGCAGTGAATGAGTCAATTATTGACTCGCTGCACCGCAACCACGACTACTCCAAACTCGCTGCCATCGCTGATGACTTTGACGGTCCTCTGACAGGAACACACCTGTTGTTGCTGCTTAGGAGTACTTTGCATAATGTGGGTTTAATAACGCACACGTTTGTAATTTAATACATACAGGCGCAGCAAATCGCTGTGAATCGTTTGTATAAAATTTATCATCAGCTAACAATTTGCGCTTGACATTCAAAACTTAACGCAAATCTGATGCTGCTTTCTGTATGAAAAAATATAATATATTGTAAGTGTATCCACATCTAATTAAATGAAACGAGATTGAGTGCGGGTCGTCGACATCAAGAAGATAAATAACAACTGCGCTGTCTGCAGAGCTGTCAAGGTGGCTCCCAAAATAGTTTCAGTTTGGCGAAAATATGTGGAAAAAAATTAAATGAAATGCGAACATGAGGGATGAGAGGAAATGTCATTGGCATTGTACACACACACACACACACACACACACACACAAACATATAACAACACACACACTAAGACGCACGCATCCTCATAATTGAAGAGTTGTTAGTGTTGCGGTTGCATTGTGAGCGTAGTACGAGACTTCGAATTCGTTGTTCGGACTCCGATTGCGTTGCGAACTCCGGGTCCGGGTTCAGGGGTTGCTGCTGCTGCTGCTGCATCTGCTTGACAATTCGAGCCAATTTTTTATATCCTGCGAATATAGAAAATGCACAAAATGGGTGTTCTATTTTTGCCTGACTGTTTTTGTTTGTGTTAATATCAAATTGGTGGGCGGTTTGATCTGCGCACTGCGCTGGTCAGGCTAATATTAGTAGGAGTGGGCTGAGATTACTAAATACTACTCAGGAGGTACGTGTTAGTCGGACATTATTAACATAAATGTTTCTTATTTTACTGCTTTTTTCGATTTGCCGTTAGTTCCCGTCTCAAATAAATGCAAAATGCGAAATTCTACTACTTTTCCACGACATATAAGAACCTACTTAACATATGATAGTTTTCTTGAATGCCACACTTGAAGTGTTTGTAATAAAGTGTGAATCTTGATGAGTCAGTGCACAATTGCAGCCAAATATTTGGATTAAATTAATGAGAGGGTTGCGAGGACATCCCTTAAAGTGCGGAGATCTTTCATTAGCTTGGACACGCGTCAAAACAACTTGGTTTTTCTTGAGCGAGTGCAATGTTTAAGCGACAAAACTGTCAAACGCTGCAGGGTAATCATTCTGAGGTACGCATCAACGTTTAACTGTGTTTCCCCCCTTTACGTGGCAAAAGCGCAACTAATGCTGTTTTGATTTACTCGACTCGTATCGTATACTCGTAGTACGTCGTAGTTCAGCATGTGTGTGCGAGTTGGATTTGGGTTCATTCAAGTGTTAAGTGTGTGAGAAAAATTACAAGCATTGCAAGTAAAGAGGGACAACTGAAAAGGGCACGACTGAGGCGAGCTCTGTGCAGAATAAGAAAATATTTGCGAGTCAGCATTGTATTATATATTTTGCTTTTTGCAAACGTTTGTATCAACTTTAATGCACATTTAGCCAGTGTCGGCAACCCTGCGACAGCGAAGAGAGACTCAGCTCCAGGCCTCTTAACTGCACGCCCAGTCAACGGTGAATGCTCTCTGCGCAGCATTCCAGCTACCACGCGTCTTCAAAAAAGAGAGAGTGAGAGAGTGCGAAGGAGAGAGCGCGCAATGTTGGTGACGAGCTCTTTGCGAATGAAATGTTGAACACAACGGCAGCGTTAACAATAACAGGGAAAACATAAAACAAAACACAAGACAAAGAGTACACGAGTACAGCCACAAGTTAAATTTCAAATTTATGTTTAACATTTGAAGCATCACAAAATGTGTATGCAACGGGCAACAGCAACGGACAACAACAACAACAGCAGACAACAAAAACAACAACAAGAATATCTAAACACAAATCACGCAAATATAATTTATTATTTTGCGCCTTATCCTTGAGCCGCAGCCAAGGCGCATCCTGATATGTTTGTCTTTGCCTTCCTACAGCATCCTCCCTAGGCCCATCCCCCCCCGCCAGCCCAGCGCTATCATCAGCCGTCGCTGCCGCCATCTAAAACACAAGCACCTCTCTCTCTCTCTCTTTGGCTAGCAGCTGCCTGTCTCTTCGTGTTCCGTCTTCTTTCATTTCCTTTCCGTTCCTTTCGTTTCCATTCCATTCTTTTGCTTTCGTTTTCTTCACTTTAGCTGCTCGGTAAAATTCTATGCTTAACGCCGTTTTTGTGTACGAGACACGATGACGACAAATTTTCAACGTGCAACCTGACACTGAGCTGAGATTTTCCAAATTCCTTGTCTTCACTGCTACTGGCATCCAGGCATTGCCACTGCTCTCCACTTGCCTCTCTCCCCTTGATCCTGTTTAACTCTATGATTGCTGCATGCATGCAAAACTGCTTCACGACTCCAAGTCGACTGTTGAAAGGATTAGAATGGCTCATGTGTGCCCCTCTCTCACTCTCTCGCTCTCCCTTGCTCTGTTTGCCGCTCGCTCCTATCTAGCTGGCTGGCTGTCTGTCTGACTGTGGGTGGGTGTAAAGGAGCGAACTGATTGCATGCGAAGAACAAGACAGCCAAAGTGGAGCTGGAGCTGGAGCGAATTCGGGAGAATAGGTGGGTGGGCATGGTTGCTGCCCTGTGATGAGTGGGTGAAAGGGGCGGCAACGTAAAAAGTATTTGCACAACTCTCAAGTGGGTCAAATGATTAGGCGGCATGATGAAGTGCCTTTGCCACTTGAGCCGACGTCGACGTCAACGCCAATCCGTCCCACGATCCGTCCGCTTGCCTCCGCCTCCGCCTCCGCCTTCACCGTCGTGCTGTGTTACGCCCATCCAAAAATAAACAGTTTAATGTTTTGAATGAGCAATTGAATTTGATTATACACGAATGTATTTGCATGTGCGTGTGTGTGCGCGACGACACTGACTGCAATGCTGGAATGTGTAAATCAAATGCACTTGCCAAGTGACAACGCTCGAAGGGACGCAGGAACGGAGCAATCGGAAATTGTAGACGACGGGTATATAGGGTATGCCGAAGGAGTTGAACCTGCACGACACCGAACTAAATGTGATAAATGAGCTTACGTGACATTAGACAACACCTCGTGTGAGATTACGCTGCAGCATGATTACGTTGAAAACTGGCAAACAGATTGCGTAGCCAGCTTGTTAACTTTTTACACAACTCGAGCGTAAACAACTCTATGCGGCAACGACAATGGTTTTCTAATTGGCTTTCTAAATTAGACACAGGTTTATATCATTTGTTGTTGGTCTGCTTAATGGGCATTGTAAGGTAACAACCTTATCGCACATAATATATTTATGTCCTCACTGACTAAACTATTTACTATAGGTTTTTAAAATTCCTACTTTGACCATCTTAAGTCTACTAAAATTAGTGTAGTATACTTATTAAAAATTACATTGCAAACACACTTACATGATCATGAATATATATTTATATAATATATATTTGTCCTTGCCTGCTATCTCATTCATCGACTGAACTATTTAAAATCAAAATTAGTGTAGGGTAGAGTTATTAAATTTTTGCATTCGTAAACATGACTTTGAAAGTCATTAAAGCCAAGTACCATAATTGAAACCATTATAAATAGAAAACTACATGTAGTTAAAATATGATTTTATAAAAATTCAAATAACTATTATCTTGGCTCGATATTTCATAAAATAATTGAACTAATTACTGAAGGTTTACAAAATTCCGCCTTTGATCATCTCAAATCACTCACTAAAATAATTATAGTATATGCTCATTAAAGGTGTGAATTAAAAACACATGATTAAATAATAAATAAAGCCAAATAAACATAAACTACATATACAAGTTTATAAAAATTCCAATAATTACAACAAAATACTTGTGTGTTTTCTATAAGGCCATTATAACACCAATACATATTTTACATTCTGCATGTCATCGTTTTAAACAAATGCTACCGATTGGAAAATTGGCTTTAATTGTTGGCGCAAATGATGTTTTGATTTTTGCCCGTAAGCAGAAGTGACAATTAGAGTCTTAGGGCTTATTTACGCTCTTGCACATTCGACCACTAGTTCAAACGTTTAACTTCCATTATACGCTCAAGTGGTTACGAACACAAAACAATGGGAGCAACCGCAGGAAATTCTAACTTAAATTTAGAACCATTTTGTGGCAATCTTGCCCAAAATGTGACAACAAGATAAACACCAAGAATGGCAGCCATTGCCATACAAAGGCAGAAAAATATGGCTGACAACCTATTGACCAAATGCCTCCACGACACTTCGGGGACAAAAACTAACGAACGCAGCAACGACGACACTTAACATTTTAAATCTGATTATTCCACAACAACTGTCACTAATGTAAAATGCTTACCCCATGTCACCCCAGAAGCATCAGACAAGCTAAGCCCGCCCCCATTAAATGAGCGAGGCTTGCGCCTGACTGCGCTGCCTCAACCCACAATGTATCTATCTGCCTATCAGCCAGCCAATCCGTAGTCGCACTTCCCTAGTCGCGTTCAACCGCAAACTCGAGAACGCGACGAAAATTGTTACCAAAAGAACAATAAAAGCGACACTGCAGGAGCAGGAGGGATGTTTCGGAGAAATAAGTAAATCAAAAAAATAATTGCAACTGATAACAACATCAATAACAATAAACGGAAATCAGAGGGGCCCCAAAAGCCACTCCACGTTATGTGACTATGAAAGGTGAGGCCACTGAAGAGCGTGGTGAATTATTCACAATATCATAAAGGATAAAAACAAAGGTTGCGGGAATACCACCACAATGGTAGCAATGCTCGACTGACTGCTACCCTGCAGCAAAAATTCGTTACAAATACAATAGTAAATACCTATTTTTACAATGTGCCATTTATGCCAATTTCAAAATAATAAAAAGTACGAGTTAAACATAATATTAAAAAACTAAAAAACTAGTAAGAGATAATATACTGTTTCTACGAAAAAGTTTAACATTATATTTCAAATACATAGTATAAAATATATAAAAGACGGTTGTATTGTGAATCCAACCACTCAAAACAAAAAAAAAACCCAAACCCCTCCAAAAAAACAAAAAAAATAAACCAAAAAAAAAAAAAAAAAAAAAAAACATACCTAAACCCCCCAAAAAATGTCCTAAAAATTTGTTTAGTGAAATGTTGCCAAAAAGAGCAATACACAATAAATTAAAAAAAAAAAAATGGAACTGCACATGCAATATAAATTTTTTTTTTATTTTATAGCGTATTTTAAAATATTTATTCTTTAAAAATATAATATACTGTATTAAGATTACAACTCTTGCTTTGAGAGAAATACAAGAATACAAAATTCCTTAACACAAGATAATAATTCTTATTTATAAACCGAATTTGTTTTCTATATAAGGGTAACAATACTATAAAGTGGGAGTAGATAAGACGTCTAAAGAAGAGCGGCTATTTATCATTTGCTGGTGTTATCAGCAACGCTTCATTTGATACCCTTTGTGTTAAGAACACAAAGCGGTGACAATCTAGGATACCGCACAGGAAGCAGCTCTAGGTGTTGTCCAAATAGGAACCAGTTACAAATTCAGTCTCGGGTTTGCAGTCTGGAGTTTGGAAGTTCTGATGTGGTTAATTTATGGGGCTTTTCTTAAAGTTTCGTTACATTTTTATGCCATAAATCTTTTCAACACCACCACGTCGCACACCGCACACACACACACACACACGCACACATACTTTCATAATAGACTCCACTTGAGCTGAGCTGAGTTCACTCCATCCACTCTCGAGTTCAGCACTTGGTCGGCTGCTTTTATTTACTTCATATTAATATTAAGTTCATTGTGTCAAGTTGGCATCACCGATTTCTTATTATTTTCCTTTTTAATTTTAGTCGTTTTCTGCTTGTTGGGTGGGTGGTGCACAGAAACGTTCGGGACTGTGGGCTATGGGCTGGTCTGGGCTGAGGGTGGGAAACGAAATGACACTGCCGGCTTGTCTGCTGTTCGCCTGGCTTCTCAGCGGCTTATCTTTTGGCTGCCTGGCATTTACATTCAACGCTTGACAGCTTCTTTGCAGACGGCGTTGGCAGCTCTCCGGTGTTCGTGTTGGCGTGAGCTTCAGCTTGAGCTTAAGCGGGGCCCAAGCGGGGGTGTCGGCGGGGTTCGGTACTCGTCGTATTGTGTTGCGTTAATTTTTTCGCCATCTCCTTTATATCAGAAACTTTTTTTGTAAGGTGCTTTAAGCTGATCACAGTTCAAGTGAAGTGAGAATTTTAAAATGGAAACAAGTGAAAACGTTTCAGCCGGGAAAGCTTGACTGGAAGATACCCTAAGCCCATGAATCTGTAGTTAAATCGAACGTATACTATGAATATTCAAATATATTTGGCGATTCTACAACTTTGCATAAAGAAGGAAAAACTAAGTGAACTCGATTATAAAACTTAAATTTATTTGTGAACAAACAAACTTCACAAATGTATTTATTTTATAGGGTCTTAGATGCATCATGCTGTCTTTTATTCGCCTTTGCATTGCCCTGTAACATATATTTTTTTTTTTTTTTCAATATTAATGATACAGGGTATAATTGCGAAATGTGTGAATGTGTTTCACTTCTGTTTTAATCTTCTGCACAATTCATCTCCTTATCCCCCTCTCGCTTTCTCTGTGTGTCGACTATTAATATTTTAGCAGCTGTCAGCCCAATAACACCTGACATTAAGATACAAATTCAGTGCAAGGTTACCGTCTACCATCTGCACTTGTGGCAGCCACTCGCAAGTTTCTCATGTAATTCTAGTGATTTAAAATTATGCGAGTCATGCTGAGTAATTTCGCTTCAAATTGTGCCATAATTTCAGAGCACGCGTCTATAAGCCAATTCAAAACGTGTCCTCAATTACTTTGATGCTGATGACGGTGATGACAACTTTTACACAAAAATAAAGCACTCGCGTACACAAAAATTCAGTAATAACAACTTCCATCCTAGGGTAAGACTTTCAATCTTGTTAGACTGATTTGTTGATTTACTTTTTTATTATTACAAGTGCCAATTGGTAGTTAAATGCTAAGTGTGTTCAACTGATTCAATATATAAAGACAAAAGATATATTAAAAGAAAAAATATATATTTTATTTTGTAAGTCAGTCTAGCTGCTATAATGAACTGTCTTCTTTTGTTTTCTTTACAATTTAAGAATATTTCTAGCCGACATTTATTAATGTGTATGTACATCCCCCAGAACTCGGCAAAAATCCATGCAAACGCCCCACGACACTCTCAAAGCGGGAACAATAGAAGCGGAAGTCATCAGCACAACCACCGTTCGAGTGCCGCACTTCACTTTAATTTCAGGGTAAAGTCAAAGGCCGCATGTACGCATGCAGTCCTCAATGAGACCTTAGATTTCTTATCAGACAGCCGTGATATATATTTAAAATAAAGCTTAAGCTGTGTGTTCACATATGCCGCAAAATAAAGGCCTTTCCAAATGTAAATACTTGCAACGAAGTTGTTTAAAAATTGAAGGATTACCGATACATTTTGATACAATATTAAATTTGTTTTTTAACTTCACGTTATTATTAAAATGTAGGAAAACTTTCTATATACTCTTGACAATCAGCAAATACTTACGATGTTCAGCTTCCTACCTTCTTACTTTGGTTTTCACCCTTTCTCCCTTTGTCGCCGTCAATCGATATTTCGTAAAGAATCACCGCAGTCTAGTGCTCAAAAATTACTCCACAAAATGCAAAACGAACCCACATAGCATTTAAATGCGACTTTTAAAGTTGTGGCCAAACTGAGTGTAATATCTTCTGTGGGATGCAATTACACGAAATTGTGTTAGATTAAATTGGGCGCCAATAAAATAAAACAAAGGAATTTCCAACTTTGCTCACTCACCACTCCACTCCACTCCCCACTCCCCGCTGGCTCTTTGTATTGGTCATAATGCGCTGTCTGATCTGCAATCCGCATATTATGCTACAAATGGGAGTCACCGTTTTGTTCCAATTGCCTGTCCCCATGAACATTTTGGCCGATACTAGTGGAAGCGAAGGCTACCGAAGGCTTGCCAAAATGTTTTGGGCCATGGCCATGGCCATGGCAGCCAATGCATGCGGGCAAAATATTTGTGTCTCTTGCTTTTATTGCAGCCGCTGTTCATGCTGCTGTTGTGTGCCGCTCACTGATTGTTTGGGGCTACAAAAATGGAGTTAATTATCTTGTCGCATAATTACAAAAGTTAAAACGACTGAACCGAGCTGCGTTGGTCACTTTTCTCCCAGGGTCCGGCGTCTGGCATCCAGCGGGGTGTTTTGGTGGGTGGAAAGGGGGTTAGAGGGGAGGATGGGGGGGGGGGGTGTTGTTGGTAGAGGGATCTGTTGTAAAAGTCGAAGCAATTTCACGCTCTGTCACAAATGCGAGCGAAACGAACGCATTTCAATTTTCTTAATTTCAGTTAATAACTCAACAAATACGCTCGAAGGCAAAGAACTTATAAATGCAAATATTGATAGATACTTTGAGCGTGCCAAGGCAGCAGACAAGCTAATGCTGTTTCTAGACGATGATGATGCTTACTGAAATGATAATGATAATGAAGAATGTGATTACAAGAATGAGGGCGAGAACGACGAGAGACGATGCGAAATATCATGCAGAGTTTTGCTGGTGAAACATGAAAAGCATGAGGCAGTTACTTGGTCGACCAAGGACGTCTGCGACGCAGATAGAAGTCGAAGTCGTATACTTGCCTCGCACTCTTGGGTTATGCCAAAGACAAACATTCAGATGGGTCACAAGGGGCCACTATGGGCGCTTCAGTGGCATGTTCGAGTGTGGGCGTGGCAGCAGTGCCCGAAGCATAATGACAATTACAGTTACCGCGTGCGGCGTGCGACGTGAGACGGAGGCGGCAGGCAGAGAACTTTTTACTGCTCTGCCTCTGCATCAAGTTGGCAAATAAATCCGTTCAAAACGCTTGAGCGCCATATCAAACGACTCGTTCGCTCAATGAGACACAAACAAACAGCTACAGCAGCAACAACAGCAACAAAAACAACCACACCACAAATATTAAGCTCCTTTGGTGGGGATAGCCTCAAGGGTCGGCTGTTAGACCGAGAAATTGAAAGGGGTAAAAAAGCCAAACATGACCTCGAGGAATGCACGCAACGCACTCAACTCACTCAGCTCAACTCCCTCATCCTCCCTGGTTCTGGATGTGTCCTCCACATCCTTCTGATGATTTCAATGTCCTCGCCTCACGGACCATGAAAATAAAAGCGTGGCAATACAAATAGAAATAAGGGAATGTACATTTAAGGTTAGATGTGCGAACGTATTGACCAATCGATGGAAGATCTCTGCTATTGTTTACTATGTAGTCTATGCGATACAATAAACAAATAGTGTCTTAAGTATTCCAACTATCGATTAACACTGCTCGATACTCATATTGAACAATATGTTTATAGTTTCCAATATATAACAGAGTCTGTATTTATCAAAACAGTTGAGAACTTCTTATAGTCTAGCTGTATCTATTTATATATAGATCGTTGCTCTGAGTGGTGAACGGTTAACAGACCACAGTCTAAACCGTAGCACAGAAGGTTATTTCCTCCACAATAAATTAATGGAAATTACACAGTTTCGAGCTCTTTGCTTTTTTTATCTGCGAAGTAATTTTCTATTATATTAGGCATAGAAAGTTCAGACGAATCAGGGTAATTATTGTCTCTTTAAATCTGTTAACGATGGCTAAAAATTCTTGTTATTTATAATTCAGCATAGCAAAAAAAAGCAATGAATGGCTAAATAGTAAATTGGTTAAATCAATTCGAGGAATGTATATTTATAGCTTTTTCTTGAGAAACCGATGCTAAAAATGCGACAATTTGACTGAACAAACAAAGCAAATCTTAAGCCCTCCCTAAAATAGAATGCAATACGGTTAATTAGCGTTAATATTCACAGGCCTTAAGTAAGGTCCAAATGTAATTATAATTATATAAGCCAATGTGAAATGTCATTAAAACCAGACACAAAATTGCCAGTAGCTTCGTATGAATACCATTTATGGGCAGTGACTAGAAAACATTTCATAACCTTAATGGGAAAAATAAAAATGAAAAGCCATGAAAATCATGTCAATTGCATTCGCTTTTCGTTGTTTCGCATGTTTGTTGTTCTATCTGCAGTTGCACCCATAAATCGAATGGCATTTTTGATTTCGATACCGCGGATAATGAAATTAATCGGCTGTAATGGTTTATTGTGTGCGACGATTGTGGAAATCGTTTTCTGTCTGCTCAGCTAAAGAAGCCAACAAAAAAAAAAATAATAAAACCAATTCGACTGCATAGTCGTCCACTAAGAGAAGAGCAACGTTTTTTTTGGTGTTAGTATGTGGAAGAGTGGGAGGCTGGGTGGGTGTGGCGGACTATGTAAAATATAGTGGTTGCCATTGAAACCCGCGCCGCAATAAATAAAAGAAGAGTAATGGTGCGCGGGTCGAGCAATTTTTTGTAATTTAATGCGGTTAAAAAGTTAAATAGGATACTCTTTCAACCGGACAAGCGAAATAGCAAACTTGGGCATATATCAATGGATTACTTTAAATTTGAGCTTACTTGAATCGAAACTATTTATAATTTAATAAGCGAACCAGCAAATCATTTTGATAGATGTGACAAAACGATAAAATTCATTGCTTGCTTTTGCAGCCTCACTCTGCTGTCTAATGTTAATGGGTGATTAAAGATAGCTATTGCAGGAATTGTTTCAAAAGCCATATCAGGTTTAAAATAATATTATCGTTGACCTACGTTAGGTTGAAGTTGGGAATCAAAACACACGTTGAAGAGTCTAGCAACTAAATGGCGTTGTGATACGAGAAAAGAACCAAATTAAATGAAACGGAAGGAGCTGAAAGGAAAAGCAGAATGTGATACACGCCTTTGTCATCTGTATGCCTAAGACTTATAAGCTCATTCCTAGCCGCACACTTCACATTCAAATTACCTTACATTATAAGTATAATATTCTGCAGGTTCTTGGCATGACGACATATATGTATATGTGCTATACTGCAAGCTAGCAAATTTTCTTGCATGACACGTTCGGTGGGTTAGCGCAGCGAACACGGGTATGTTGACACATTATAGAGCAGGATAGCATTGACTTGACAGTTGATTAAGAAGACATCATTTTCGAGTTTAAATACGAGCACCCAGGAAATCGTGAGAGTATTTTAAGGTGTGTGTCTAAAGATTACAGTGGCTGACAAAAGTATTAAATGAACACAACTAAACGTAAAAGAAATTCGTATTAATTAAATTGCATTGTTCAACTTATATAATTGTTTATAGCTAGCTGCTTAGCTCTAGATAATTGTATAAATTAAAGGAACCATAAACATATATATTAATATATATATATATATGTATATATATATTCTATTGTTTCTAACATACAACTTTAAGACGAAAAAGCCGAGAACCCCAGCGTGAACACCACGTAGCATAACTTTCGCACACAACTGTACTTTCACACACAATTTCAAGTTATAATCAGGGCTCATTACTATACAAGACACGTTTTCAGATTTCGCGTGATTATGCGGACCGGCTCAGTCCAGGCGGCAAAGGATCTCAGGCTCTTGAAACAGCCTCTCTGCCGACGGGACGACGGGGAGAAGAGATGGCGTGTGGCGCACACACAGAAAGACACAAAGTCAAAAAATTAAACTTGAAAATAACTTAAAAGATACATTCTGTGTATTTTGCAGATTTAGTCGAAAGTGTAGGATACTGCAGATTCCTTCCAGCTACTATTCAGGCCCATGCCAAATGCTTAATGTTGTCATTTACAAGGCACAGTTTTAGCTGCTTTAGCTGCCTTGGTTGTTAGGCTACATACAGCTCGTCTGCATAGGGGAGGGGGGCGACAGATGCGACGGGGTTTGAGGACAAGCAAAAAGTTTGCGCCTTGGCGAAAAATATGCAAATTATAATGAAAAACTTGACACTTTACATGCAAAAGGAACAATGCCGGGGCGAAAACTGGTGCGAGGCTGTTATCTCCCAAGCCAGGGCCATGTCTGATGGAAATCTGTGGCAACGATTTAGCCAGCCAAATGAAGCGTTCGCACTGCTTACGCATTTTAATTAAGCAAACCAGCCAAAAATTCTCATTCTCGCAAAACTTGAAGTTACCATTGATTTACCCGGCACCCGAAAGAACACAAGGGTATAATAATTATGCACATATCTGACAGAGAGAGAGAGAGAGACGGAGAGAAAGCATCTCTAAACCCTAAGAGTACATAGAATAAGCTAACGGATTACTTCGACGGGCATTAGTACAAATCACAAAGGGTAAGAATTCCTTAAATTCGACTTTATTTTTAATTTCTTATATTCAAATTAAATTTATATTGAATTCACTCGAATTAATCCCACTTATTATTAATTTAGGAATTGAAAGCTAACTTATTAATTTAGGAATTGAAAGAACTAATGACAAACGGCAAGAACTCCTGAAATTCAAGTATAATTTTAATTGAACTCACTTAAATTAATCCCAAATTGACCTATTTACAGGTAGTGCAAGGTCAAGCATACTCGACTGCAGTTGTTTTATCTGTTGTTATTATTTTTATCATTATCGCTGTCATTGCGAAACCGCATTGCAAACTCAAATACGAGAACAAAACTGAACTAGTCGTAGATGGCAACAGAAATGAAAAGTTCACAACGTTAAGCCGAAAATGCCGCAATATTTGCATAAAGCAGCTATAGTTCTAGGCTGCGACAGCAACTGAACCCTAAATGTTAACGAACATTTTGGGAACAAGCAAAAGTTTGTCAACTCTTCGGGCTGAACGGTGTAAGATTCTTTATAGCCGCATATGTAGGAAAGGTAAAACAAGTTTTCCTTAAACTGAAAGAAGCAAATGTTAAAACGGAAACTATGGTTTAATTTGGATAGAGAAATGTCCTCTCCGTTCAATTAATAATAGTTTCGAATCATATTCAATTTATGTTCTCATATTCAATTGAATTTCGGCTTCCTTCGGTAGCCGAAATGTAACCAACAAATGATTTGTGTAAACTTTCAACATTTCTTTTCCCTTAACCACTCGCTACGAAATTATGCAAGTTGTTGTGTTGGAAAATTACCTCAATGAGCGAGCCCACTTTCAAAACTGTACGAGCGTAACCTTTTTGACACAACTGTACCGGGATCAGCTTTGGGCGGACGGAGGTTGAACTTCAGACTCGGAAACAAAACAAAAGCAATTAGATGACATTGCCGACGCTACCATTTTGTTTTGCTATGATTCGGATTCAGATTGTGCGGGTGACGCCACTTCTCGCACACAGAAAGTCCCACTAAAAAGTTTGCCAACGCGACTTTCTTTTCACAAAACTATAAATTTAGAGGCCGCAGTGGTGCGGCAACGGTGTCGACAGCGACCGCTTACGGTGGCCATAGTGACGCCCCCTTATATCTGTGTGTGGGTGGGGAGAAGAGGGATGTGTGTATTAAAAAGCATTCAAGTCAAGCCACGTTGTATTTTGTATCGAGGTTCGACCAGCTTAGCTCCGACAATTTACCGACCTTTTCTGCTTATTTGCCATGTACGCTGTGCACATGGCCTACATATGCGGATATCAAATAAAAGAGGAATTAAAAGTTTGCCAAATGTGCGTAGCAAGCGAGAGACCTCACAACTATACCATAAATGTTTATCGAAAACTTTTCCAATAACTCTCAAAATATATGGGGGGCTCTTCTGCGAATGAAAACATTTAGCGAGCGAGAACGACGCAATTCATAGGAATATTTTCAATCTATCAATATATAGATACAATTGTTTATGCCGCGCGTGCACTTAAATTAGAGCCCCATCTGTTGCAGTTGGGAGGGTGCACTCGCAATGATTATACCCGCTGCCCATAGGATAGAAGGGTATTATAACTTCGTGACTTCGTGAAATGTATGTAACAGTCGCAATCCGATGAAAATATTGAAAGGTATTCAAGAAACAGTTTTGTATGGGAAAATTTACAGGCAGCTGCACGTGGTTTGCTTCTGGTAAATAAGTATACCAAATATACTTATATACTTATTATACTCTATGCGATATTTATTAAGAACGTGATGGAATATATAATATACGAAATATACCAAATATACCAAAAATACTTATTGGTATATTTTAATATATTGAAGCTGGGTAGAGGGTATCTCACAGTCGAACACACTCGACTGTAGTTTTTTGACTTTTTTTTTAGATTTCTAGTCTACTTCACAAACTATTCGCAACAGTACTAACTTAGCTGACCTTAGAGGTCGCTCAGACCACATTAGTTCGATCATTGAAAGAATAATTCAATATTCCACATTTAGGGGATAAACTATTGTTGGCCATAACAACCGATCTATCGCTCTTGAGAGCCAACACATCATTCTAAACTTGCTGCCAATTAGATCTAACAATAGTTAAGTTACAGGTTAACTCCCGAAGGACGCGCAATTAAAAATACCATCGCCCGGTCACACAAATCAAAGCGGCTTCCATTGTCTTGTAGAGGGTTCAGGTTTCTAACTTGGAGTAACTATTTGCATCGCAGTTGCCTTTAGTTTTTGCAACTTTGATTTGCAGCTGGAAAGTCAAGGATCAAGGCATGGGCAAAAAGTTGAGCAACAACTACTTCCCCCATTATTCGTAACTATGGAAACAGCAACGCGCATGAACTTGAAGTGGGAATAAGTTTATTAACTAAAGTTGTTTGACTACTCACAATCAAGTTGTTTTGGGATTAATAAGGTGATGTAATAGATTTCACATCATTTTACGTACAAAATATAACCCAGTAACAGTTAGTTTGCCTGTTACGTATAGTTAAACAATCTTTAGATTTTTTCAAAATTATAAAGTTTAAGCCAATTGCTTTAAAATGATGTCACGGGAAATGAGATGCGCGCTGGGCAAGCTCATGCAGAAGAGAATGGGAAAAGGAGCAGTTCGACAATATTCAGATGAGAAGTCACCATGCAAAATAGGACCAAAGCCGCTCCACGCTCATGATCCACCGGCATGCCATGAACCTGAACGTCTCGAAACGGTGGCATTTAAGATTCCGCCCTTCATTAAGCCCAAGGTCTTTAGGCAGCTGGAGAGGAAGGAAGTGCTGGGTCCGAATGCGGGAAAATGTGAATGCTACAAGAATCCCGAATATTTCGCTTATCATCGCTACTCGGTTTTTGATCTGAAAATTGCAGCAAACGCTGTGAGGGCGTGCATTAAGTGCTGTGAATAAAATGCTATATTATTGACACACCTAAGTACCAGTAAGTCCCCGGCATTATGACACTAATCGTATTAGATGGTCATCATTTAGGTGCGTAGTATTTTTGCTTGTTTTACTGCTACTGCTGCCGCTGCTGCTGCTATCGACATCAAATGCGATTTCCGCACAATGAGCCATTTGGCTCTCGGTTCACTTTCCGCCTCCATCCGCGTCGACTCGACTCGTCTCGCTTCCGGCTTACGTGCAACATTTTTCGTACAGGTGACATAATGACCCCACTTTGGACGTGCAGTGCCGACACGTAATTAGGGAGACACGGGGCACAGCGAGCCGAGCGATTTTCCTGGCAAACTTTGTAATTTAGCAAATCGGTTTAGCTGGCGCCAAAGAATGGCGCAGAGCCTCCCAGAAAACATAGGCGCGTCGTCGCCAGGCCAGATGGATTTATTAAATTTACAAACATTAGCCACTCGTGCTTCAAAGTGGCAGTTACATGTCCAATTTTAAAGAGCCTGGCCACTAAGTCAAGCTCTGAGATTCTTGCAAACTAGCTGATAAAACTTTGCTCCGATATCAACAGTTTTAATCGCATGCTAATTTTATTAGCTCTCTCCACTATCCCCAAACAATCCCCACAGAGTTTTGTTTATTTCAACTGGCTGTTACTTATTGTTAACAACATTTGCTTTTCGTTGTGTTTGTGTTAATCAACCAGCTCTTTTACTCACTCCAATGCCAATAGGATCCATTATTCCGGTCGTGATATTTGCATTTTAGGGAGATAATTTGTGCCCCAACTGTACTCTATATATATATATATTCGGAAATGGAACCCTAACAAGCATAAACAAAAAACATTTGCATAATTAATGAATAGTATGGAATTTATGTACACCAAATGAATCCTTTAAGTGGCATCACATCGGGATTAGTCCCGTTAGTCAGAGGCCACACATTATGCTATTGAAAGGGATTACTTCTATTCAAGATCCACAGAGCTTTTGTTGTACATTCTCGCGACAACCTTTATGGTTTTATTTTACTGAAAATATGCTGTCATCTCTTAAATTGTGAAGACTTGAGCTTGGTGGTTGCTTCAATTGTTGGGGATTATGAAGGAGCTGCGTGCTTTGTGTTAACGTGAAATACCTGACTAACGATAATTTCCGTAGATGTTTTCTTCACATTTTTCTTTCGTTTTTGTTTCCTCACATTGACTTTGCCCAGGGTTAATGACCATTCATGTCAATAAAAATGATCAATCATTTTAATGGAATATGCGAGCTGGGCCACATACAAAATGCCTCATTTTTGATAATGAGAGAACGATGCTTGTGGCTTGAGTTGGGTGTGTGATAAGGTAGCTTGATGGATGTGTGCACAGAACTGGAACCCGAGGCGATTTCAATGTTGCACCATAATTTATTGGCAACAATTTAGAAGCCACTATTAAAGCACGTAGTTAGTCGACAGCTGCTGTGAAATTTGGACACAGAAGCAGCAGCAACAATTACATTTACAAATAAGTGTTAATTGTTTTCAACAATTAAAAATTTAATTCAAAACATATTTACATGAAGGAGGAGCGAGAGAGTGAGTTGGGGAAAAACTGTATTTTTATTCAATTTGGACAACTGTTTGACTACGTGAGTACAGTCAGCGCCACAAAAAAAAGCCGCACTTAAAAAAATTTGAAAATTGTGCAATCACTTTGCTGGGGTTCCCCTAAATTTTATTCTATGGGCATTCTTTTTTTAGAGGGGTTTCCCTTGACTATTTTCGACATAATTTCGTCATTTGAAGAGCGCTGTTGCTTAAGTTGCTTTTGGTAGAATTTTTTTTTGTAAAGACACCTGTAAAATCATGCCAAAGCAAAAGGAGATCACTGATCGCGATAAAAAAAAGAATTATTTTATTGGCTGAACAAAATGTGTCAAATCGGCAAATAACGGCTGAAACACATTTCGATTAAAGCTCAGTGCGTCGCTTTTTAAAAAAATTATCGTGAGACAGGTGAAGTAAAAAGGAATAACGGAAGAGGTAAAAAAAATGCACCACGTCACGAGAAGATCACTTTATTATGAGAACGAGCATGCAAGATCGTTTCAAAACTGCAGTCCAGATAACATCTGAGGTACAGGAACAGTTTTCAAAAGATATTTCGAACTGTTCAACGTCGGCTTAACTCTATGAGAATGCTCGCAAGATCACCTGCAAAAAAGCCAATTTTGAATCCGCGAATGAAAGAAAATCGTCTAAACTGGGCCAAGGACAAGGACAAGGACAATTGGACTGCTTCTGATTGGTCAAGAGTGCTATTTTCAGATGTGTCCAAATTTAATCTCATTGGTGCGCCGTAGACGTGGGGAACGTTATTCTTAAAATTGCTGCATAGCCACAGTAAAGCATTCTCCGTATGTTATGGAATGGGGATGCATATCCAAATATAAAACGGAATCAATTTTAATGGTTCAGGGTATGGTCAATGTAGAAAAATACAAAGAAATAATTTTAAGTGGAGTTGCGCCTAGCATTGAGTACATAAGTGAAGAAGAAAAAGAACAGATTTTTCAGGATGATTCTGCACCTTGCCATCGAGCGCGATCTGTGAGTTATTCATTGTCCGATTGTTATCAAAAAAACTTATTCAGTTAAATTTAACATTTTTCTATGTAAAGATGTGATAAGGTATCTTGAAGGATGTGTGCACACAGCTGGAACCCGAGGCGACATCAATGTTGCAGCATAATTTATTGGCAACAATTTAGCTGCTGTGAAAGTTGGACACGGAAGCAGCAGCAACAATTACATTTACAAATAAGTTTTAATTGTTTTCAACAACTAAACATTTAACTCAAAACATATTTAGGTGCAGGGGGATCGAGAGAGAGACAGACAGTTGGGGAAAAATTTTATTTTTATTCAATTTGGACAACTGTTTGACTACGTGAGTACAGTCAGTGCCACAAAAAAAGACGCACTTAAAAAAATTTGAAAATTGTGCAATCACTTTGCTGGGGTTTCCCTAAATCTTATTCTATGGGCATTCTTTTTTAAGGGGGGTTTCCCTTGACTATTTTCGACATAATTTCGTCATTTGGTACACTTTTGGTAGATTTTTTTTTTGTAAAGACACCTGTAAAATCATGCCAAAGCAAAAGCAGATCACTGATCGCGATAAAAAAAGAATTATTTTATTGGCTGAACAAAATGTGTCAAATCGGCAAATAGCGGCTGAAACACATTTCAAAGAAAGCTAAGTGATAAGGTATCTTGAAGGATGTGTGCACACAGCTAAAACCCGAGGCGACATCAATGTTGCAGCACAATTTTTTGGCAACAATTTAACTGCTGTGAAAGTTGGACACGGAAGCAGCAGCAACAATTACATTTACAAATAAGTTTTAATTGTTTTCAACAACTAAACATTTAATTCAAAACATATTTACGTGGAGGGGATCGAGAGACAGACAGTTGGGGAAAATTTTTATTTTTATTCAATTTGGACAACTGTTTGACTACGTGAGTACAGTCAGCGCCACAAAAAAAGACGCACTTAAAACAATTTGAAAATTGTGCAATCACTATGCTGGGGTTCCCCTAAATTTTATTCTCTGGGCATTATTTTTTTAGGCGGCTTTCCCTTGACTATTTTCGACATTTGAAGAGCACTGTTGCTTAAGTTGCTCTTGGTAGAATTTTTTTTTGTAAAAACACCTGTAAAATCATGCCAAAGCAAAAGGAGATCACTGATCGCGATAAAAAAAGAATTATTTTATTGGCTGAACAAAATGTGTCAAATCGGCAAATAGCAGCTGAAACACATTTCGATGAAAGCTCAGTGCGTCGCTTTTTAAAAAAATATCGTGAGACAGGTGAAGTGAAAAGGAAAAAAGGAAGAGGTAAAAAAATGCACCACGTCACGAGAAGATCACTTTATTATGAGAACGAGCATGCAGGATCGTTTCAAAACTGCAGTCCAGATAACATCTGAGGTACAGGAACAGTTTTCAAAAGATATTTCGAACTGTTCAACGTCGGCTTAACTCTATGAGAATGCTCGCAAGATCACCTGCAAAAAAGCCACTTTTGAATCCGCGAATGAAAGAAAATCGTCTAAACTGGGCCAAGGACAAGGACACGGACAATTGGACTGCTTCTGATTGGTCAAGAGTGCTATTTTCAGATGTGTCCAAATTTAATCTCATTGGTGCGCCGTAGACGTGGGGAACGTTATTCTTAAAATTCTGCATAGCCACAGTAAAGCATTCTCCGTATGTTATGGAATGGGGATGCATATCCAAATATAAAACGGAATCAATTTTAATGGTTCAGGGTATGGTCAATGTAGAAAAATACAAAGAAATAATTTTAGGTGGAGTTGTGCTTAGCATTGAGTCCATAAGTGAAGAAGAAGAACCGATTTTTCAGGATGATTCTGCACCTTGCCATCGAGCGCGATCTGTGAGTTATTCATTGTCCGATTGTTATCAAAAAAACTTATTCAGTTAAATTTAACATTTTTCTATGTAAAGATGTGATAAGGTATCTTGAAGGATGTGTGCACACAGCTGGAACCCGAGGCGACATCAATGTTGCAGCACAATTTATTGGCAACAATTTAGCTGCTGTGAAAGTTGGACACGGAAGCAGCAGCAACAATTACATTTACAAATAAGTTTTAATTGTTTTCAACAACTACAAATTTAATTCAAAACACATTTACGTGGAGGGGGAGCGAGAGAGAGAGACAGAGAGTTGTGGAAAAATTGTATTTTTATTCAATTTGGACAACTGTTTGACTACGTGAGTACATGTATAATCTCTGTGTGTGCTAGTGTGTGTGTTACTGTGTATGTGTGTGTGAATATTGTCGGTGAGTATGCGAGACACTGTCGAGTGCTATTTTGGCTGTCCAAATGCCGCTTCTGCTAAACAAATTAAATTAGACAACTTTTATTCATTCGTTTGACATTTTTATTTGTTTTCAAACTCATTTCGAGCAAAAAGCTAACGGGCAACTTCAACAACCGGACAATTAACAACAAATACAATTTGCAGACTTTAGTTAAAAAATTTTGCAACTGCTGTTATTTAATTGTTTGCCAGCCAACTCTCATCTATCTCTGGGTCCTCTGCCACCCCATATCTCTTACCACTCCTCTCTTTTCCCTCCATTTATTTAATGAAACGACATTTGCATAAGTTGCAGACCCCGTGTTTCTGTATCTCTGTGCATCTCTCTCCACTTGTCTAGAATAACAAAATTTAACATTTCACTAAACATTAAACCGATTTCCGTATATTTTTGTGATTCAAACCCAAATTTGAATTATCGAATACCTTATTAAACTTCAATTCATTCTATTGAAAACTGTAATTGCATTTCAGAAGTTTGCGTAAAAAGCTTACGTGTTTAATAAAATTAATGAATATAATGGATTAATGAATTAAATGAAGAACGTAAGTTTATCAAATTACCACAAAGCAAATGATAATTAAGTCAATATTGCGTAAATGACGATTTTTTTTTTGGTATTTTAGTAGTTCAGCAAAATTTAGCAACGTCAAAAAACCCACATAAATAATGACATAAATATTTTGATTAAAATGCAGTTAGCAAACATATGATTCACCTACAGATTAATTCTTCATTTCAATTATTTTGAAAATAACAGAATGTACAATGTTTATCTGTACAGAGACGATGCATCACTAAGAAAACAATTAAATGGAAATCAATAGAGCAGCATACAAGATATTATCTCTCTGATAAAATAAAAAACGAAAAGTACAATCATATCTCAAACTGATAAGAAGATCGCTTGTCGAACGATTGCGATCCATTTCACGATATCAGTTCGTCTTTGGCAGGTGCAACAGCAGTGCTTGTTACGAAAATATTTATAAGTTATCTGGGCAATTAATCATTAACAAAAATGCCACTGCAACTGTTTGAATTGATGCTACTGCTACTATTCCTACTTTTAAACTGTCTGGATGTATTTTCCGAGTGTTAGTGAAGTGTAAGGAGTGCAAATCAAAGAATAAAACTCATTTACGTTCACTTAATAGTGCCACAATGCTTTCACTTCACTTGGCTGGGACCCTACGAGAACAAAACCAATCTGCCCAAAGAAAACTGCGAGTCAAGAGTCGGTGACTTCAATGGAATACCCTGTGAAATGCCGCTGGTAGCAACTGGTGGGTAAATTTATATAAAAAACACCAGTAGTTCAATTAAACAATCTCTGCAACTCTCAGCCAACGATTCGATACCGGATGTGAAGGCACTATGGCAAAACGATACGCTGAATCGAGAGCATTATCTGTGTCAGATGTCGCCCGGTTACTCCTGCGTCAAGTACTCCTACATTTTCAAGGGCGGCAGTAAGTTTTCGTCCTCCGCAGCTGCCACATAGCTACCAAGTATGATATAACATATTTTTTTTTACTCCCACGTGCAGTACAGAATATCACATATATGTGCGCCAAGGTGAACAGCAGTAACGGCTGCTACCGCCAAAGACATTCGACGGGGATGCAGGTGGAAGCCTGCGTGTGCACCTCCAGAGTGGGTCTCATACCCTGCAATGGGGGGCCGACGACAAAGAGCCACAGTATGCTAGGCTGGGCAATAGCTTTCTACGCCGTTCTACACATATTTATTGTTGTCAAATAAAAGTGAAAATATATTTTGTTGCGGCAAGGTGTTGTGCAGTGCTAACAATTGCAATTTGTTTAGTTAACGTCAACAAAGCGTTGAGCATGTAGAGAAATATTGTTCCACTGAAGTATATATCTATGTTTTCCCCTTTCTGTTGGCTGACTAATATGACATTTCCAAGCTTTTAATTTTGACAAGTTTGTGCGAATTGATGACAGGCAATTTATAGGCTATATTTCACATCGTTTAGAGATTTCTGAATTCTACTAAATACGCGTCTGCTGCTATTTTGTTCATTGATTAGACTATTAATCAAATCAAGATATATTCAAAACTATTCCAAGCCAACTAAAAACAAGTAAGAAAGCTACAGTCGAGTGTGCTCGACTGTGATATACCCGCTACCCAGCTCAAATATACTAAAATATACCAAAAAGTATTTTTTGGTATTTTTGTTAAATTTTGTATATTTGAACATTCATATTCCATCACATCCTAAATATCGCATAAAGTATAAAATATACCAAGCACGGTCTCTGTGTCCACCAGAAACAAGCCCCGCGCAGCTGCCTATGGATTTTCCCATACAAAACTGTTTCCTGAATAACTTCCAAGTTTTTCATCCGATCGCGACCAAATTTTCGGGACTCATCGATTCGACTAATACTCGAGACTCTATCTTTAAAATTGCGCTAGTAAATCGTATTTTTTGATTTTAGGGGGCGGAAATGGGCGTGGCAAAAATCTAAAATATACTTGATCTGCGTAGGACATACACCAATACTGGTACCAAGTTTTTAATCTCTAGCTCTTATAGTCTCTGAGATCAAGGTGTTCATACAGACAGACGGACAGACGGACATGGCTATATCGACTTACTTTACTTTATGGGATGGGAGATGCTTCCTTCTGCCTGTTACATACATTTCCTGAAGTCACAAAGCTATAATACCCATCTACCCTATGGGTAGCGGGTATAAATATATTCCTAAATCTTTATCAAGCGAATTGTGCAGCACTTCTATCTGACTTTAAATTGGTTGTCTGGCATTCGTGAATCGAGTTGCCAATGCCAGACAACAGAAAAAAATCTCGAACTCAATAATAACAATAAATAAACAGTAAATCAAACAAACCGTAAAATATTGTCACAGACAGCAGCAGCATAATAATAGGTTGCCAAACAGCCTGGGCAAGGGGAGAGCAGGGAGCGAGGGACGATGGTGAGGGAAACAGATAGCTTGCAAACGTGGCCAAAGAGCAAACAATGCACCGATAAACTGAAAGTGATGGGGCTGTGGATGAGCAACGAATGCATTGAACAATTAAAATTTCGGTTCGAACGCCAGTCCGGGGGCTGCGTAATGGGGGGAGGGGGATTGAATGTGCGAGATTGGTAATGTCCATTGGCAATGTCCATTAGTCGGCCCAGTGCATTCAAATAAACTAATTTTAATTCCTCGCTCCGCAGCCAGGTCACGCAAAGCAGCTCAATTGTTGAGTCAAACCGATGTTGAGCGGGGCACGAAGGACAGACAGAGAGACAAACAGACAGAGAGTGTACGGTGATTGTCTGTGTTTACTCATATTTATTTAATTTTAAAACAATATTAAATATTTTTATTTACTTTTAAATGTAAACAAACACACATTACAAACCTGCGCCAATTTGAGAGACAGCAGTATTAACACATTTACTCCACATACATAATATACACGTAAAATTCTACGTCCTGACTCACTGACTCACTGAACTTTGCAGCGCACAGATCAGACGGATGAACTTCCCACGTAACTAGCTGGAATTTTGGGAATACAGTAAACAAATTCAAGATTATGACTCCTCAACTTCTGGTACCCATCTGCTAATTAATTTGCAATTTTTGAATACTTCGCTCAATGCACAATGATGATATTGTTGAACAGAATCGAGTTAAGGGCAATATATAAAACTGCGAACAAACGTACAGAAAACTAGAAATGCAAATGTTTGTAAATAGATAATTTTTTAAAGGTTAAAAGTATTTTTTTGCAAAGGGAAGGATCACATTCATTTAAATTTAATTAATTTTGCGTATCATGAAAAATGTTCCACAAATCCCTTTAAAAGTACTAATTGAACCATCAGCAGTAGCTGACGACGTTTAAAACTTAATCAAATACTCCACTTCGTCTGTCCTGCGAATGTCTTGCATTTGAAGTGACCAAAGCTACCAAAAAAAAACAAAAAAAAATTTTTTTTTTTTTTTTCCCAACCCAACAAAAAAAAAAAAAAAAAAAACCACCCCCCCCCCCACACAACCCCCCAACAAAAAACCCCCCCACAAAACACCCCCCCCACCCTCCCAACACCCCCTCAAAAAAAAAACAACCCCCCCCCCCCCCCCCCCACCCCCAAATTAATCCCCTCCTCCCAAACTATAATACCCTTCTATCCTATGGGTAGCGGGTATAAAAATGTTTAATTTGTTCAAATAAATTTATAATAAGAAAACAAAACTACAACAACTACAACATAATAAATCCAGTAGTTTATTGCATAGTTGCCAAGTTCGCAAACACCAATCTTGAAAGCGAAGAGATTTAAACTCACAATTGCACCGCACACCGCAAATTTTTGGTGAAAGCTTTACTGCTGTGTTTGTGAATTTAATGGTCAAATTCCATTAAAAACCTTAATTAAATGCACTTGAAGATGAAATTCTGAAATTCTTACGGTGCACCAATGTAATTTGCTTTAATTTTTTGGCAAACTGCAAACTGTCGTTAGCTAGCCATCAAGCATTGGCTTCAAGTGGCTCAATCGCAAATGAAGTTAACTTTACGTTTTTTTATGAGTAAGTGTTTTTATTAAACACGTACTTGATGTGCCGCGAAATAAATTGTTTATGCCCGTATGTATGGATAAACGTTATTATAGATATGAATATTTTTGTTTAAGTACTATTTATGCACCCATGCCACACGTCCAACGTCAACATCCCTCCAGGTCAAGTCCACATTTGCAGTGTGAAGAGTAAACAGAATGTGCTGTTGGCGCTGTTGAGGGCACGACCATGGTTTCTAATATTCTACTACGGTTATATACTGCTGGCCATAACCGAATTTGCTATTCGGTCGCTGCAGCTATTTGTTTAGCATTTTCCTAGACTGTTTTATTTACATACGCATATACATATGTGTATGTGCTAGACAGATATTTACTGTTAAAACCGCCCTGCGTGGGTCACACGTTGTATGTGTGATGTGATGGTATTGATGTGAATATAATTTATAGTATGTCTGCGACACGTACGCATGTTAAGCAGGCTGCAACAATAATGTGTACCGATAGTAAATAAATGCTATTAGCTTTGGCATTACCATTGTTAAGAACAGATTTAAAGTACACATAAATATGAGCACATGAATCACATTTAATTTCCAGGCGCATAATTGCTAAATAAAAATGAATATTTCGCCGGCTAAGCAGAAGAACAATAACAACAACGGACCGTAAACCAATGATTCAATAAGCTATTTAATGAGCACCCGTTTATTGTTACATGTAGCATTTATTCACCGCACGTTGCATTATTCATTCGCCGCATGTTCTCCATTTTGGAAAACTAAACCAAATATGCAGCGATGGCTTTTCTATTTACTGGTATTGTGACAACGAGCAACACTGCAAAAACCACAACGAATTTAGCATGACGCTTGACCGGATTGGACAGGAGAAACGGCGAGAGATAAAGAGAGCGAGGGGGGAGCTGGCGTCTGACTTGACTGCAAAGCATGCAATTCAAAATAAAATGGCGCTCGCTAACCACTGAAGTGCACAGCCAAACATACAACAACAAACGGCAGAGAAAAAGAATGCACCAAAAATTAAGCATACGTCGCGTTGGCGACTGACGGATGAAAAGTATTCAATCGCAACAGCGTTGTGTGGGTGACTATGAAGGCGAATGTGAATAAACTCGCACACCCAGATACATAGATATAGATGTATGTATGTATGTATGTATGTATGTGTGTAAGTATGTATGTATGTATGTTTTTAGCAACAATGCGAAGCAAAATGCAAATGAAACCCACCGCAGCGCGTCTCTGCCATTAATTGGCAATTTATAGCAGAACCTAACCAAACCATAGCAGGCGCGCCCTCCGCAGCATCGGCCATGGATAACATCGCTTCGCATCGCATTGCCTTTCCCATTTTCACGTGTGCGCTCAAGTGTAAATTATCATTTCCAGCAACTGGGGTTTTTTTTTTGTTTCTTCTTCGTTTGCTACACAGCCGCAAAACAAGGCAAGACGCAATGCTATAAAAATGTTCACAGAAAGCGCCATCCAAAAACCCAAAAGCCAAAAAAAAAACCAAAAAAAAAAACAGGAAAAAAATTAAATAAAAACAGTCGCCAAACTTTAGCCAGCAGCTATCCGATGGCAGAAGGACATTCCCCACGCTTGTCCCACAGACAAGTAATGAAAGAGACAGAGAGGCGGGATGGAGAGCGATAGCGGGGGAGAGAGAAAGTGATTGAGGAAACAGACTTGCGGAACTTTGATAGATACGAGCGGATACTCTATGCAATTAATTAATCCCCAAGAAAAGTAAATCTTTCCATGAATTCTGTTCTAATTAATATCTAAGCTAGCACAGTAAACAAAATCAATGATTCGCTTGAGCAAAACTCACTCGAGCTACAGTTGCTCTATCGCATTGACAAAACTGCATAGATTTAGTCAATTTTGTTTAATAAGTTAATGAAATTTCTATAGCATTGTCATTGTAAAGCGATGCGACCCCTGATTAGAGTATAGCAATCACAAGCCGCAATTTATCGCATTTTGCTGTGGTCGGCATTAGTAACGCTGAATTTTATCACAATTGCTATTCTTTGTAGACCCGCCAAAGGATTTTTGGGCTGCAGCCAAACCGAAAAAGGTGGCTGGGAATGATGGGCTTGGACTTTGAGTTAGTCGTGGCAACTGGACTGGACGAACGTGACCATTCCCAGTTTTGGCTTTAAATATATATAATCATAACTCACATTGCCAATGATTAACGCTGTGGCGAGTTCACCAATGCTGCAAGCGCACGCAAAATCTCAACTGCTCAACTGCTGCTGGTCGTTTAATTTAACCACTGCCAATTCCGTTGGTTTCCCAGCCAGACATTTGGCTGGCATTCCAATAAGTCATTTAAAGAGCACAACAACCGAAAATTTAAAATTCTTGAATCCTGATTGCTCATTAGCAAATTCATTTGGCTGCACTCCAGCACGAGCCCTTAGTTAGCGGCTTCAACCCTTATATATATATGTCTCAAACTGATAACTGGAGAGCGCAGTTCCAAGCAGCACTAAAGAGGTAGACTACGCAATGCACTATAATAGACAAGACTCTGAAATCGTCTCAGCACAAATAAAGTAAATTGTTCATTTAATAGTTTGGCATTTTGCTAACGAACTAATTTGGTGGCAACGCAGCGTTGGCAGTGTATGCGTAGCAGCGAATCGGATAATTGGAAAAATGATTCAAAATTACAAGTTTGTGTGTGGCCTAATGACTTGTGCACATTCTCGTGGTGTTAAGGCGTACTTGGAGCGCAGTGGAAATCTGGAGTGTGTGCCTTCTCTAAACCTCTCTCTCTCTCTCTATCTCCGTCTCGGCTGCCAATTTGGCGAAGTTGAGCACAAAATGTTTGCTTAATTGTCAAAATTTATGTTGGCACTGCAGGGGGAAACTATTTAAGGGCTAGATCCACAGAGAGACGAGGAACGAACGACGGTACACTGGGGTACACTAGGCTTGATGATGAAGGATGCGAAAGGAATGTAATGGGAAAGGGCTGGAGGATGAGCATTAACCTAGTTAACCCGTTAAAGCAGTGTCATAAATTCAAAGGCCACAGCACAACAGATTCAGCAGCAAACGAACAATAACAACAACAGCAACAAGCAGATGAACAAAAATGAACTGAAACAACAACAGTATACTTTGTGGCTTTTAGTGACCAGGCTTGGCACCGTTTTTCAACTCATTAAAGCCAACTTTATGCAATTAGCCTAATAAGCCGCCCATAAGTAGGCTACAAAAAAGCAACGACAGGAAAGGGAAACGTTCGTTCACAGCAACGATGGCCACCTCGATATTTAACATCACTTTCGGGCCCATTTAGCATTTTTGCTCAATTAAATTAATTAAATAACATCTGAAATTTGCGATATGCTTGATGAAGACACGACCCCACCGATGTGATGAGCGCACTAACCCCGGCTATGAGGGGGATCTGAAATTGAAATCCATGGAATGCGAACGTCCTGATAGAGGCTATGGAAACGTCTACTATGAAAACGTATTTTATATTATATTTTGCCATAGCTTCATTTTACACAATTTGTTTTCTTTATCAAGCATAAGTCTGAGAATATATTCTGCAGATGTACGATTACGTCACTTCGGTTCAAAGCTAAATAATTTGCAAATTCTTCTCGACGCGTTCTTGAAGAGTTGAAAACCTTGTTGATTTTGAAGCTGTGTTGAGTGCACAAAGCCGGTCTATAAGGAGGATTTGAAATTGAAATCCATGAAATGTGAACATCGTATACAAGTTATGTAAATGTCTGATATGAAAACGTATTTCATATTCTTTCTATTCTTCGGAAACTTCATTTTACACAATTTGTTTTCTTTATCAAGCATAAGTATGAGAATACACTCTGCAGATTTACGATTACGTCACTTCGGTTCAAAGCTAAATAATTTGCAAATTGTTCTCTGCGTGTTCTTGAAGAGTTGAAAACCTTGTTGATTTTGAAGCTGTGATTGCGACACACAAAATAAAAAATGGAAATCCACACAAAACGTTAAAAACACTGAGGGCCAGGCCAAGTGCTAAAAAAAGCGGGAAATGTGCAAAGGTGCTACTTGGCGTCGGGACAGGCCATCTGGTATAGAAACTGGATGATGGTGCGTGTGGGACGACCCGTCATTCGATCCTTCAGAAGATACGGCAACGGATTGTGTCGAGTCATCATGCCAACGTTGCGGATGTCCAAATGAGCCCAGTCCACGCACGGGACCAGCTCGTGCAGCACGGCAGCTGCTATGCAACTGGAGGCAGGGCCACGGCCACGATTGCTAATGTCAAACGTTTTGTTCGGCGTGATCAGCTGCTTGAAATAGTTCCAGAGGGGCAAGCGCCAGACGCGATCGCCCGTCAAGCTGCCGGCCTTCTCAAACTGCTTGTAAACGAAATTTGAATTACTAAAAATGCCCGCCGCACTGCCTCCAAGACCACAACAGACGCCATATCCCAGTGTGGCGATGTCCACAACGAGACGCGGCTTAAAATTGCTCTGTGCGTAGAGCAGCGGATCCGCCATCACCACCGAGCCCGCCTTGCTCACGTCCACAATGCCCAGCGTCTTGCCATTCATCAGGGTGACCACATCGCCCGGCTTCACCGCCATGCCCGACGGCATGTTCTCGCACAGCGGCAGCACGGCGCTCACGTTCAGTGGCAACGAGAGCGCAGCCGCTGCCCGAATAGTTGCCACACACACAGCGGCGCCCGCCATGCAGCCGCGATACATGTGCATGCAGTCCTTGGGTCGCAAACAGAGACCGCCGCTGTTGTAGGTCAGCCCCTTGCCCAGCAGCAGGATGGGCTTGTCCTCGGGCGCTGTGCCGCAATAGGTCACCTCCAGCACAACAGGCGGCTCGCAGCTGCCCTTAGCGACCATGAGGAATGAGTTCAGGCGATTCTCCTCGATCCAGTCCATCGAGCGTATCTCGACGGCGACGCCGCAGGGACACAACGCATCCACCGTGGACTGCGCGAAAATGGTGGGCGTCATCTGATTGGCCGGCGAATCGCACAGGCGCCTCGCCAAATTCTGCGACTCGGCCTTGAAGAGGCCGCGCGTCCAGGCATCCACCTCCGGCGAATCGTACAGCTCCAGCTTGGGTATGAAGGTGCGATCCTGCTTGCGGCGATTGCTGTTGTAGCGCCAAATGGCCAGGGCGCTGCCCTCGGCTGCCTGCTCCGGATACTCCATGGAGTCGACAAACACCTCAGTCGCTCCCTGCATTTGCAGAGCACGTGCGCCGACGCCAGCGGCGACGCGGGCATTCTCCATGCCCTCGTCGATCACCTCGAGGTCATTGAAGCCAGCGCCCTCCTGGCCCAGGCCCACAACGGCCACCGCACTGAACTCGGCGTCCACGTTCATGAAGACGAGTCCCTTGCCGAGGTCACCCTTCATGCCCGTCTCCCGCACCAGCTCCGAGATTTTACCCTGGGCACGATCGTCGAACTTCTCGCCGCTGGACGTCAGCTTGGGATCCTTGTCGCCCTCCTTCGAATAGACGCCCACGACAACGCCCTTGACAACGCTCCCCTCCTCGCACTTACCGACCGCATAGCGACGTATCTGCCGATTGTTGATCAAGTTGGACGGAGCCAAGAAGCGTCCCACAGATCTCTTTACGGCGCCTGCTTGGCTGAGGGCCCTCAAATACTGCACTCCTTTGTAGATCCTCTTACTCTTGCAGAGCACATTTCCAATGTAACTGGCCATTATCTCGGTTATTTTGTAAAAGCTTTAATATTTCGAAATTCGTCTGAATATATTTGTAATGTGAATGTGAATGTGAAATGTGTTGTTATCGTGGCTGGTTTTTATCTGAGTGCCAAGTCCAAAGCATCGCCTGCTACAAATTGTTCAATTCATTTTAAGAATGAGTTTATATTCGTTTCACGCTTGACATTATGTAGTTGAATATTTTTATAGTGTTTTGTGTAAAACTGTTTGCTTATAGGTTTTATTTTTGAAAAATATTCAGGGGACGATCAAGGAAGAAGGACGATGGTAACTATTACTATTCAATAAAATAATATTCCTCGTTACAGTATTGAAAAAGTAGGTCTTGTTTTCGCATCACTCCTCGTCGGAATCCGCTGAGTTTTTGGATTTCAGACCACCAAAGACTTTGGCAGGAATAGATTTCTGCTCAAAACGCAGCTTCTTCATTGCGAGCCCCTCATCGTCGGCTTTTGTAACTGCTGCCGATGCGCCATTTGCCGCCTGCTCATCTACATTTTCCTCGTCTTCATCCTCCTCCTCTTCGTCGCTGTCACCAATGTCAATCTCGTCGGGATTGACGACAGTGTTGTGTTTGTCCTTGACACCACCTTGCGTCTCTCCACGCACAAACATAATATTTGCAGCAGCTCTCTCCGGCTGACTCTGTTTGGCTTCAGCCGCCGCTTGCCTCGCCTTCTCCTCGAGCAAACGCATAGCATCCGAAGCAGCGCCACCAGCTCCAGCCCCAGCATCGGCAGCACCATTGCCCTTATTGAGAAATTGGGCTGCCATCATGTTGACCTGAGTATTGTAGGTGGCCTGAACGGATCGTTTTATGCGCAGCATCTCGCGCATTGTGTCTTCGTTGCCGTGGCGCACTTCAAACTCCTTCCAAGTCTGCCAAAAGTCGGCGGTAATTCGAGGATCACAAACCTAACAAACATAAAAGAATATTAGTTACTGGCAAGCATGTTTAAAGATTCGCTGCTTACCTGCGAGCAATGCGCGTAGATAGCTCTGGCACGATCCACTTCGCCCAATTTTGTCTCCAACTCGGAAAACTTGACGCACATGTGCCGCATGTGCTGTTCTGGCAAAGCCTCAATGGCTTTCTCATAGATTTCACGTGTTCGTGGCAGTCCATAAATCTCGGCTGCCTTTTTGATGAATATGTTGTACATATCAAACATTTCTTCGGCTTTCACTGCGCTGGTGGCACGATCGTAAACAGCCATCGCATGACGCGCCAGTCCGTGTTCCTCCTCGAGCTTGGCATACAGCAAATAGAAGTACTTGGCATGCTCCGGCGGACACTGATCCAGACATTGTTCAAACAGATCGCGTGCACGCTCCAATTTGGTGCCGCCATAGCGTTCCAAGAACTTGGACAGATACGAGTTCCAAATGTCGTACACATTTGGCCACTTGAACAGCGCAATGCCCTTTTCGTACGCACGATACGCCTCCTCGTAGTAGTTGTGCTCCTCCAGAAAGAGGCCGTAATTGATGATTATTTGCGGCGTGCAAATCTTCAGGTCAATGATGCGTTCGTAAACGGCTTTACACGTCTTAAAGGTGCCAAATGACTCTTCAAGATCAGCGTACATGGACCAAACTTTCAGGGATTTGTATAGACGTGTCTGTACCGTTTCCGTATCGTCATAATACGCCACTTTACGCTTTGGCACGGCTGTGGCGCGATGCATCAACTTGAGCGCCTCCTCGAATTGCTGTTGGCGCAACTCAAACTCGGCCCATTCGCACCACACAGCAGCCAAGTGCTCCACTTTTACGAATTCCACTTGAGTGGCTCGCTCGAAGACCACACGTGCATCGTCCAACTGGCCGTTGGTCTCGTAGAACTTGGCAAACTCCACCCACAACGTGTGCAGCTGACCCACCGCCTGTTTTGGCTGCACTGTCTGCACGGCCTCGGTGTAGGTGTTAATGATCTCCTCTGGCTTGTCCTCGTTCAATTTAACGCGCTTGTGCCACTCGTGCACGTTATGCGGATTCTGTCGCAGCAGGACACTGTTGAGCAGCAGTAGACGACGTTCCATGAGGTATTCGAAGCGAGACAAGCGCAGCTCCACATCAATGTCGTCCTCTTCGTTGGCCTCCTCATCATTGGCCACTTGTTCCATGCGTTTGTTTAACGACAACTCCTCGAACTGCGCGTATTCATCAAATACTTGCGTAAAATCTCGCACAGTAGTCACAGTTTGTATCGCCTCTTCATAAATATCCCTGGCACGATCAAATAAACCAGAGCGCACATAGTAATCAGCCAAGGAGTTCCAAAGATGACCCAATTGATCCGTGTAACGACGCAAGCCACCACGAATGATGGAGTCCACGTTAAGGGAATGAACTTTATGTGGATGCTTTGATATTAAGTCGCAGAGTTCGTTCCACAGCTGATGATTCGATTTGCCGTGCTTCGACACAAAGTGCTCGTTATCCACAATATGCGCCAATTGTTGAGCAGCTTCGTCCAGTCGTCCAGCTTCCTATAAGCAAAATGATCAGCCGACTCTCAAAGGATATTTAAATTATTATGCATACCTGCAAGTACGCCACGTACTCCTCGGCGTCCTCGGGAAATAGCTTCAAGTAGCGCCTGAAGACACGCAGCGCTGTCTCCGGCATCTCGTACTGCTGCACAAACTTCAAATACAGTGGCCAAATCCTGCCATGCTGCGTAATGGGCAATGCACGCAGTGCGCGATCAAAAACGTGTCTTGTGCGCGTAATGCGGCACTGAGAGCTCGTGAAGGTGCCGTAGTCCATCCAGATGCGTGGCATTTTGTGCATGAACACCAAAGCGCGCTCAAACGTGTGATTCACCTGCTCGTACATGGGATCCGTGGGTATTCTGCCTCTTACTTGCTTCCTGCGGGTGCGCAGATAGTTGTACCAGATCTTATAGCTGCCCGGCAGCTCTTTCAGAGCGCGCTCATAGACCAGATTCACGCCATGGTTGGCTGCCTTGGCCTTGTGATCAATGTAACGCAGCCAATGCTTCACAGAATATGCGTTTCTTAGGATTTCCTCTTCGTACGGAACATCTTCCTCATTCTTCACGTGTACGTAAATAATTAGATTAATCAATGAAAGCTAGACAGTCATACTTACAAATTTCAGTTCAATATGCAGCGCCGGTATTGTTTGTTCCACCATTTTAACATTTGCCAATAAAAACAAAAAAAAGAAACGCCGCAGAAACGTTTATAAGCGCAATTGCAGTCAGCTGTTTATGTTTGATGCAACCCTGAGCCGGCCAAATTCTGAAAAATACCAAAGTGTGACCATTTCACGTGCATAATATTTAGCATACTGTACGTTACAGTGCTGCAAAATGCCACACCAGACAGTGTTGTGCAGTAGCACGCGGCATCTTTTTGGCGGCCATCACAACGCAAACCTAAACCAGAAGAACGAAAGCCACCAACGAAATCGTTTGATTTGATGTGTTAATAAAAAGCGTGCACAAAATTTATCAATTCGACTAACGAAACATCTTGAAAATGTCGACAGGCGCTGCAAGAGTTTACATTCAAGTTGAGAGCGAAGCCGAACAACAGGAGCACCTGAAGCAACAGCGCAAAACTCTAAAGCCATTACAGGCTAACGCGATAGACAAAGAGAATCTCACGGGATCTGGTCGCGTCTCCATTGTGGATCAACTTAGCCGCTTGAAAGCAGGCGTGAATCTAACGCCAAAATATGGTAAACGCAAATGCGTCGAGTCTGGGTCAACAACAACAACAACGACAATAGCCACGAAGGACGCTGACACACAAACTGAAGTGAACGATGCTGATAAGCCGATCACGGCTGAGGATTTAACCAGCGACTGTGAGCCTGGTGAGAACTACTACAAACTGCTGGCGGAACAGCGACGCTCGGCGCTGGAGGACACGCTGAACGAGAATCAGCATCTGCACGAGCGCATCGAAGGCCTGGAGGAGGAAATCAACATAATGCGGAAGGAACTGGACACGGCCAATAATCTGGTTGAGGTACTGAAGGAAATCTGCGGTGATGATGAGAGCGACGAGTCGGAGAAAGCAGAGGAACAGGAATAGATGAAGGAAGCTAGAATGCTATTAACCAATGCAAATGCAGTTGATGTTTTTTTTACTTTTAACATTATACATATATATTATTAATATTATATTATGAAAGTAGTTTGTAATCAATAATCCATTTGAATTCGCACTTAACTTATTTTATTATATGCAACTTCCTGGTCTCCAAAATATCTATGTACGCCAGCAATAAATATTCACAAATTAAAGGTGGTTCGATTCTCATTTAAGCCAGTCAGTAATGATCTCCTCGCTGTGAAAGGTCTCCACATCAAACTGGAAAAAGAGAGACGCTTATATAATAGGCTGAATTCTTAACAATATTATACAATTATAAAACGCACCGCATCCGTGGAGACTTCAATGCATTCTTCATACTTGGGTACAGCACTGACCACATCCAAATCATTGTCGGTCGCATTCAAATAGGCTGCATCTGCATTAGCTGCCGCAATGAGCACAGCCGTCTCAGTGTCGGGCACCATGACTTCATCAGTATCGCTTGGGGTGGCGACGTTGGCGGGTGGCAGTTTGGCTAGACGAGTGTCTGCATCATCGGGATGGCCGTGCGCCGCCTTCATGTGATGCCTCAATGCAAAGGGACGCGCATACTCCGCTCCGCAAGTAACACACCAATATTTATTCGACACCTGCTGACTCTGAACGGCCGCTTTGCTGATGCTCTTGGCGTCACCAGTGCGATGGGTTGCCATATGGGCTTTGACGGCATACAGCGAGGCAAAGGGTCGATTACATACGGCACATTGATACGGTTTCGTGTGCGTGTTCTTGTGAGCATACAATTGCACCGAAGTGCGAAAGGATTTGGGGCAGCTATCACAGGCGTACTGGCGTTCCGCGCTGTGTATGCGTAAGTGATGCGAGTACACCTGATGAGATTTGAATCTGTAAACAAAAGACGCTAACATCTATTAGCTGCTAGTTAAACTATTTAGAAGATCTTACCGTTTATTGCAGGTCGTGCAGACGTAGGGACGTATGTTGGTGTGCGTACGCAGATGGAGCGTCAGGGAGTAGGAGACACGGAAGGTCTTGCCGCACACCTCACAGCTGTAAGGCTTCTCTCCCGTGTGAACGCGTTCGTGTTTCACCTTCTCATAGGGACGCGAGAACACGCGATCGCAGTATTGACAGGCGAATCCTGGTTTATCACTGCCATTGGCGGCGGCCTTTTTACTGGCATTATTATTATTATTGTTACTGTTGTTCATTGCTTGGCGCTCGTGTATCTTCAAATGCATCTCGTAGTTGGTGACATTATCGAACTTGCGATTGCAAGTGCCGCAAGAAAATTGCTTCTGGCTCTGATGCATCTGTTTGTGCACTGTCAAGAGATTTTGTTCGAAGCTGCAAGAAAAATGAAGTGTTTAAACTGAGATCTGAATTGAGAAATGCGGCTCACCTTTTATTGCATATTTCGCAGTAGAACTGATCTAGTTCACTGTACTGCTGATGTGCCCCAACAGGCAACGCATCCTGTATGGACTTCGAAGCACGTTCGTTGTGGATGCGCATGTGAAATTTGAGACACTTTGCTGAACTGAATTTGGTGGAGCAAATACTACAAATTGTGCTGCTGCCGCCTATGTTGCTGTCAGCTGCATTGCTGTTTGACAGTTTCCGCCTCACTGGCGTCTGGGTCTTGGTGTATAATGCGTTATTTTGCTTGCCACCTGTATGGCCATTTGTTTCCGACTGCGGGCAGCTGTGTTCTTCGGCACTCTGGCGCGTCTCGAATATGCTGTGACAATCAAAGCAAAAGTAACGCTCCGATTTGTTTGGCAGTTCCTCGAGTTCAACATCAGCTTCCGCATGAGCTTCAGTGTCTGCAAGAGCAACTTCATTGTCGTCTAGTACTTCCCAAAGTTGGGGCTCGCTAACATCATCCAGCCCTTCAATTGAATCCTCTTCAACTACAATTGAGTCGGTGTCAATTGTGTCTTCAACCAAGTAGGGTTCATCCTTAACATCAATTTCAGAAGCACCAGCGCACCCTTCTGGTCCACTGTGTGCTCTGTTATATGCATCTATACTGTCGAAATCATTACCGCAATCCTCGCAGTAATAAATCTCTTCTGAACACGTATCAATTACAAAATGATCAATATTGCTTTGTTGTTTCCTCTCCACGTGTGACTGCAACAGTGTTGTCTCGACGCCTTTCCCAGAGTGTCCTGCAACGAAGAATTGGTATAACTAAGACCATTTAGAATTAATATTTTAATAAAAATGCACCTGACATGGCATTATAAGAATTTAAGCACTTGTTTATAAATTTGGCTTTGGCACCCACAGCACATATGTCATGAGCATAAATTCAATGGTAATTTAGAGATGGAGAAACATCGATACCCATTATCGATATATCGAACAACATTTCGCATTTCAATTCTGTAAACACTCTGTTATTGCTATAGAATGATATTCATCGTAGTTTTAAATGTTTAAATTAATAACATTCGCAGTTGTATTGGCGGTTTTGCAAATAATTAAAATTGTAAATTCAATTGCTTGTAGAAAAGTACTAAAAGCTACCTCAAATGCTTTACTAGCTTTAAAGTAGTCTGTTTCAAAAAGTTAATTGACAAGGCGCTACACCGAAAAGCCCTAAATAACAGACATCGATTTGAAATAAGTAAAAACAATCGATGCAATCTCCCACCTTTAATGACCGCGCTTTTTAATATAAAACGACCGAGAATAAGTGTTGTAATCAATTTACTCTATGTGTTTGGCACTAAGTTAGCAGTATTTACAAAAACAATATAACAAATATCAATATTAAACATTAAATATAATTCTTTATATGCTAATAAAAAATCTAAGGAGGAATGATTGTCACTATGTCTCACTGACTATACAATTAAAGCTACGGCGGCGACCCGATTCTAAAATAATAACGAGTACAGCTGACTGCCAATCCGCTTGCAAACATTCGATACCACATAAGCGCCAGCCGATATGGTCACAAAAAGAGTCAGCCAGCCCAGAAATGTGAATTCACCAACGCGCGGCCGTATGTGTTGCTGAAGTCCCAGCCAGCCGCCGTTATCAATCAGCCAATAAACCAGATCGTCCTCAATAATTTCTGCCAGACCATCGACCAGACATTGCAAGTAATCATAGTGGCCCTGACGCACACAGTCTATGGCAAATCCGCCGCACACCGAAAATATCGATATAATTTTGCCCCAAGTAATGCTCGTCCGAAAGATATCCTTGGCGACCAGATTCAGTAGCATGGGCGCCATATCGCTGTCCTCTAGCTCACCAAAGGGAGCGCGAGACAGCTGCCTTGAGATGTTGGTATAAATGCGTGGATGCATGCGTTCCAGTTCTTCCCCCATCTTGAAAGGTATTGATATTTATCAGAAATGGTTTCGCAAAGGGATTAAATCTATACGTACGCTATTGAGGGCTGGGAACACCTCGTAGACGACATGGGACGATGGCTCCAGAATATTACGCAGTCTTTGTATAACCTTGCGATTCAAAACACCTGCACGACGTAGCCGCGCCCTAATATATTGTCCACACAGGCACTTGCCCTGATAAAATAAAAGGGGAGAAACGAACATTAATAAATACTGAATTCAATTATAGTAACTCTTATATTCAATTGTGGGTTTGATCTTTCGCTTGTCTGCCCATCAATACCAATTTAAACATGTTCAGCCTGTAGGTGTATTCATCAATTGCTTGTCAAAATTTCCGGGTAGACGGCATCGTAAATTATGAAATCGGGAAACAGTTCTAAGATTTTTAGCTGTTTTCCATTTTTATCGTTTCGACGTATGAATTGAATCTGTAGTTCTAGCCAATTCTGCTTATATCTCCCTCGTGCAGAGCAGTATAGTTCAACAGTCGAAAATGTAACCCAAATAAATAGAATTGTATGAGAGTTAAATACCCCTTCGAAAGTTTATGGATATATTTCATTAAATTAAATAGAAATGAATATATATGTAAGCATGCTCGTATAAATATTGGAACATTATATAGTTTTGCAATACAAGAGTATTTAATTGCCGGCATCGCGAAAATTGGTGGAGAATATATCTCTCTCGTTTTATTTTTTCGACTAAACAAAAATTTTATTAGTAGTCTGTGCTTTTGAGTTTGTGGCTATCGCTGAGCGAGTAATACCTGCTAAATTTCATTCACACATTTTTGGAAACTGAAAGATGATACTATAGTTCAAAAACGAAAGCTAACTTTCAGCATTAAAGGCAGTTCTCTTAGAATAATACAAACGGAATGTGCACTCGGACATAATATATTGGGTAGTAAAGATTGAGCAGTTGAAGAGGGTGAGATAGAAGGATGTAAAAGACAATTACCAGAATTCACAGAAATCCTGTTAGTGACATATCTTGGAGTAGAGCACTTTCAAATGTAATTTTCTTGGTTTCTTTATATTTAAATAATTATTTTCAAGTTTTCATTCTCACGTGACTATCAACGCACAGCAGAAATGCCGGCAGTTATTAGGCATAGATTATATATAACGAACGATCATACAAACACATTTTATACTTATTAGTAGTTTAATTTACAATGTCACGCCGTTCACAATTATTATAGTCTCGTTTTTTACTTTGCGTTTCACAATTACTGTTTGTCATGCCAAACAATTTGGAAAACAATCGACGAATTGCCAAGTTGTTAAATACATATGTTTATGTGTCCGCACATTGAACGCTATAGATCACCAAAAAAATTGTTGGCCTTGCCCTGATATTAAAGCGTTAGCAAATCTTTTGAACAATAAGTAACTCGTAACTATTTCGTGCTTTTCGCCCAAGCGGTTAATCACTCTGAGCGCTAAGTATGCATATAATGTACTCTTTCATCCATAAATCTATCACATTTGTTTATACAGCCCGGACATAATTATTACCACCTGTGGAGGTCTAAATATTGTGAGCAGACTTTTCAACGAATCTATCATCCATTGCTGGGTTGTGCACTTGTTTAAACTGTCTCTCATGTATTTTCTGAGTTTGTTTCATTTCAATTTACTTTTTAAGTAATTTCCATATTATAGAACTAGTAAACCGTAGGCAGAAGCCAGCACCATTCCAAAAATAATAATCCTCTTTTTTATCGGTTTAATAGCACAATTATTTATTCTTTAAATGTACAAGACATAGCAACTAAACTTGTTAAAATAATTTATTTTAGTTGCAAACAAATAAAGTATTTATTGGAATTAGAACTCGCAAATATCAATTCCAATCGTAATTCTGAAGTTTGGGACTAAAATTGTGATAAAATAATAATAAACGCATTCGAACTGGTTATTGGGAATGTTTCAAGAAATAATACTATATACGAATTCTGATTCAGTTAATTTGTTACTCTAAATCGCAAAATATTCTGACAATCGTCGCTTTTTTATTTCCCAAAGGACAAAACTTCCAAAAATAAAGCTTCAAACAATTTAATTGCTTTTTAACTTTTGAGTATATAATTACTGCAAGCAAGTAAATATTTCAAAAAATATTTATAGTAGCATCTAAAAAGTGTAAACAATACCATGTAAAATATATGCATTTTTTTCTATTGACTTTTTTTTGTTATCAGCTGAGATAAACAAATCACAGAAAATAAATAGGAACAAAACTAAAGAGGGCCCGACCCCAAGATACCCTGAACTTCAACTTCTGGACTGAATCAAAGTATCAAATATAAAAATATATATTATACATAATAACGTTGGCCGGGTATCTCAAAAATTAACTCACTGTATCTGTCGTCGATTATTTAACTAAATTTATTATAAAACATATCAATATCAAATTTGTTTACACATTTTTTGGATGCCTTGTTGCGACCAAAAAAAGTATAAAAATAAAATACCGAAAGTCGATTCAACAGTAGTCATTAGAAGCATGTTTAACAAAAAAGAAAACTATTTTTAAGTATATTAAATAATTAGACACAAAGCACCAGCTTCAAATCATACTGTGAAACTGTTTGCATAACTTGTATCATTATTATCTTATCGTCATCAACTAGTTTAAAATCTTGTATGTAAGTTTAAAATTTAGTATGCATTTTTTTAAATTAGAGGAGGTGTGAAAGGCAAATTGTTAACCACATTTGCTAAGGGGTTTCTGATGATTTTTAAATTTTTTGTTTTCGTCTGTCCATAAATTATATCAATAGATGAGGGTATTTACTAGTCGAGAAATTGTTTAAGTTTGACATTTTTATCGTTTTCTTGCTGACTTACCTGATTAATAATTTCCATTTTATATTCCTGATAGTTGGTCATGGTGCGCGTACTGCTGGCCAGCGATGAAGTGGAGGCAGCCCGTGTCATGTGGCCAGTCATTCCACTGACACCGCCATTAACGTTGCCCACATGCGCAGATCTTCCATTGAGCGAGCCTCGCAGCGCTTTCCAATCACTGCCGGAGGTGGCGATAGTGCTTCGCCTATTTGCCGAATATATCTCATGGTCCAATGACGAAGATTTTATCTTGCTCAGCTTAGGGGTACTGCTTGATGTGGGAACGGTAGCGGTTGACGTTGCTGCTGCGATCTGAGTAATGGCCATTGTCATTGATGCGGCGTTATGCGAAACGCTGCCTAGCTGCTGATGCTCAAAGATAGAATCAAGCTTGCCTGCTCTTGCCTCCGCCTCCTCTTTGCCTTTATAAGCTCTGCGTCGATGTAAGTTTTGGAAAAGTAGAGCTTTTAATATTACAGTTGAATTCGCCTTGTAATTAACACAACTTGTTTTGCGCTTTTTTGGATGCAGTTTTCGGATTGAATTGATAAACTGAGCAAAATAAACGAAATTTGACAATAAATATTAAGCGCAAAGCAAACAGCAAGCAAACATACACGTACGGCGCACATAAAAGAAAATAACTAAAAAACTTGTTGCTGCTGCTGCTTTGCTATTGACTTTTAAGCTGCCCCCTTGCTTTCTTTCTTTTTCGCTTTTGTTTTTGCTGCTGTCTTTACCTTTTGGTGTTGGCGCGTGTATTTTTATTGTTGTTTTGCTTCACTTTGCATTGAACTTTTAACCGAGAAGTATACGAGACAAAATGTTGTGCAAACGTTGGGGTATTATTGCCGCTCTGCGTCGGTCACAAATTTAGCGGCCCCGATGTTCTACGCGTGAGAGTGTGCGCCGTCAACTCAGCTGCCGTTTGCTGCTTCTCCTCGCATGACTGCGCTGCCTGCTTGCTTTGGGGTCGAGCTCCAAAAAAGCACGCAACAAAAGCTCATTAAAGCGAGATGGCAATACAAGCAGTTCGACGTATCTTTCGGTTGGTTGCTTTTACACATTGTGGCGCCAAATTTGATTTTTTTTTCTTTTTGAAAAATTAAATAAGTAAAGGTTGATAGTTGCTTTAGTGTTGTATTGCCTAAGTTAATTGTTTTCATGAAAAAAAAATTATAATATTTTATTGACATCAAAACTTTTAAGAAAATACAATTATTATCGATACTCACTGTAAGCACTTCAGATGGTGCGATACAAATCGATAATTCCGCACAATGTCTTGATCGGCTGTGAAGTGTTTTTTTAATAAATCTTCTAAATTAAAAAAAAATTGTTCTGTTGATTTTATTGAAAGTTAAAATATTGCAAATAGCTGTTAGTATATTTTAAAGTCTTTGGTGCTAATTCACAAAAGTTGCGATAGTGTCCGATGCAGCCCAGCAGCTCATTGATATACAATGGAGATTGATCAGCATGAAACGAATTTTAATAAAATAATGATATTTAATTTAATGAATCTAGTTTACATTAGCTATTATAAATATAAACAAAAATATAAACAAAAAATGAGAAACTGAAAATCAATTCGATTCTTTAAAAAAAACTTTTGTAATCAATGTGTAAATCGTTGGTATATTTTCGGAATCAAAGTATTAAAAATAAAACGTAATAACATAAAAAATAACATCAAGCCAAATACAACCCCGATGACTAGAGTTGTCCATTCCAGTGGATTTAAACTGCTGGTTGTGGGTAATACGTGTGTGTTAATGCCGTTCTAAAAATACAAATTTGTTACATTTATTATTTTAGTTTTAAGTTTTCAAATATAATTTACCCATCCACCATTCTCGTTTATCCAAGGCACCAGCTCATCCTCTATTACTTCGGAGACGCTCTCCATGAGCTTTGGCAAATATTCGGGGTGTCCCTGTCGCACGCAATCAACAGATAGCCCACCGGCTATAGCAAACAATGAGATTACCTTGCTCCAAGTGATTTCAGCACGAAATAGTTCTCGACCCACGGCTCCCAGAAGCAAACTTACAGCATCGGGTGTATGAAACTCACCGCCCGGATTTCGACAAATTTGTCGGGCGACACCATTATAGACTCGTGGATGCATGCGTTCTAATTCATCACCCAACTGTAAGGGAAATATTATTTTATTTAGAATAATGTGCTCTTACATAGAAGCCGATTTACACGTACCACCTGCACTGCTGGGAATACATCGCGGACAATGCCCAATGATGTATGGCTATTGCCCAAAATGCTTCTAATGCGCTGCAGCCCCAACTTCTTATTGAAAAGCCCTGAGCGACGTAGACGGCGTTTGATATAGTGTCCGCAGAGACATCGTCCCTAAGAATACAAAATATAATGTGAATATACTCAAAATTATAACAAGCTTCTTTCATCCTATTTACCTGAGTTATAATGTCCTGGGCAGGTATTTGAGCAGCCTTCCAGCCAATGGTATAGGAAAGTTTTCGGGTAACCACATCGCTGACGTTACTGAGACGCCTCCGAGTTGTCTCCCGTTGACCTACTTCTAGCAGCGCCGCCGAGTGGAGTGTTGCAGGAAAACTGAACTTACGTCGATTTTGGGCTTGCAGCAGCCGTTCGCTCTGTGTATTTGCTGCGGGGAACCCATAGGAGAAGTTATCGTTATTCGAGGGAAACGAGGTACCTGGCATCGCGATCCGTCGAAGAGCACCTGCATGAGCAAATAGTGTTAATGTGAATATCTGGTTGCCATAATAAATATTTTTAATGAACTACTATCATTTGAAATTAAGTTAATTTCAAGATCCCATTATGATCAATAAGACATTACGCTAATAGTTCAACAAATTCTGCAAGCTTTGGCAATCAATTAATTGTCATTCGTTGCGGTTTCTATTAAAATTATTTGGCCGATGTAAAATTTTTGTTGGACGCCCTTGAATTGTATTTTTTTGCTGTACCAGTTTGTTGGTGGCAATGACAACGACATATTTGAAGAAATAAAATAATAACAATCGAGTGTAATCTGATATTAAACAAACATATAAAAGGGTACCTTAAATTATTATAATTTTAAAGAGATAGATCAGATTAGAATTATTATAATTATTAAAAAATTAATTTTAAAGAATTAAATAGTAGAATGAAATGTTTTTTTTTTTTCAAAATGGTTTTCCTCACTGTCAAACTTTAAGTTCAGATGAATCAAGCTGTATTTCAAGTATATGTATAAGGTATAAGATACCTTACACTTTAATAGTCTTAACTTGAGCTCTCCTATTTATTTGCCAAAATACGATATCACATCAGCAGATTTGAGGCGATTAGTCAACTCTTTCTCAAATAAATATATGTACCGATCTATTAGATTGATAAGCCGGAAAACAATATACATGCGTATATTTTCTGTTTGTTACTGCATTATGGCTGGCATTACATTGCCTGACCATCTTTGGGCAAATTAACGACGCGTCGTTGGCGTATATGGTTCGCTAAGTTTGATTGGCGCTGGCGTCTTTTTGTTTTTCGCCAAGCGGGCATCAGCGGTATGGCCAAAATGTTACTGTTGAGTGGAGAATACGTGTTGTCATTAGTCGGCATGTCAAATGGCAAATGATTTGTAGATTTGACAGACTGCCAGTGCCACCAGTATCAACGGGTGTCGGAGCTGGAATCGTCTAGGGACTACTAACGCCAATTTGTTGTACATAACCTGGCCTAATACTACTCTACTGTTCGAAAAAGCTACTACCGTCTGTATCGTGACTAAGGAAAGTTTTGAAAAACAAATCGTGTCATAAGAAAGTTCACTTTACGAGTATTCTGTTTCGATTATTGGCAAGCATGTGGGTCAGCTGTAATCACGATTGTGACGCACTACCTTATAAAAGCACGCCCACACCTGGATCAATCCGTTAGTGATCTGACAGAATGTCAAGCAATTGGACGTACTTAATCATTTCAAGCTCCGCTTTTCTGCTGCTTTCGCTCTCTGTGGCCACAGCGGATGTGGCTCACTTCTTTGCTGCCCCTGCAGAATTTGGAAGTTATCATCAGCTCGATCCCGCCTCCTTTCAGCTGCCACTAACACAGTCAACCGTATATGGACGCCCAGTAATTAGTAATCCCGTTACTCCGGCACCAGTAGCGTCGCCTACCACCGAGTTCAGTTTGCCGGAAATCGTGGAGAACCGCAGCGTCAAGTCAGGGAGTCAACAAAGCAGCAATTTTATACCCCTTAGTCAGCATTATTTGCCGCCTGCCCTCGACGAGCGACCCAACTATGAAGCCCCCAAGCCAAGGTATTTGAAAGTATCTTTGTATAATCCTTTCACTTCCCACTATTTTGGCCTTCTTTCTGCTAGCGATGACATTGCTGGCTACTATTACCCAGCGCCCAGCACCAGCAGCACCACGCGAAATCCCACGACAGCCAGCACACTACGTCCTATAATTGTGCAGAACCCCGACGATGAGCTGGAGCAATCGGAGTTTTCGGGCTATAACTATCAGTCGCCTCCCCAGCAGCCATCCAAACCATCGCCCGTTTATCTGCCACCAAATCCAAGCAATTCTGAGCAGCAACAGCTGCGTCTGCGGCTGAAGGACATGCGTTGTCTGCAGTCGGGCTATTTTCGAGCCATTCTCAAGCTGGACAACTTTCTGGGCGCATCGCCCGTGCTGGACAATGACAGCGACATTGACCAGCCAGGACACTGCGAGTTGAAGATGTCGCGCAGCTTTCTGCTGTTGGACATTGCGGGCACTGACTTTGAACGTTGCGGAGTTCAAGCCTGTGGTCAGGACTTATGCCTGCGCATTCGTTTCCCAACCATTCGAGGATTGCGCACCGGCAGCGACTCCATTTTAACGCTGCACTGTAAGGTTCAGGAACGAATGGCGTCCAAAGTACAAGCCCTCAAATTGGGCGTGGCCAATGACGTGTGAGTAATAAACTCATAGCTAAAAGGTAGAACATAACTTGAGTATCTTCCTCTATGTAGACAGTCGCGGAACAGCGGCACTTATGCCCGTGGAGGCAACCAGAATGCATTTCGGACACATGTTGAGCTCCTAAGGCGCGGCACCAGCGGCTACACAAGACACCTTGAGTCTAATGGAGCCGTACAGCTGGGCGAGGATCTTTTGCTGCGGGCGCATGTCCTCTTGGGCGACGGTAAGAAGTAGCTCGGTCAGTAGCATAATCAGAAGTTACTGCAATCACTTGCAGGCTGGAATTACACCAAGCTCAGTGATGTGCAGCTGCAACGCCTCTCACCAGTGGGCGAGGTGCTAAACAGTGCTCAGCTGATCACCTCCAATGGATGCCTTAACCCGGCCATGCTAAGCATCTGCGCTCACGAGCCTAACTTTGAGCCGCCCCTGGGACAGCGTTTACACTTCAGAGCCATCATGTTTCCGGGCATGCTGAGCGGAGACTTGCTGGTGATGTCCATGCGCATTACGGGTTGTTTAGAGCACGAGGATTGTCAGGTGAGGGCGCAGGATTGCCAGCCAGGTTTAGCGCAGCGACGTCGTCGGAATGCTACTCCTAACTCAATAGAAGGCAATGCAACTGAGGCATCCGAGTTGTCACGCCTCATGTTTAGAGTGATTCTGCCGAACATACAACAGCACGGCGCAGAGTTAGAGGCAGAATCGGAGCGTGTGCAGCACACTGAGAATGTTGCAGCAGTGTCCAAGTCTTTGGCCTTGTTCGGTAGCTTGGGAATGGTGGTAATGTTAATGGGTGTAGCTGTAGTTGCGGTTTACAAGCTGCAAAAATAGGGAGCGGAGCGTCCTTTCATTACAACTCTAGCCTAGTCTTTAATTTCATTAAAATACAAGTTTCACTTATATGCCACTATTTACAAGTCTTTTTATTAAACTTTCAATTTAAAGGAATTCTATATGTAGACTAGTTTGCTTGACATACAGCGTGTTAGATTTGAATATTAAAAATGTATATTCTCTTAATGTTTAACTGTAAGAATTTTTCATTTTTAAAAATACTAAATACTCATTGAAAAATATTCAATGCCAATTTTTCCAAAGACTTTGTATACTAATTTTGATGTCTGATTTAAGATAGTTTGAAAAGCGTTATTGTACGATTAACTATGTAAGCTAAGCTGTGTACAAATTGAAATTTCGCAGCTGTTACCGTTTGAGCTGTGTATTGATAGTTCAATTTCATTTTTATATATATTTTATGGGCTTAATATTTTTGAGAGTTTGGCGGATACTTGGGTCTAGTGCAGCTAACTTAAGCCAAAGAACACAGTAATTTACCATTTTAGGCAACCAAAAACATAAATAAGCACTTATAAAACGTTGTTTACTCACACGTCACTTGTAATTTATTCGCAAGAACATAAAACTAATGTGAGCAATTCCCAAAATACGATGGACGACTGATTTCTAGACTAAGCGCATTTCACAAATTGCAAGCTTTGATTTTTATGGCAAGACTCGAAACTGAAATTGTAGCACGTTTTCACGCTTGAAGCACATTTAATGAAACCAAATACGCTACGAACTCGCTTTGGATTTTGGCTTTGTTATTTGGTGCAATTTGTAGTCATTTTTTATGTTAATTCTCGTATCGCTGCTAACGCCAGATAAACCGTCGCTGACAGCTCAAATTGTATCCAATTAGCAGTAATTTGCCGATCTGATCTTACATGAGGGTCTCAGTAGGCATTGAGATAATTATTGAACAAAGTGTTAGGTAATTACGTGACATAGAAAACCTCCTTATAAACTAATGAATGCGCATTGAGAGTGCAACTTCGTAGCTACCAGATGAAATTTTCTTATTTAAAATGTTCACTCTATCTATATTAAATCACAAATTAAAATGTGTTAGCCATGTTTACTTCCAAGCATAGAAGTGTTATTCGCACCCTCGTAGGTGGTTAACTGCTTTAAATTGCCTTTATACTCTATATTTGTACCCAAAATCCCTTCTTCGGAAGGCTTAATTTGCTAAACGGAACAATTGATGTTTTATCCTTTTTATGCTAAGCAGAGCGATGCAGCAGATCGTAGTAAGATAACATATCTCCAAATAATGGGACATTAGTGAATCTTCGGTATATAATATTTACCTACCAAATTCGATCCACTATGTATAATTCTCGAAGTAGAGGATGACGTCTACTGCTCGTCCCGCACACTTTTTGTTTCCACGAAGTTATCTTAGCCTATAGCTATGAGGTACAACAAATGGCAGGTTGCTCAGAGCTAATTAATAAAATCGACACGTTTGCCGCAACATTGCTTGTGTTCGTCTACAACAACAACAATAACAACAGCAACAATTATTTCAACGGCTGCATGGATAACAACTACTTTATCTTTGTCGCAAATGGCAGGCAAAATGTTTACTTGATGCACATAAATTAAGTGTCGATTGTCCGATCGTCCAACCGTCCCGCCCGCCACTCCGCCACACTCAACTGACACTTAACTGTGTTTATTCGGTACTCGCTACGGGTTCAGCAACTATTAAGCCGAAAACCAACACTTTTTAGCCCGAAACTGAAACTAGCAACTACCAAACAGCTTGGCCAGGTCGCAACTATTTTCATGTGTTTCTTACTACTTAAGCTGGCGACTACTTAGTTGGTGTCCAATTTAGCAATTTCGGATAAATATTTATGTCTCTTGCACGTCATATTGAGTCGTTTTACTGATTTCTGTTTTTAATAAACAGTCGAGCTCGTGAGCTAAAAATTAAAGACTCATCAAAACTAATTCAAAGGTATATTAATTGGCTAAGCCAACAAACTCTCTGCGTTTTATGGAACTTCATCTATTTTAACTACATGTTCGCTAATAAATTAATAGCGTACATTGTGAATTGAGTGCCATAATTTTATTCACTCCTCCCATAAATGATTAGATTGCATTCCTATTGACCAATCGAAATACATATACGTCTAATAATAATTGCAAATCACACTGCTCACGCCTCAGCGCACTCATTAGCGACTTTTATTAACCAAATGTGTCAGTCGCATTTTTTTGTATTCGCATCCAATTTCCAATCGCCATTGGTTCAGACCTAACTCACAGCATTTTTGGCTCATTGCAGTAAAATGTGTGTTTTTTTCTCAGTCTCTTTTCTACCATTGGTCGCTGATTTGGTCGGCATTTCAACTAAGTTATTGTACCCAATACAAACAGGGAACTAGGGTATTATTGTTTATAACGATGTATATCTAGACTTACGCATAAGACCATTCTTATATTTGAATCTTGACAACAGCTGGAGGTATCAAATATGTCAACCACACTAATCTAGTTAGTTTTACAATATTTATTTCCGCTCAATAATTTAAAAATAATTGCATTGTGATGGTAATACCGCAATTCTATCATTTGAAACAAAACTAGTTTTGCTGCTAGGAGCATACTTCACATATTATATTCTTCAGATTGAAACACTGGGTATCTAACAGTCGATATTCTAATGCTCACCAGTTTTCTGTGTGCTATGCTCAGTACCTGTCCTCATCCAAGTCATTACGCTGTCTTTTTTATGGCTATTTCAGCATGTTAACATTTGTGTTATTGATTTTTTACAACAGTTGACAGTTACGCAGGCGCTACATGTCCATGCGAATGGCCCCCTCGACCCCTCTATGTTCCGCCACCTCTGGGCTTGGCACCATTTTATTTTTGAATTAACGTTATTTTAACTTTTTCTCTAACAAATTCGAGCAATTTGATTTAGATTTGCAACTGGGTAATCTAATAATTAGTAATTACAAAGCTATACTACTAGTTCACGGGCATTTTAATGGAATTTAGCATATTAAATATTTCTTTCCCACAATTGCATTAAACACAAATGAGCTTCTGGGTTTTCATGTGTCAATAATATGCAGCTACTTAATAATAATTAATTAAGTAGCACATCAAGAACATACGCTACGGATTGTAAAATGAAATTTATCAGAATTTGGCTACCCAAAAAAGTAATTATATGATTTATTATATAATAAGAACACGGATAAATCGGTTTACATCTGAAATAATTTAAGAACATCTTCGTATTCGAAATGATGCTTAAAAAAAAGTACAAAGGTTTGTTGGAAACACGAACACTAATTAAACTGGCTCAGAACAGATCGTGTTACAAACAGTCTTTACAATCATGTATTTTATTTAATATGATACTTTTCTCTCCAATCTCTCGCAAAAAATATTCTAAACATCAACTGATAGCGATCTATGAATACTGGGCAAAAACAATTCTACCACAAATACCTTGTATGCCGCTTACTGAATTACTCGTAACTACAATTAGCCGCAAGTGTTAAAATTAAGTGTTTAGGATCATTAACTACAAGTTCGTTGTTCGTTGTTTATGCACTTCTCATTGTAGACCATGCTCATTCCCAGACCAATTTACGTCATTCAATTCGAGCGTGTAAGTTAAAACTTACAAATATTGTACTTTATCGAAGGTGTGCCAAGCAAAACATCTTCTATGTATTTATATTTACTCAGACATCCATATGGCGATGACTATTGAAAGGCTTAAATAAGTATATTCAGTTTTTTTAGAAGATGACACATTTCTATTGTTTCTATTTAGTCGTATTCAGTACAATAATAACGTACTGTCTTTTTAAATAAATATCGCGGTTTAGAGATCCAACTTACGTTGCTTGCAAAAATGACCGCATAATGAAAACTATTTATAGTAAAGTGATTATTGTATTCGTACGTGAACTCGTATTTAGAACGATACGGGGGTATACATTGAAATAGTAACTGTATCATCACGCACAACACTTGAATCACACGACAGGGAAACCGAGACCTTTTTATAACCGCTACCCATAGGGTAGAAAGGTATTATAACTTTGTGACTTCAGGAAATGTATGGAACAGGCAGAAAGAAGCATCTCCGACCCCAAAAAGTATATATATTCTTGGTCAGGGTCACGAGCCGAGTCGATATAGCCATGTCCGTCTGTCCGTCTGTCTGTATGAACACCTTGATCTCAGAGACTATAAGAGCTAGAGATTCAAAACTTGGTACCAGTATTGGTGTATGTCCTACGCAGATCAAGTTTGTTTTAGATTTTTGCCACGCCCATTTCCGCCCCCTAAAATCGAAAAAAAAGATTTACTAGCGCAAAAGATAAAGTCTCGAGTTTTGGTACATACAAAGATTAAGACAGTCTCGATGATTCCCGAGAATTTGGTCGCGATCGGAAGAAAAACTTGGAAGTTATTCAAGAAACAGTTTTGTATGGGACGATCCATAGGCAGCTGCACGTGACTTGTTTCTGGAGGGCAATGTGACCGTGCATGCTATATATTATACTTTATGCGATATTTAGGATGTGATGGAATATGAATGTACAAATAAACCATATACACCAAAAATACTTTTTGGTATATTTTAGTATATTTGAGCTGGGTAGCGGGTATATCACAGTCGAGCACACTCGACTGTAGCTTTCTTATTTGTTTAAAATAAAATCGAGCTTACCTATTTACTTCTAATGCCAATAAAGAGTGGGATTACGTTCAACCAGAGTGCAATAATGTTTGCGTTTTATAGAAGACAGTAGCTATGTTAAAGCTTTATTTTCGTGTTAAAAAGTTAAAGACTTAATTTTGCTTATGCACTTTATAGGATAAAACGATTTTTATCAAAACTATTTATATTATCATTGACTTATCAGAAAATGCGTACCGGTTATTCGCAATCAGCTTTATCTTTTTCATTTACTTTTTTCGCATTAAGCAATAATGGAGTCAATAAATGCTAAAAGCCCACCATTATTTCTTATCAGAGATATAATTTCATTGATAGGCACACTCTCGTTTATCTTTTGTTGTCTCGGATGCGCACTTTGTGTTGACTATAGGTTTTCTTCTTCGTAATAAATTGTATTAACAAAAGCAGAAAAAAGGTCGGCAGAACATAAGCGTCTACTACTTAATTGTTAGCCGCGAGCTGAGGTGCATGAAAATAGCTTAATTACCTATGTATGCGTGTTGTGTTTTTGGGGTATTGAGTATTCACGGTCACGGTTTTGATTCAGGGTTTTTATTGTTATTGCTTCATTAATGCACACACATAAATACACATATTCGTTTTATACTACTTAAAAAAATGTGCAAAAATTAATTAGTTTACTTTTAAAACTACAGTCCGTTGTGCAAATAACAATTTTATTCTAATTATAGAAACTAGAAACTTAAACCAATTACATTTACGCGAAAGTTAAAGGTGCTTTGGAGAGACTTAAATCGTTGCGGTTTCGCGTTTGAAGTAGCCGAGCGATAATAATGAAATAAACGCACACAGTAATGAGTAAAATAGGCGCGTCGATTAAACCTATATGTGCAGGGTGCCCGCAAGCAGAACTTCAATATGTGCAATTTAACGTCAAAAAATATACCAAATACCGAAGCTTTAAAGTTCTTATTTGATTACACCTTCATAGTTGTGATATCATTTTTGGAAAACATGTTTTTTTAGTCTGATATTAATTTTTACCATCGTTATCATCCGTTCATAATTCTTATTAATAAAATAGGCAATGGTCGAAGCAAGTCACAGATTTTATATTTTATTTAGACGAATTTTTAGCTCCTTCAAAACAAATCTAAAAATAAATAAAATCAAAATGCAAAAAAAGAACGTTTTTGATCAAAATGCAATCATTCCTTAAAATGTTAGCTTCAATTTGAATAATTCCGTTAAACCGTTGAATTTGAGTTAAGGTAACTTTTGTAATCGATATTCAAGTGTCGAAAAATTACTAAACAAGTCCCATACCTAATCAATTAATGGTGGACAAATTGTAAGTGGAAGTGGTATATTTCGGTATATTTGAGAGAGCAAAATAGGGCATTATGGGAATTAGCACGTGGTCACTCTGAGATCCAGAAAAAGATGCGAATATCGCATAAACAACAAAAGTGCAATACTCATTAAAAGTGCAATACAAAGTGTGTGCATTTCGCACAGCAAACTGAAAATGTCGCTAACAATTGTAAAATATCGGAAGACATCTGAGGGCATTGTGCCAATTGCACCATCTGTGGTGCTAAAGCCCAAAATGCAAGTGCAGCCGCAACAAATTATAAAGGTATACATAATATGAATGTGTAGTATCTACGCACTATGTATGTATATATCACACACATACACCGTGGTGTATCTGTACGCGTACTCAATGTTATTTAAACAGCTGATATTGTTATGAAGTGAGCGGTGTGGCAACGCTGGGACCATGTGGCTAAAAAGAAACCCCTCAAATATTTGTGTACCATTTCGCTGAAGTATTTAAATATGTATTACAGAAGCTAATAGGCAATAAAATCACTATCGGCAAGCTACCAGCAGGAGCCATAATAAAACCGAGCATGAAACGCACTTCCATCACCACCACTTCAGGTAAATAAATGTGCTTTAACAATTGTTACAAACTGTTTCATGGACTGCCTTACTTTTACAGGCGCTCCTCTGCTTAAGGCTCCAAAATTTGTGCTGCAGTCCACCAGCTACGGATTGACGCCTGCTTCAGTGTCATGGCAAACATCTACGCCAGTAGTTGATATTAAAAAGGAAGCAATAGGAGATGCGATCAGTTCTCTACCTCCCAATACGATTATCAAGGCAACTACTCGGCCTTCGCTTGCATCGAGTAGCAATGCCTCATCTAGCTTTTCCAACCCTTCAAGTGTATCTGTATCTGCTCCAGCCGTTGCGCCTGCGGTGGCCTCCGCTGTGCGGCAAGCTGTATTTCTTAACCGAGACGTGCAACAACGCACGATGCGCAGTATGACATTGGGCGCTATTTATATGGCATCCACAATGCACCTTGGCGTATCCAGCGAACATTTGCCACTCTTCAAACGACACATATGTAAATTCTCGAATTTAACTCATCTGGACTGCTGCATTACTCTAAGAAAGCTGCGTCTCAACGAGCCATTTACGTTGCTGGCCGAATTCTTTGACCTCACTGAGCCTGTGGTTAAGGATACATTTAAACGAACCCTCGTCAAGCTGGCGCGTTGCCTGCGTCCTCTCATCTGTTGGCCTGACGCCAAGCATTACTCTGAGCGATTAAAACACATGCCTTTGGCGTACAGATCCAATCTGTTGCATGTTCGATCACTCATTGAATGCGTAGAGACGGAGGTGTGTGAGACACTTAATTTTGGTTGCTCCAGCTACAAATTTATACTATGCCTCAATACCAATGGTGTGTGTGTTCACAAATATATCTATTTTGTTCAAATTGAATTATAAAACTGCTTTGCAGGTATCATAAGCTATGTATCTGATGCATTTCGTGGCGATTGTGATGATCTGCAACTGTTTGAGACCAGTCATTTCAAAGACGTAATTCCCACCTACCTCACGCTGTGTGCAGAGCCTGGAAAAGCTGTCAGACGAGAGCACAGCGCAACGAAGCCACCGTCCAGAGAGCACGACTCTACAGCGGACGTGGAAGACGATGTCACGGACGAAGCAACGAAAGTTTTTAGCAAATACAATGAGCACCGTCTAGCTGGACAAATGGCCAACATGCAGTCGCTGTGTGTTTCAGATGGCGCTCTGACCTCCACACGTGCCACAAGCCTTCAATTGCCCACGCTGCGTGTCAACGAGCCCGCTTGCCGCGCTCAGATGCGACATACGGTGGATGCAATGAGAGGGTTCAAAATGTTGGATCATGGTGCCCTGCAGCAGACCTCTTTGCTGGCCTATCTAAATGAGATGTTAATTGTTGCTGCAGCGCTGTGCAATCTGCAGCAACAGTAGCATGTCAACAGTAAATAATTGTAAATTATAGCACCCGTTTTAAGGTTGCACCCCCAAATGATTGTGTAATAAGTTACTACATTAGTTATAATTTTGATACTTAAAACTTGCTTTCATTAATTTAGCGTTTATAATTAGATTTAAATCGAGTTATGCTCGGTATCCACTGCAGGTTGTTAAACGTTCCCCGTGGAACTTGACATTTTGAGACCTCTACAATTATACTTGTAATTGTATTGCATATATTGATTATATATTCGAACACAAACACACACAATTCTGTTGCTGAAAGTCGTTCGTAAGATCTATTTGTCCAGCCGTTTAACTTTCGATGTCGACTGCTGTTGGTTACAAATTTCAAAGACTTTGCTACACTAAACGAAGTGTTAAATTTAATTTCTTCTGTTAGTAATAACTTTGTATCGTTCTCGAAATTGCGACAATTATCAATATGATAGTGTGGTGGCCAATCTATTTGTGTGAAATAAAACAAACAACAAACACATGCCACAACATAACAAATGTATGCATTTTTTTGTTTTACTTTATTTACTATATGATGAAAAGTACATAGTATATACGTATGCTACAAATTAAACGAGTTTTAATTAAACCAGCTGCAAATCTTAGGGTATAAAGTATAATAATAAAAACAAATGTGCAAATAATTATTGTTTGTTGCTCATTATGGTACAATTTATAAGTTGACACATATTCAGGGTGTTTCCATTTTAATTACATTTCACTAAACTCTCCTCCAAATGGATATCTATCTGTAAGTTTCTATGTGGTTCGGGTTCATATTTTGTCGTCTTCCAGGAAAGATTTGATTTGTGGTTTTTGTGTTTTTAGTTTAAATAATTAAAAGCTTGCTTATTTCATAAGTGACTGCGTACAATAGTTGTAATATTATTTATTTTGCCTGCCGTTGCCGGGAGCGAAATACAAAAACAAAAATGATTGCTCATTCTTGGACACTGCCAAACATTGCAAGTAGTTTTCCTCCATCTATGAGTTTTGTGTAGAATAATAACAAGTACGGTGATTGCAATGGAATGGTGCATGCTATAGGGGCCCCCTATAGCGATTGGGTTATCTCTCGCCATCTTCAAAGCTTTTGAATAATGTCGAATTTCTTCTTTAGGTCCACACTTTCGTTCTTCGGATCGTACTTCTTCTTCGACGCCAGCTTGGCCCTCATCTCGGCCACTGTCAGCGGCAAGTTCAAGCTGCCCGCTCGATTCATGCCCACGCTGGCTGCGGTCGTGGAGCTGCTGCTGTTGCCATTGGCATTTGTGCTACCGTTTGTGATGCTGCTGCTGGTGTTGGTGGTGGAGTTAGTTTGATTCATTGTGCTGTTGTGGCTGCTGTTGCTGCTGCTGTAGACGTTGCCATTATTATTTACATTAGCCACCGTGGCCGATGGTGGCGGCGGAGTGCTCATCATCATATTGTTGTTACCCATTGTCACCGGCGGAGATTTGTTACCGTTCTGCGTAGCTGGAATGGGCGCCACAGCGGGCGGTGTGCTGGGCGTGGCACGGTCCACCACATCCATATCGCTGGCGTTCATTGTGCTGCCGCTCTGAATGCTGCTCGCATTCGAGACGCGCTTAGTGCTGACCACACTAATGCTGCTGATGTTGGCACTGACGCCGGGCAGTTCCTGCTTTGTGCCTTCGTAGCTGGGTGGCGGACTGTTGCCATTGCTGTCGTTGCCATTGGTTGTCGCACATGTCGCAGCAGTCTCCGCCATCGTGTCCATAGCCTTGCCGTCCACATCGATCAGCAGCAGACGCACCTCATTGGCAATGGCCTTGATGCGCGCCACAACTTGCTTGTGTGTCTCACTGCCAATGGACACGCCGTTGACTTCCAGAATGCGATCGCCCTCCTTGAGGCCGGCAGCCTCGGCGGGCGAATTGGCGTCCACCTTGCCAATGAACTGGCCGGGCTTCACCTTCTCGGAGTGCAGATTGAAGCCGTAGCCATCGAAGTCGGGTCGCTTGACTATGTGGCACGTCTTGGTGACGCCCGGCGGCAATGTGGGTGGCGTCGGCATTTTGGGTGTGTTCTGTGCGGACATGGCTGCAATCGAACAACATAAATGTTAGTTTAAGTGCTTGTTTTTTTTTAAATATATAAATATGTATAAACATGGTAGGCTAAATTTGTAGCCGGTAATAAATATTGCGCAAACTTTGTGTCAATATGTAGTGTATACGCTATAGTCATACTATTCAATCAATATTTTCAGATTTCAGCGATAAACCAAATTTGCTGGTTGTACTCATGACGTATACTTAATGCCAAATGTAGAATCTTTAAATGATTTAACAACATTTGGTTGTAATTAAAGAAATGCAAAAATCAGTTACAGCTATATGGGCTTTGTGTGTTCTCTAGTGTATATTGTTTATCATGTATTAAATTTATATTCAAATACACAATTTGGTGGTTCTTATCGTTCAGTTACTCTGACACCGTTAGCCACAGTATATCTCGACTTTGGCGCATATTTGATATTCTAGCACACTCAACTATAATTTTTCCTCTTGCTATAATTCTTTAAGTCAGATATGTATTTTTACACAGCCATTGCTTTCCAACATTGCAATTTATCATGATTTTAAATGTGGAGTAATAAGTACAATTATCACATAATACAAGTAAAACATGAGTTTATTGAAATTGGAGATTATTTTTTTAATTAAATTTTATGTTTTATTATGTTTGTTATATTTATTTCTCTAGTTAAAACACCGATTTATTCTACATATTGATGGTGAGTTACATAGTGTTAAAACAAAAAAAAAATAAAGCTTTTCCTTCCGTTAAAATTAATGTTTGTTTTCCAATTGAGCATATCACACAGGAATTCCACCAGCATGAGATCATGGGACTGAAAGAATTTATGGCGTTCTTATCGTAAGCGTTGCGTCAGGCAACGTGAGAATTTTCACATTCTTAGACGTTCCGCAATACGAAAAGGTTTCAATGCATGAGATTTAGCTTTAAAGCCCATATTTCATAGATTAAGGAGCTTCGAAAACGCGTTTATAATTATTTTGAAGCGCTTAGCCAAATTTTTTTAAACTATTTACCAAGAAAATATTGTTTTGGGGTTTTTTTTCATTTATATGTACAACGTATATGCATTTCAAGTTTCTGAATAATATGGTTCGCCATGCTTCAATTTATTTATACATGCATGTGCACATCATTTGTTGTAAATTCAAAGACCTCTTTGTTGCACACTTGTTTATTTAATTATTTATATTCGAATCGAAATTATATACGCAAGTTTGCTCTCTGAATCATCGCTGGCTAACAAAAATATATATGTATATATACATGTATGAGATTAATGGACGGCATCTTCTCCGGCATAACCTGTAATTGTAGCCGTGCTCATTAATATCAACTGATGATGAACATCAGCGTCACCTGCTCTCACGCCAGTACCCAATTTATTCAACACAATTATTCTGTTATTGTTGCTATTTCTCGCTCGCTCTCAAGATGCGCTTAATAGACGACCTCGACTGCTGGAGAACAGTTTGAAGCGCGTATTTTTCAATAGTAAGCGATTTTTAATGAAACAAAGTAAACAATGAGCCGCAAAAAGCTTCAAAACTGGCTGAATAACAAAAAAAAAAAAAATGAAAATAAAAAAAAAGGCAACTACATTGCATACACAGTTGTGTACACGAAAAGCGGCACGAACTCAAAATTATAATAATAAAAAACAATAATAAATTAATTGTGCATGTTATATATTTAGGCGTGAATGTGTGTGTTCTTCGTACGTTTGTCGTATTAGGAAGCGGAACTGGCATTTGAAAGCGTCATAAATAAGTTTTCGAAAATTCGAAGTAAATAATTATTGAGTACTCGCCAGCTCCATTAATTAATTATCCATCCATTAACTAATAGCAAAAATAAGCAAAATCGCAAAATAAGTGCCCCTCTATTTAAAATGCTAACTAATATGGCAAACCGTAAACTATTCAAATCGCTGCCGAACTCTCCAAGTAATTATGCCTTCCGTCACTTCATCCCACGTTTTCAATTTCCATGTGGATGCCACAATGTCATTGTTCACAACGAAATATTTAAAATGGTAAATAACAAACGTCACTTTTTTGTTGCTGTTGTTTTGTTTGCACACACAAAGAAACAATCATAGGTATTTATTTTAATGCTAACCATATTATTTATTAATTTGATGCTGCTAGTTTCGGATATGAGCTGCTGTATCAGCAGCATTCAGTATTCATTCATCAAGCTCGACCGTCAGACTTACGCAAACTTTAATTGAATTTGCAATGAAGCATGAAGTTCGTACTAGTCCGAGTCCCCATCCAACTTTTTTTATCAGTCACAATCGAGAACTTCCCCTCGGACCACGGAACTGATGCTCACTGACTGATTCTATTGTGTGTGCTTTTTATTGTGATTGTTGCTGTTGTTGTTTGATTTCCTTATTTAAGCGGTTTCTCATCATTAAATCAAATTAGCCGTTACCTAGCAGTGTCCATCCACACCGACACAGAGACAGCTAGTTGTCGGACTGGCACCGACTATTTGTGAACATTGTCCGATTCTACTGTATACCTGTCTCCGATTCACAGTGCCGGTGTCTGTTACGGGTATTTCACACATGTCAAACGCGATAATGAACATGAACAGCGATGCTGTGTGTAGCTCTTGGGCTTGGAGTTGGGTAGAGTCCGTTAAAAACTATTGTTAAATTTCATTTTTTGATTTTTTCTGACGCACGCAAATAAACGGAAATTTGTTGCTTTGTACTTCCAAGTAAGTTCAAAAATTATTATATTATGTACTCATGTGCATAATAAAGCGACTCCATAAATTTATGTTCATCATTTTTGCACAAATCGCAGGAGAATTTAATTAACTCTCTTTCGGTTCAGTCTATTTTTGCACAAATCGCAGCAGAATTTAATTAACTTCGCCAATGTTCCGTACTATTAGACCTCAAATATTAGCATGCTCAAGAGCGGAAATACAATTAGAAACTGATAACCAAGCGAAAAGCAAACAGCGCCAACAAACCCAAACAGCCTCGGAATTCTGCAGATAAGTGTTCTTTGCACAACTTTCAAATAGTATATATTTAGCTGTTTTACTTGTACTTGTTAGATAAATAATATAACTATAGTACTATATATTATGTTCTCCCAGTGGCTGCAGCCGGAAGGTTTTTTTAAGTCGCTATTGTGATATTATATTTTGTGTGAATTCTGTCAGTCATGCGCTAACAGAAAGTGCAAACTTATAATGACTACTAGAATGACTCAGTTATACGATAAATTTGAAAGTAATTAGTATCTTATATGCCATAGAATTAATGGTTGAAAAATAATAAACTTTTTATAAACTCTTACAAACAGGATTTATAAAATAAAATAAAAGTCTAATGCGCTACTTTTGGACGTCCAAAATATAGCAATTAATCCACACACACACAGTTAAATGACAAGTTACATTTATGTTTAATCATTATGAAAGTTTTTTATTTTATTTTTATTTTTTAATGAGGTAATACGACGTTATTTAAAGATGATGACTGCAACAATTCACAAAGAAAATGCGCTAGAAATACCAGTATAAGTACCGACGATAAGCAAACAAACAAAAATAAGGAGTGGACATCGTAAATTATACTCATTAAGTTGTTGGTAAAACACAGCGTCTATTTCGACATTTTTGCCGAGATTTTTATGGAGGTGCGATAAATGAGGACCATGGGGTGAAGTGCCAAGCACCCAGAACTTTCACTGTCACAGCACTGCTTAACCCATATACTCGCTTAAAGTTCGTAAAACCCATTTAGTTCAGTGTTTGGCAATAAAAGTTTCGACCAAGAGTGATTTGAATTTTAGTGGCACAAGGCTTTAATGCACCTTGGCGAATATTTATATATGTATTTATTGATTTCGTTTTTAATTACAATTGTCCGGTCGTCGAAGTAATCTTATCAATTTGACGCTCATTGTAGCCCAAGTAGCTTCCAAACATTCTCATTTTCAATAAACAACAGCGATAGAGGAACTATCAACCGTATACCCAAGTGTCAGCAATGGCAGACTGCCATTTTTTTATGTTAATAATTGCTTGAACCAACTTGGAAAATTAGTCGCAGTCGCATTCGCAGAGACAGACACTTTCATGAATCACTCATAAAGATCTCCACACATTGCGCCCTGGACAACGAAAAACTCATTAGCAGCTCATAATAATTATGATGCACTCAATGAAAAGACGCAGTCGAGAGGGCTTTATTTCCCGAATACATACAATATCTTCGTTTACTCTCTCTCTTTGTTTCCACTCTGATCTTCAGGGAGTGTTGCCTGTCGCTGCAGGCATTCAGAATTGTTAGCAATGTTTTCTTGCCACTCTGGGAAACTTAAAAAAAAACAGGTTATGTTTATTGTTTTTTGCCCTCTTTAGCATCGCCAGTCATGGAGGCCAATCTTGGCTATATCGCTTACTTTCGATTAGTGAAATGCATTCTGCTTGGATTCCCTCGAAAACTATTTACAACATATTATAATTGAAAAACTGTTAGGCCTTTCATTTTCAAGGCTCGTAACAAACGAAGCATAATCTGACAGCAAACACCTGCAAAGTGAGTATAAAACTTGTATATTGCTAAAAGCTTCTAAAATCAAGTGGTGTATCTGTGCAACCGGACGGATAACGTCATTACTATTTAGCACGAATATCCAAACAAGTTGCGTTCACGTTTTTTTTTGTATTTTTTAGATATTTATTAATTATGGATAAACAAAAGAACTATGTGAACTTTACATTGAAGTCGCTATGTAAGCTTTGAAGGTTTATCGGATGAGATCATTGCATGAGCTAAAAATAAATCAAATTGTAAATTAAGCACACAGATCGACAATCATTTTACAGTAACCAACGATAATATTTACTTTTTGTTCAAGGGCAACTATAAAATCATCAAAGACACTTTGAATAGATACGATTGTGATTTGCCAATATATCTATTTATATTAAATTTAGTTCCGTAAGCCAATCATATAATTCTTTTTAACGTTTGTGCATAAAGACGAAAATTTGTCATGCATTTGCATGAATATCGACGATTATTTAACATACTCGTATAGCACTTTTATGGCACTTTGAAGACAAGCTGCGCATCACTTACTGTTGCAATTTTGATTTTAATAATTTATTTATTTATTTGTAAAACAACTTGCTGGCATAACCAGGTATTTATAGTATTATTTTCTCAGATAGAAGTACAATTTATGTCAAGCTGTCGACATTGACTGAAAATAAGAAACACAACAACAACAACAGGCAGCCTAGAGAGAGATGCTTAGATGCTTAGTATTATACGTACATACATATGTACATATGTACATACGTGTGAGCGTGTATCTGAGTACCTGTGCTATGGCTGAATCTGCAGCTTGCCTCAGACCCCCGAGTCTCAAACAGGCTGCTGCTCGCTGCTTGGTGAGGTCGGTTTTACCAAATTCATTTTGAAGTTGCCTCAAATTTTTCGTGCATTCAGTTTGTCGGGGATCATTTTTTCTGGTTTAGCTTGTGAACAAAATTTGATTCTAGAACCTGTTTCAGCTGTAAGCTTTCAGTGTAAGCGTGAGAGTATCTGTGTGATACCCGATACCCAAATGGCATAAGGGTCTGATTGTTTTGTGGCAAGACGTATCTTCTACCTTTTCTTGTATGTATGTACATACATACATATATCATATACGCATTCTTGATCACCATTCACGGTCGACACTATCCGAAAAATGTCGGCAACAATGCTCTTTAGTGTTTGTTGTACGAAGCCCAACCTTGTTCAATAATTTGTACCGTCTGAATCGAATTTTGAAGCGTATTTTGCCGCTCGGCACTTTCGTTTTCGTTTTGTTTATGGAGACCCAGGCACAGAAATGGTCCATTCGTTTAATTAAGTAGATATTTTGTATAAAATATGCATATTTAAAAGAAAAAAACAACAAATTGGAAAGTTTCCGACGAACAATGACGAAAGTATCTTTGATAAATCGTGTTAAGCCTACAATTTAGTTATACATATTTGTGGTTTATATAAGTATCTTGTGCGGCGCATTAAAAACTGCAAGTTAGTATTTTTTTCTTCCTAAATTCGAAGTATTTGATTAAAAATGCTAAACAATTTATTTTTCTCCAATGTGGCAGTTACTTAATTGTTGTATGTGCACCTGACGCCCGTTGTATATACAAGTATATGGGAATTGTACATTAGCTTTGTTCAATTCTTCAACATTTTCACATGCCACTCACAATGAATTATTGCAATGCGAAATTTTGCTCAACAAAGTTGAGAATTTAATGAATATTGAAGATCCCCGAAACTTTAAAGAAAATATATAATTTAAGATCGTCTACTAAAATACCCAGTGCACAAGCTGGGATTAATGAATGATATTATTGCTTTTTTAGGTGTATTATAACAGCAAAATAGTCTAATAACCTTTGCTATAAATTTTGCTGTTTTACATTTCTATTAGCACGCTGTGGAATGTGTCAAAAAATAGGTGGTCTGAAACAGTATCATGATAAAGTTGCTCGTGAAGTTAAAGCCTAGTTCCTAAATAAAATTAGCATAGTATCAGCAATGGCAAAGAACGAACCGGACGCGACGTAGATTAGACAGAAAACCAGAAATACGTGCGACAAAAATGCACAAATAAAAAGTCAAGTGAAGCAAACCGGTGAATTAATAGAAATGCCCATAGAAAACAAAATGCGTTGATCGAACCTGCTTTGGAGACATAGCTGGAATTCCAGCCAAGAGCTGGATTTACCTTACAGTAAGCAACGTGAACTGAGGGGGCTGCGAGGTAGGGGGCCCCGAAGCGACGGCGTCGTAAAAATTAGAAAAACCCCCCGTTGATCACGAATTGTAGCAAAGTGCAGGGCTGTGATATATAGGGATGTCACGATTAATCGAAAATTCGATTATAATCGATTATTTTGCTTAAACTTTCGATTTAATTGAATCGATTAATGCCCTTGCATTAATTGCAATTATAATCGATTATTTGACGAAATAACCGAAAGAACTAACTTCACTCTTGTTCGCTCATTCGATTCTTATTTAAGAACTGAATGAACGAACCAAGAAGAAGAGAGAACTCAAATGAATAAAGCCATTCAATTTGTGAACTGCGCCAAAATTGTCAATTGTCAATTGCCCTACAAAAATAAAAATAAAAAATCAAATGGCTCCGTTACGCAGCGGAGTCTGGAAATATTTTTCAAAAAATGGCGAGTCCAGTGTTAAATGCAACATATGCCATAAGGTGTTGAAGTGTTCTAACAACACAACGAACATGTTGCAACACTTGAAGCTTAAGCATGCGAAGGAGGCTGAAGCCCTTAAAGTAAGTATTGGATTGAATATATGTACATATGCATTATTATTATTTGAACTTTACTGTGTATTAGGCAGCCCCAATGCAAGCGGAAGTACAAAGTGAAGCACAAAGTGAACCACAAGTGACCACCAACAAAACTGCTGAACAGCCAAATTTGCCGCTGCTGTTTGCCAATGTGCAGAGTTTTGCTTCTGGTGGATCAAAACATTTAAAGTTGACTCAATCGATCGTGGAAATGATAGTGATGGATAATTTACCTATCAAGTTTGTTGAAGGTGAGTTTTTAGTCATACCTTTATTGTTGCTCTTTTGAAAATTGTTCATAATTCTTTATTTCAGGAAAGGGTTTCTTGCAACTCATGCGACAGCACTTTCCACAATACAAAGTTCCTTCGAGGAATACAGTTATGTCGAGGATAGACGAGATGTTTAACACGGAAGTGGAACAGTGGAAGTGGAAGCAGGAGCAACAGCTACCGAAGCCAGGAACAGATTGACGACGAAACATTTATCAAAACTACTATTTTTAAACTCTATTCTTAACAAATAAAAATGAATATAATAATCAAAACAAACCAAGAAAATAATTGTTTTCATACATAGATTAGAAACTTGGCTAAAATAATCGATTAATTAATCGGTTTTTTACTTATTTTTTGATTAATTGCAATTATTAATCGAAAATTCGAAAATAATCATTTGATGTCATTAATCGATTAATCAATATTTTTTGACATCCCTAGTGATATACTCTATCGAGATGGCTTGGGCTGATTATGCGAGTGCATACAATTCAATTAAATATATGTGTCGTAGATGTTTATATGCTGTTAAATCTATATTCAGTTGAGAAGGTTTGCTAGTGATTATTCGCGTATGAACAACAAAAAAAAAACCCATTTGGATCTGCCGCAGGGTATAAAAATAATAAAAATCGCATGCATGTCGCATTGAAAAATAAACGCGCTGAAATGAAATTGGCCTTATGTAATCATTTAAGCTGTTTAGCTGGAAGACGCGAGGGGATGGCATGTGTTTGGCAGCGGTCGCTCTGTGTGCGGCATGCTAACACAACACACAGTTGCACGGCGACTGGCAAAGTAAATCAAAATAGCAACAATTATTATGCAAGATACTGCTGCGGCCTGCTGCTGTTTGCTGGCCATTAAAAACAGTTAACAGGCAAACATATTTTGCTTTGGCAAACGCTTTAAATGTTTATTATTTAGTTTATTTAGCGTGCGGATTTTGAGCTTCATTTCACACAGCTCCAATTTTGTAAGCGGCAACAATGATAATCGCGAAAATACAATTAATATATGGTATGAAATTATATTCTAATTTTAAACGGTTTCTCGGCATTTACTTTAATTTTTACTGTGTTTTACATTTTGTTTCGCTGTCGAATACAACGCAGGTTTCATTTCTATAATCAGGTGCATTTTTTAAATTTGATTATGATCGGATAATATACCTCGACATGGTGCAAATTCGAAAAGTGTATTACGCACACATAGATTAAGAATAGGCTCTTGATGCCAAGAATATATTTTACACTTTTCTAAGCTATCGTTTCACTTTAATAATAAATATTTACTGAAGCTCAGGCATTTCAAATTCGCCACATGCTTTTACAACTGTGCACTGGACTCCAAAACTGTGCCAAGGCTGAGGCCACTGTAATCATGCATCACAGTTTGATAATCGAGTTACACACACTTTGGAATTTCATCTTCTCATTGAATTACCTCTTAAATAAACAATTCCTTTAGTCTATGTTTGTTCTTGAGCTTTGCTGTCGTTAGTTTTCTTGCCCACTTTTAATTATTGCTTTATTAATCGTATTTTATTTCAATTAATTTACTTTAATTTTTTTTTGCATGCTTTTGTGTGTACATGCAAACATACAAATGCATAAGCCGATGTCTCGAATCAAAATCAATCAATAACCAAGAAAAGAGGTAACGCAAGAGACGTGACAGAGAGAGACAGGGAGATATTGAGAGATAAAGAGAGAGTCGAATCAGCGACACAGACGGAGATGGTGACGGAGACGGAGTCGTAGAAGGCGAATTGCGAAGATAAAGTTTGAGGCGCATGCGCACGTAAAATAATTTGTTGCTGTTGTTTTGCTTCCACTTCTATTTTTATACATTCGTATGTACCTCGTTCGCTCGCTCGCTCACTTGCATTCACGTAACGCTGTCGGAGTTATCGCGCTTCAACGTTTTAACCGTTTTCGCGGGTAAATTGTTACTGATTGTAACCGGGCTAACGTCGAAATACAAGTGGGCTACTCACAAAAGCCACAGGTAAGCTCGCAGCGCATAGAGATGAGCTCGAAATATCGCAAGGGGAGTGACAATAAACTATCGGTTGATCAAATACACATGTTCGGTACACTCAAATATATGTATGGATTTATTAAAGTTCATATGTATTAAGCGAAAGTGAAGTATTTTTTGAGTTACTCCTTTCGTAAAGTTGCACACCTCTAGCATCAAACATGAAATGAGCGTGAGAGTGAAGGTGATCGAGAGAGTAGTAACTGGAGAAGTAGTGAAGTCGTGACATTCAAGGTGTAGAGAGGCAAATAACTATCATCTTGGAAGATATTTTGCAGTAGACTTTTAGGCGCACATATTATGCAGTAAATCAAATATGTCTTTGATCTTAGTAAAGCAAATTAAATTTGTTAATTTAAATATGCATATACTCTATAAATTATGTGTTGAATATATTAGTAGAGGCAATAGCCAAATTTATTTCCAGTGACTGCCGTAAATACTAATTTAGTTCATACACCTGTATTAAACATAATAACAAATAAGTAAGTACAATATATATGTATATATTTGATTGCAATATTAAGATGTGATGTTAATATTGTGCTTTGACTCAAATAACATAATAGATAGAATTCACATTATTATATTTATCTTATTAATATAGTTGCTGCAGAATACTTTCGGGCATTATAAATATATTTTTTAGCAATTATTTGTGGTCATTGTGACGAGTGTTTTTGTAAACACCTTCATTTTTGTCATTTGACAGGTGGCAGCTGGTATTTTGAGAAGTAGTTGACGTCTGTGTGATGACCATGATTGATTAGGGTGCAGCAGCATAAAGCACAACTGTAAGCAGGCAAACAAACATCAGCAAGAGCTTACGAAAATTATTTAATTTCCGCAGGGGCATTTCAGCAACATCCTCCAACTCACTCACCTCTGAATAGAAATACCAATGAACTTACCGTATAGAGATTTATAACAAAAAAATGGTTGAAACAAAACAAAATATTTCTTTAAAAATTTTTTAGTAATGATCAATTGAGAAACGCATATAGTTAGATTCAGAAGAGTTGAAAATGCATTTAAATCCACATTAAATCAAGTCAACAATGCTTCTTCTACAAACTATCATTGTGCTAAGTCCCTTTTTATTTGCATGCATATTTATAAGGACTAGTCCCTTGGGCAGTGAAAACGATAAAGTGAAAACTGCTAAGATTAAGCAAAATACCTTAGCATTTTCTTTTAAATTATATGCAGCAAACAAATGAAAAAGTACGACGGCGTTTGGGTATTTGCCCAGCAAACGGCTTAAAAAGTTGTGCGCGGCAAAAGGAAAAAAATTTAATCCTTGAGTATAAATTACGGTGAAATTGGTGATAAGCCAAAGTTGCGCCTGGAGTGAGAAATCTTAAGTTGAATAGTTGAACGAATTCCAAATTATACTGTGCACTATATTCGTTCCGTGTTGGTCTAAGCAAATCCGACAAAATATATTCGATAATCGTGTGTACGCTGGATGACTCCTCTAATGCCTGCACAAAAGGCAACGAGAACGAGAAAGGAACCGAAATGAACTTGATTTTAAAAACCGTGCAAAAATCGTTCAATCATTTAAGTAAGTTACCAGGCGGTCAGCATGAGAAAACAGTGGAACTGACGCATTCAATTCAATTGGCTGCGAACACCCGTGAAGACGACGAAAAACGTGTACCGGCATAAGAGAGCGTGATAACTCTGGCACACATATATAGTTTAGTGCGCACACACACGCATACATTCACAACACAATTCGTTTGGTTTGTTGGTAGTTCTAGGCATCGGGTTGTACTGCTCTGACTGGTTCGCTGTGTGCTTGGCCAGCTGACTGTATCCGTCTCACTTCGATGCATAGAGAGCATTTTACAGTTTTGTACTTTGAAACGATCATGCGGGCGTATCCAAACACTACAGCTATAATGCAAACAAAGAGATGAAGCACAATGAAACGTTTGCGTTTTGTAAACTGCTGCGACCCTGTGAACCACATGGATCACTTTATCGATTTTACAAATGAAGAAGCAAAAATGCGATCGATTGTGATCTTAAATCGGAATATTGTACCCAAGGCAGAGATCGTGAACACCAGTGAGGGGCACACTCAACTCTCAGTACGGCAACAACACAACACATAATTTCGGCCGTATCACATGCAACGGTTGTCGTATTTGTTAACGACAATGAAATATTATTTAAAATTAAAAAAAGGAATTGGAGATGCCGGGGATTGAACCCGGGGCCTCTCACATGCAAAGCGAGCGCTCTACCACTGAGCTACATCCCCATTTAGCAGACACTGCGCTATATGCTAGCAAGAATCCAGGGAGCAATGTGCATTTCCAAATGGTTGGTTCATTTCGGTTATCCATTGTTAAAAGGTTGAAGGTATATGATGAATTTGTTCAAATATAACTATTATTTTCAATTTAAGCATTTGATAGTCCAAATGTGATTCCATAATAGAATCGTGTTGGCCATTTTTCAAAAATGCGCTTCTTGGAAAAGTAGGCTATTTTTGAGATTCCCACGAATTTAGCATTGGTTTGGGTTGCTTGGGTCATTTCAACGTCAAACAATAATTAAAGTTGAATTTAATTGATAACATTATTCATTTAAAACAGTATATTTGTATTCATACAACCTCCGCCGATTTTATTTGAATTACACATATTTTACAAGCACATGGTACCGTTTAGCTTAAGTTGCTATTAGGCTCACGAGATATCAATGGGGATGTAGCTCAGTGGTAGAGCGCTCGCTTTGCATGTGAGAGGCCCCGGGTTCAATCCCCGGCATCTCCAGTTCGTTCTTTTTTTAAAAAAAAATTTTATTATCATTTAGAAATACGAACTCCTTTTTTTCAAACATAATAATAAATTTATAACAAATAGTGTAATTTATAACGATGAAAATTTAAATAGTTTAATAGTTTCCTTAGTTTATCGTAAAACAATTGTAGTTTTATTTTTAAATAGTTCATCTATTGAGAATGATAATTACAAACTATGATTTTTGATTGTTGGATTTTAGCACCCTATATGTCGACTAAAAATTTAACAATCAACCATTTATGAAATCTTTACTGAGTGATTTAAGATAGTTGCATATTGTAAATTGGCTTTTATGCAGCGTTCGGGCTTTTTAGTGCATAAATTATACGTACGTTTACAAGAATGATTCAATGATGTTATTGCCTTAGTTTTCAAATGTCAACCAAATGCACGTCAAATGTCATGTGAGATGTAAGCCAGAGTATCAAAGTTCCACAACATCTGTCGCATAAGAAATGAATTTAATTACGTCAAGTTCTAAATAAATTCCAAATTACCACATCGATGTCACTTTTTGTCACAATCTGTGTGTGTATATTCGAAAGTGTAATAAATATTATATAACAGTTGGCTTGCACACAACACGTGCACAGTTTCGGTACGTCTGAGACTCTCACAGGACTGAATGGTATAATTTAAATAAAAGAAAACACAAATCGAAATTGTCACTTAAAATTTATGTTATTGCCTAAACATTGCAAGGGCCAACAATTACAAAACCACGAATATGCTTTATGGCCTGGGCTCTTAAAAATTGATGACACAAACTAAGTATGTAACGTAGCCTCAATTTTGTGGCAGGCCAAAGTGTGCAAACCATTTGGTTTGAAGGAGAACTTGATTGTTGCTTTAAACGATAGCTTTTTTTCATTGCAGAGTGATTGAGTTTTATTACCCTTTTGCAATATATTTATAATTTAAGTGCAGTGTCTTTATCAAGGCAAAATCTTTTTTAAGTAATATCCATTAATTTTCCTATGTTAGAGTTGGTAAAATTTAACAATTACTTGTTTTATTTTGTCATAACTTATTCTATTTTATTGTCATGAAAACAATAATTGTATTTGGTTGATTTATCAGCTTTAAAAAATTTGTACAAAGTTGTTGAGATTTATTAAAGCTTTTGAAATGATTTTACTTTTTAGAATTGGAAATTTATTTTTTTTTAATTTATTGGGAACAGTTTTTACTACAATCAATTACGCCAATAAGCCGTACTATTGGCTAATTCGATGTGCGTTTAATACAATTGTGTTTGCGTGAAAATTCTGTTCAATTAAAGCTTTAACCATCCATTTGCAACTGATAATTGCAATTCTAAGTGTCAAAAAAACACAGCACAACCTATGAGGCGAAAAAAACATAGCAACGTAGCTAACCACAGACAGTCTAATCCCAGACTTCAGCACAATAACGTTTCAATTAACACACATGGTCAAGTCAACCCGCTTCTTCCGCCGGCAACTTCAGCCCGCTCTGGCCTTATTCATATGCAAAATACGCACGCAGAACAGTCCGCACATTCGGTTGGCTTAATGGGCTGAGCATCGGCTAGCACAGAACATCATAATTCCGGCCACAATTCCCAAACACCGCAAAAACAACAGAGGAACACCAGGCAAAGTCGGTTTGGCTATGCAACAAAAGCCCGACGTGTTGGAATGTCCCCAGTTTTGAAGTTTGGGTTCAATATGGGGGGCCCCACGTTGACGCCCTTCACTCGATTGCCCCTTTTACCATACTTCTTCCGTCACTACGAAGCGTCGTTGCCCGTTGCTGCAGTTTGCTGGGTTCTGTGGGGTGCATGAACTAATTACGTTAATATGCGACAACGTTTTCGCAGGCGAAAAACTCTGCCACTGCGGGAAATCTGTTGTGTGAAAGGCAACGTGTGGAGAATTCACTTTCAGATTTTAGTGCCACAGTTGGGTAGAATCCAAGAGAATTGCAAGTTGGATAACTAGATCGATGAACCGTGTAGAATAGAAAATTACATTTGAGCTAAAAAAGATAATTGCTGGAAGCTTTATCTAAAATTATAATTAAATATTATTTTTCATTTCATTTATCGCTAGTTTGTTAATCTAAATAGAAAAAAAAATTTAAGTTTTTTAATAACTCATTATATTTTGCATGTTAGCGAAAAAAAGAAATTCCTAAAAATTTCATTGCAATTGGGAAGTACTTGGAAGTTGCGAAAACAATATTGACATAAGAAAAACAGTTTGTTTTCATCAGTAACAGATTTTTTATATCTCGCATTGAGCTTAGTTTAAAATATGTTCGAAATTCCATTGGCTTCATTGGGGATGTAGCTCAGTGGTAGAGCGCTCGCTTTGCATGTGAGAGGCCCCGGGTTCAATCCCCGGCATCTCCAGAGAGTAATTTTTTTTAAATTCTTTTTCGACTTCAAAGACCATAACTTTCTCTCTTCATTTGAGAAAGTCGGGAAGTAGTCGTTGTTTAATGAGAAATTCATAGAATATGTTTTTAAGATACTAAAGGTGCGTGGATAACGAAGGCTTTGGCCCTACCAATAATGCAGAGTATTGATAATATGACTTTTAAAATATAGATTTATTGAAAATCTAATACAAACAAATAATTATAGACTTCTATATTAAACTATAGTCAGTATCGCATTGAAATTTTGTGTAATTCCTAATTAATAGAAAATTCTGGGTAGATTTCATATACTTATGTCTTAAAGTTTGCTTCGGAAAGTCTGAAATTTGCTTCCAAAAGCAGGGCTCTCGAGATATATTTTGTACTAGATATAAATCTTTTTATCTGAATTCTTTTGGCGCAATAATGATTCATGAGACGCGATATATTGCTTATATTTTACCGATTGCCAAATGATTTATGAGCGGAGGGAAAGCTGCAGGGTCTCATCAGCCCTTACAGAGGTGCAAAGCTTTTAATCGACCTGCTAAGCGTCTGTTATTGTATCAGGTGTAGAACACGCTAAAATCCAAAGGCATTATCCAGGCCTTGCCACCACACGACCGAAAGGTTTTTTGCATTCAAAAATAAGACATGCAAGAAGCCCACAACATTGCGACAGCAAGAAGAGGCAGCTGAATCATGTCACAAGCTGCACAAGAGCTGAGCTGACCATCTGGCCATCAAACCAACCAGCCAACCAGCCAACACAGCTACCACCAGGCATCCACATTTGATCATTCACTCACGTATGTACACAAAGCCCCACGGGTTGCTGCATCTGCTCATTGCGTCAGTAACGTTGGTATGCGCACAAGAGCATGGATAGAGCTGGCAGCAGATAGCAGGCAGCAGATGGGAGACGAGAGGTGGGAGTGAGGGACAATTGACGTGCTCGCCAATGTCCTTAGCAGCAGGACAGCGTGCTGGGCCAGTGCTGTCGACGATGCCTGCTGTCATTCATTCATTAATGCATTTTCCTGATTTTCACTCATTTAACTCCATAGATTTTTCATTTTGCCTATTACAGGTCTGCTGCCCCATGCTCCATTCTGTTTTGTTGTCTTCTGCGATGCTGTGAGTTGTGAGTGGGGCCTTCAGTCTGTTTGTTGCACTTCATCTGCCCCCGAACCCTGCTACCTGGTACCTGCTGCCTGCTCCTGTGTTGGTTGGTCAGCTCTTTATCTGCATTTCGTTCAATCCTTTGGTATGGAGTGCGCGCCTGAAGCTATGCTTCATTTACTTTGTTGTCAGTGGCCATTAGTTTTGACGCACTTTGGGCTGGTCCTGGTACCAGTTGTTACTGTTGATGAGCTTGGCCTATTGCCTACGGCTCTGTGGCATCCGCAAAGTGATTTGTGTGCAGAATCGAATTGGAGTGGCAAGCAGATGAAATGCTCGGAAATAACATTCATTTGTTTCCTCTCAATATAAATGAATTAGTATTTTAAATACAAGGCTGGAATGCAAGGAAATATAATAATTGAAATTTTAAAATGTGTGCTATGCTTAAAAGTAGATACTACTAACTTGTCCTTTGCCTGAACAATTTGAAGCGATCAAGCAGTCGTTAATCTTGCTCACAGCCCCAAAATTAATAGCTAACCTAGCTAGCCAAATTTGGCTCTGAAGAGCGTGGGCAGGTTGCATGGAACGAAAGAAAAATGTGTTGCGAGCAAATTAAACTCGTTCTAAATACATTACGATAGAGCTGGACAGCTCCTGTCGCATTCAAGGAGCTGTTGCCCCAAAAGACAAACACAAGCGCTGGGCGAGGAGCAAAAACAACAAGAGCAACAACGGATAAACAAGATTAATTATACCTGAAAACCAAAGTCAGTAACTCGCTTTCAGGCGTTGCCTTTTGACTTTTCTGCTGAGATGCTCTTGCCGAACTGAACGTTAGCGTCAGCATCATCGTCAGTGTCAGCGTCGGTCTCGACGCCGACATCGACGTCGTCAACAATTCGTTGTTATTGCCCTCAAGCGCCGTTTAGTATGAACATGCTCCTAATTCGACCGCTGAACTGCAACGAGAATGAAAAACATGGCTTATTCTCCGACTTTTGTTTACATGTTGTCTCTCTGTTGTGTTGTTATTTTTTTTTTTGTTTCGCCCTTTGCTTAAATTCTCGGAAAATCGAGTTGTAGATAAAACGCAGTTTGAGCCCTAAAAGTGTCGTCTGTGCTTTAGCTAAAGTCACTCAAAGTCTTAGACTTGAACTTTTGATATATTTATGGGAGTACAAAAAATGATCACTCGTTTGCGTTTATTATTTGATTAAAGTAGGTAGCATTTAAAGGTTAAATTTTTAGAGTTCACAGAAATTGTTTGATCATTTATTGTGGGCCGGGAAATTGCATCTCTAAGTTGTAATTTGTATCGCACATGTATTTACATCTCTTATTAAATTTCTGTACTTGCTTAAAAATAATCTATATTCTGACTAGTAAATTAAAAATTTCCTGTTCGATATATTTTGAGCCCCTAACTAAGCATTTAAAATAAATTATTTAATGTGACAAGCTTTTGAAAAATGTCCTCAACTAATTTGTATTATGTTAACGGTTCTATACAGTATTATTACATATTTAAATTAAAAATAATTTAATACATACGATAGTTTATGTGTCAATTAAGATAGTAGATATAGAGTAGATAGATAAGAAATGACATTCCACCTTTGCAAGATTAAATTGCGTAGCAATTGATAGTCGGAAAGTCTCTCAACCAGTGAGTAAGTCAGCCAGCCAGAACAAATAACTCTTTCATTATTAATAAAGGCATAGATGTGTGAAAAGGCAAAGCTAATAAGAATATATTTCCAATAATACTGAATGTTTGCTTGTGTGCACAAATAAAAAGCTGAACCTAAGCATATTCCACCTTCTATTACGCATTGTTGCCCGACTTCAATTTGGCAAATTGTGCCCTCAATAGTTCTGATTTGAACTTTTTTGCAATTGGACCGATGTGACCTCTGGGCGCACGAGTGCAAGTCAAAAGTCAGAGAACGGTTTTGTGCATTTTGTCGATTACACAGCGCAACGTTGCATAATTTTAGCATCAAATATTTAACGTAAATCTTTTGTGAACAATCAAACAGTTTTAGCTGCTTCGTGATTCCTGGGCGCTCTTTCATTTGGCAAGTTTTCAAGCTTTACTCGTTTTATTTTCTACTTTTCCCATCGAAAAGCGCAGTCAAGCAAACGTCTAAAGGCAAACAAACTTTTTCGCCAGCGTCAGTTAATTTACTCAGTTCAGCGCTTACTCATTCTCTATTTCGTCTCCCCCTATTTTCTACCTTTTCATACATTAGGAGTTTTCTGTCTTGAAAGCAACAAATTCCACTCCGCATTTCTGCAAGCATTCTGGTCGCGTTTGATTTCATTTCGTGGAACCTGCATGCCGCAAAGTATGCAATGGAAAACGAGAAGGGTTTTTTTTCTCAATTTAAATAAAATCAACAATGAATTTAGTCAACTTTTGACACTTACATGGAATACGATAAATTCTTCCAAATGTATAATAACGCGTTGATCTAAGTGAAGAGCTTTGCGAAATTATAAATGCTTGAATTAATGTTATTTGGAATGTTTAGCATTTTCACTTCTACTGTTAAGTTTCAATAATCAAATAAACTTGACAAAACTGTAACACGTTAGTTAAGAACGAAATCACTTGATTACATACATTACACTACATTATTAATTCAAATGCGAAAATCGTTGAACAACGCTGTCTGTGGAAAATACATAAATATTTAATGTATGTGTAATTTCATACAATTTTTCATGAATTGTGTAAGCTACATAAATGAAATACATAAATACATAAATGAACTCGCGCCAAAATAATGAATATTGATTTCATTACGTTTGTGACGGTTATGATTTCTTGACATTTTCATTTCGTAAAATAAAGTTCTTAGTTGTTTACGACAACAACAAAAAGTTCTTTTTAATATTTTCCCATTTTGGAATCCATATCGACACATTAAGGTTATTATGTGTTAAATCAATGAAATTTGTCATAAGCGTTTGGCTTTATGAGTATGTTGATCATTACCTACCATTATTTGACAATTGACAAAGTTAGTTATACTTGAATGCAGGTTGATTTTGTGCTAAGATTTTTCCAAATCTCTTCCAAATCCAATTCTTATGGCAAATCCAAATCAAAACCAAAATTTTAAAGTCACAAAGATGAAATGCAAAAGTGAATGTTCGTTTTTTCTTAAAATACTCTATTTAAGTAACTATCAGACAGACTCTATTTAATTGCAAAAAAATTTATGATATCTCAACAATGAGATATCTACATATACCCTTTCAATAAACTTGGGTTTCTGTCGTGACCAAGATTTATTTTAACTAGCTCGATTCACGCTTGCCTTGCTTTTGTCCAAACCACAGTTACTTTCTGAAAGTTAAGTCTCACACTAATTTGTCCTAGTTGTGCAATGGAAGCTATTCATTTCACATTGGCAATCGGTACAAAAGCAGTTACCATCTGGATTTTGAACTTCACTTCCATGCACACATACTCCCAGAGTTCGCCGCAAAAATCTACGCATGCAAATTTGCCGCAAGCCATTTCATTCGCACATATTCCTCAACTGGCTATTCCGGTGTCCAGCCTATTCCGGCTGCTGTGGCGCAAGTTAATGCGTCTTTATGTTATAAGCAATAATTTTTAAGTTTCTTAGTTGCCTTTCTCTTTCTGCTTGTTAAATTTTTCGTGTAGAAGTTACGCTTCCAATAAGTTTCCCCTCTTCTTACCACCTTCTGAAAAACTTTGATCGAAACTTACCAGAATTTAGTAACTAACCGAACTTCGGGACATTCGCTTGAAAAAGGGTGAGCATATCGGCCACTTGACCTGATTCATTTTACACGCCCAACCCACTTTATTCCTCTTCGGCACCGGCGGCAAATTGTTGTTCTTGGTCAAGCGTTTGGTTAGTGCAGAAGTAACTTTGTGGTCTGTTTCACCAGCTCGTTTTTCTTTCTCCGCTGCCGAAATATAATTAGTAGTTAAGTCTAATAAATTATATTAAGTTGTTGGGTGCCATGTCTCAGTTTATTATTGAAAAACATATTTGGCATTACAACTTGAATTCACTTAACCATTTATTTATTCAAGTCTTTTTTAAGATATGAAATATTCACAAATTTAAAAATTGTATTGCCGTCTTGTGCTGTTCATCTCACAGATTCTGTGTTATCAATTCTCCGTTTTAAATTGTAAGATTTATGGAGCAGGGTCGATGGCATGAGTGGTTTCTGATTTTGCGTCTCGGAGTGCTGCACTGCATCTAAGTTTTTCCAAAACCCGAACCTGTTGCTCGTGGATTTATGCTCCAGTTAGAATAGCAACAAGACCAGCTGAGAGGGCTCTGAGTCTCTGTTGAATGTGAAATATCCGGCCAACATAAACCAAAGGCAAGCTGATCATTTCTATCAAAATGTACTTTAGTAAAGGTTTATTTAAAGTTGAATATTAAAATGCTTCTAATTCGCATCTTACTAATTATTGCATACTTTTAGGAGCCCGCCAATAAAAAGTTGGAGTGAACCATAGCCATAACTCATACAGTTTCTTACCTTATTTGAAATATCATGGCTTCTCAATAAACATTAAAGATGTAGGTGTCATGTAATCATTCAACACTCGTAATGTTACACTGTGATCACTCTGGTTAGAGCTTAAAAGCTGATTCTGTTAGGTAATTTAGGAAACTTTTGTTTTTAATTTTATTTTATTAAGGCATACGAGGAGACTATATACCCCTCTTTATGGCCCTCGCATCCATACATTCAGCCCAGAAGGGCACACCGGCTAATTATAGGGCTAGCTCTATCTACTTAATCAACAATTAACAATTAACTATTACAATAACAATAACAATATCACAAGTAGAACATCTCTGACATCAGAGTGAAGGAGCTAGTCGAGATCCTGGAACTCTTTCTATCAACTCCAAGGGGGTTCTCCTCAATATTATCCGCATCGGCCTTGGCCTACACAGCCTTTTCGCCAGCCAATTTCGGTGGATCCTTCTCCTGAAGTGGGCGTTAATTTGGTCAAAGAACGTGGACAGATTCAGGTCACGATGAAGGGTGCTGTTCCTCACAAATCACTGACTTCCAGTGATAATCCTGGCGCTCCGGTTTTGGGTTACCTGGATGCGCCTGATTTGGCTGTCGCAAGACAACCCCACAACCATACATCCAAATTGGGGCGATGACTTGCTTGTACACGCACAGCTTACTTGCCAATGGCAGTTTGCTCCGTGAGCCTAGTAGCCAATAATGCTTGACCACGGAAATGCGTATACAAGCCTTCAACGCCGTTATGTGCTTTACGAAGGTCAGCCTCCTGTCCAGAGTGATCCCATGGTATTTGGCCGAAGTGGGCTGCTTGACAATATCCCCTTCGACACGCACAACATGTGGCGTTTGCCGCCGTAGTGTGAAACACATATTAACGGATTTGCCACTGTGGACCACCTTCTTGCTCATTGGGTTAATCTTGTATACCATTTGCCGCTCCTATTACATTAGATGATCTGTATGTAATGCAGACGTCATCGGAAAAGGTGGCAAGCATTGTGTTTGCCTCGGCAGGTCATGCGTGATGAGGCAATATAGTAGGCGCCTAGGACACTCCCTTGTGACACGGGAGCTGCCACACTGTGTTTGGACGATGTCGCCGTGTGGAAACGTACAGCGAATTTCTTATCCTCAAAGTACGACCTCAGCAGACCGAAGAACGGCGCAGGCAGTGTATCATTTATTTTTACAAGTAGACCAGACGCGATCGAAGGCCTCTCTTACGTCCAGGAAGCGCGTTGAAATACTCCTTTCTGTCGAAGGCAGCCAGGATCTGGTCGACGATCCGATGCAGCAGCTCAACTGTGCCGTGGCCAGCATGGAAGCCGAACTGGTGCTCGGGAATAATTTTCCGAGATTCCATAATCCTAACAATCCGGGCGGCAAGCAGTCTCTCAAACACCTTGCGTGTGCACCTTCTTTTTATTGATCGCGCCGCCTTCAAGATTGAGTGAGTTGCTCCCTTATTAGCTCCTGTGTTAGCCAGTCTCGCATTAAACCAAGCAGCTTTGTGATCTGCAAGTGCCCTACGAAGCTCACCTTGTGCTCTGTTCCACGCAGCCTTGTCTAAGGGATGGCGGGACCTCATCCACCTACTACGCAGCCGCCTTTTTTCGGCAATTAGGTGCTGAAATTCCTGGGTGGCTGCCATAGTAGTTGCTGCAGCAGACGCCAGTTTGACCTTATCGACAAGCTGGTCGACGGCTTCCTCCAATTCACTAACTGTGGTGATTTCAACATTGAGGTGCAACGTTCCAGGTGTTGTTGGAATACTGTGATGTTGGATCGTTTAGTTACGAGTCTCTCGATCATTGGGTAAGACATGACCGCTGCATCCAGGGTGACAGTCAATGCCAGGTGATCAGAGCTCAGCTCAGCTACGGCCTGTATGCTTGAGTGTGTACCCAAGATACCTTTCGTTAGGACAAAGTCTATATAGTTTTTCGATCCCACAGCCAGTGAGATGCGTTCCAGTCGCCCGCAGCTATGAACCTCGGGTAGATTGATTGAGGATACCATCATATTCATGATGGCACCACTCAAATCTTGGTGGGCAGTAGACCGCTGCAAGATTGACATACGCCAAGTCAGTCTGAATGGCTGCTGAGGCAACTTGGACCTTCTCACTCACTACAGGTCTCAGTGGGAAGTGCACCAGGCTGGATCTGATAAGGATCGCTGCTCCTCCTCTGGCGTTACCGGCACTTGGTCAATTCGCTGGATACGCCTCATAGCCGAAAATCTTTGGCGAATGCTCACCTCGACAGTGTGTCTCATTGATGAGTAGGACATCGATGTTGTGACGCTGCGTGAAGCTTTCCAGCTCTAGCAGTCTTGTAGAGACGCCATACGCGTTCCACACTAGTATGCGTAGCGGCATTACTTAGAGGTTTTCTGCGCTTGGAGAGCAGTGAGACGATTTATGATCTGTCCCTCCTGCTGCTGTGTCTGTTGCTGCTGCTGCTTCAGCATCATCAGCATGATGTCCATCTGCTTCTCCTGAAGTAGACGTAGCGAATTGATGCTCTCCGCCAGGATCTCCAGCTTGGACTCTATGCTACCACTGGTTCGGGATTCCAATGGCTCAACATGTGTCTGTTCTCTCATTGTGGTTGACGTTGTGCCTGTTGGTGTATGTAATGTTTGCTGTTGTGGTGGCTGTTGCTGTTTGGTCTGTGTGCTCCCTTTGGTTATATCAGCGTATGTCACACCTATTCGTGTTGTCAGGAGAGGCGTGTGTGGCTTGGATGAACGTCATTTAAGAAACTATACTTATTGACCAGTGCATATTTTGAATTCGATATTTATTTTTATCTACGCCATCAATCGCGACGTCTTCGAGTATCCAAGAAAAAACTGAATCAGCAGTTATAATGACGATACGACAGTGTGTTCGACAATCCATTTGTTTTTGAATATATTTTTTTAAGTGTAGAATCTGTACAGCAATATCTGAATATTAATAGTCATTTGTCATATTGGTTATATGTTGATAGTCATAAAAAAAAAATTTCATCATAAGGCATTAGTTTCAATTTAATCAGTCCATCTGAAAATAGAAGCCCCCTTGTTGTAAAATAAAAAACTTTTGTAAATTTTTTAAATTTTATTTCATGTGTTTTTATTGTATTCCATTGTTTTTGTTTGTTGATGTTAGTTTTTTGTGTTTTACTTTACCGCTAAATAACTTTTAATGTTGTATTTTCTATATCATAATTCTTCATACAACTTGTTATTATTAATTAGCTTATTTATGATTTTTAGATTGCAACAATTGCTCTTTGCTGTGCATCTTACTCTTTTTGTTTTATTTTTATTTTTTTGTTTTTTTTTACATGTATATAATAACTAAACCTGTTTTGTAATAATAAATATAATAATAGTTAATAATGATTTGTTTATTAAATATCTTTAAAAAATGTTAATTTTAGGAGTATAAATATCATCATATTTTTGTATCATTACTTTTATCATCGATTTCAAACGTACTGCAAACGTAGTATTCATTTTTTTATTTTTACCTCTGAGTTCTGCTCGCCTCCCCAGTTTCAATTAATTCATAGATTTCATCGCACATTACTTTACTGCTTACACCTTAAAGACTATTATTTCATTTTATCATGTTTTTTTATTTGTATATATGTAAGTATAGGTAATTAGGTATATTAATTAATTTATTAATATATAATAAGTATATATGTTAAATACAAATATTACACACCAATTATGCATGTATATAAAAACAAGCCACAAAAATATACAAATTTAAACAAAAATTAGAAAAATATAAACAAAAAAACAACATTTTTCGAATATCACAAAAACATAATAAAGTATTCATAATAAATAAAGAGTAAAAAATATTTGAAATTAATTGTGAAACAATAAAAAGGGTAAACTTCGGATCTTAAATAATAAATAAACTACATCTGATGAACAATTCGCTTGCCATACGCATAAAACACATAGAAAAATTCGTTGATATCACCTGACATAAATGAAAAATGACTTACGTTTCACATATGCAACTGTGAATGCATATGTGTGATGGTAAGTATATACATTTGCATATATATATTTTAAGTATGTGTAATGCATTATTAGATCGAATTTGCGTTAAATATAAATTATAATTAGATTATAATATTCGCACACTAAAATTGTTCACATCTAGTTACTTTAGTTTTCTTACTCATTTGACCGATCTTTCGGCTTTTTTAGTACAACAAATTTCTTTACGTTTTATTAAGTTGCAACATTGAATTTTTTGTTCTTTTCTTTTCAATAAACACATCACATCATATTCACAATTAATAATCATAATAATCTAATAGTATATGTTATGTATACGTGTAAATATAAACTAAAAATAACAATAATACCTATGACTTATGCTCAAACATATAAGTACTCATATGTTCTTCATTATATCTAATTCATATTTTACTGGTTCTGCTATTAGAAATTGAAATTACAAATGCGCCATATACAAGCGTTAAGTATTACGAAGGGTAATGGGTGTTAGGTATGTTCTCGTGTCTAGAGTTGAATTAATTAGAAATTATATAACTAAAATAATCCATATATTTATTGAAAAATTGTTTATTGATATGCGAACATGATCATTACATTCGCTTTGATAAAACTTTAAGGCAAATAAAAGTTTCGTTCCTAGTTTACATACACTCGAGTTTCTCATATTCTACATGGGTGCCTTATAAATAACTCATGTGTTTGCTTCCAATCGCGACTAGCGAACACTAATTTGTTTGTCCATTCAGATTGAGAATTGCTTAAGTGAACATCTTCATATAAACAGAGTTCATGTTTATGCAGTAGGAGTTTCCATTTGAATTATTTCCATTTTTTAATTTTATTAATTATTTTGTATTTTGTAGAACATTTAATTATTTTGTTTTGGTTTTGTTTTTTTACACAATTATTTTGCCATTTTCAGCTTATTGTTTTTTTTTCCCCCAATTTCTTTTTATATACTTGTTAGAATTCTTTAAAATGCTTTTTTTCCGATTTTAACGTTATATTTTAGGTTCCTACTAAATGTGTTTAATATAATTTGTATTAATAGTTGTTTTTGTTTATTATTTTGTTTTTATATTGTATACAACTTTGTTTTATCGATCTATATGCTGATCTTGCTATTTGTTTTGTTTTGCTGTTGTTGTTGTTGCATATAGATTTAAGGTCTGCTTATAATGGACGGAAACTTATTAGGCATTTGAGTTGGAGTTATTACTGTTTTTTTCATGCTTTTTGCTTAGTGTTTGTGTATCTGTGAGGATATTTTTATAAACGGTTAGATATAGTTTGACAAAAGTTTTGTAGGATGTGAATAGGAGTTGAGAATCAACGGATTACAGAGTAATTGTGAACCACTTAAAAATGGCATTGGATAATATATGTAGAGCAAGAAAGCAAAGTAGAAAAACTAAGTTTTCATATTAAAAGTGGTGAGAAAATAAAGAAAAATAAATTTCCGTGTATTATAATCAGCCCTTAAATATATATGTATTTTAAAGTATAAGTATAACACTTAAAACTTTGAACGATCTTAGGCTATGTCGATTACTTTTTATGTACGATCAAGATACTCTCGTCGTTAGTTATTTGAATTCATTATTTTATATTAGGTTAACTTTTAATTTGTTCTTTATTCATTTATTTTCCTTTTATTGATGGAAACAATTCTAAATAAAATTTTTAATTTCCATTTGATGTCGTTGTTTTTCAGAAACGCTTCTAATATATATTGCTACCATTTAATATATGTATGTAGATATATTATACTTTTTACCTTTATTCAGTTTCTTTTTCACAAATGAATAATGTTAGTTCTGTAATATAAATTTTTCCCTTTTGTTGTTTATTTAGTATTTATTGATTTCTCTTATTATTTTTATTTCTTTAAAAGATCACATTTCATGTTTTAGTTGCCATTAGTAAATATATATGTATATATAAGTATATATTCTTGTATTATACGTGTATATACATAAATATATGCATATATGTATGTTGTGTATAATAAGTAGTTTTCCTTTTTGTATTTATTGTAATTGTAATGTTCTGTTGTTATTCTATATGTTATGATTCAGTTATATATATAAAAAATTAAATTCACTTATAACAGATCAATGTAAAAATCATATTATTATTTAACTAAAACTGATCATTTCCACGCTGTATATTTATTTAGAGGCGTTTTACAATTACAAATTAGGCATAGGAAGATACAGTATTTTTTTTCTTTATTCCATTTCCACGCTTAAATAAATTTTTTTTTATTAGTTTGTCGCATTCATGTGTCTAAGTTTGCATGTATGAGTGTGTGTTACTGACTATCTGTAGTAAGTAGTATATGAAATGATTGTTTTAAAATTATTTCTAGAAATTTCAGCTAAATTAATGATACACTCTTTAAAAATTTAGAGTTTAATGTTCGTTCAATTTCATTTTTAAAATATTCTATTTTTTTTTTTTTTTTGCAAAAATGCTTACCGTTTAGATTTGATTATTTTTTGTTTTGTTTTTTTTTTTTTTGTGTGTTTTTTATGTTTTTAATGTTAATGCCATTTTCGGTTCATAATTATGTTTATAATTGTAATATAAAAAAATATTTTATATCATTTTTATTTCGTTTGCTTTGTTTTATTGTTGCTGATTCATTTATTCATCTTTATAAAATGTAAAAAAAGGTGTACGTTTTTTGTTAAAAAAAATGAACATCTGAATTATTTTAGCCTTTCTTTTAATCTTTATTTAAATCTGTTGAAGTTCTGTAGTAAATCGTTGTTGCAAAAATAGGACGTGACTGTAGTTGTTTTCTTACATTTTGCTTTAAATACTCTTGTATTTGTTGTAATCATATTTGTATTGTTTTTTTTTTGTGTAGTCGCTGCTAAACTATGGCCTGTGAACTTTCCCGTTTTGATTAATTTTGACTGTTTTCCATGTATTTTATTAAATATTTCGATTAGACTTACCTTTTGCTAATATAAGCATTTCTTACTAATTCCTTATTATTGTTATAGTTTTTTTTTGTTTTGTTTAATATTATAGTTTAAATTTATTCGTTAGTTTTGAAATATGGAGCCCAAGAGTTTCAAATAGTTTTAAACTAATTTCAATGAATTTTATCCCCAATTTTGGTTTTTGTTGTAAAGTTCCATTCTTGCTTGCTAGGGTTTTGTTGTTGTTATTTAATTTAATAACACAAAACATATAGTTTGTGTGTGTGTTTTTGTAGGTATATATATTTTTTTGTTTTGAAGGATCTTTATTTCACTTCACTTGCATGCAGTTTTGTGAAAGTTTACAACACACTTTCGTAAAATTTTGCAAATATCTTGTAGAGTTCTCAATATATAATATATTAAATTTTTCAATATTATTCTTACGTTTACCAACGACGCTTTGCCCCATAATATATGTATGTATATGCTGCATTTGTAAATAGTTCATATCAACCAATTGTTTGCATCAAAAAATTTCAAGTTTATGTGTCGCGTAAGTTCTATCGGCAAACTGCTTTCTAATTTCCTAACTAGATGCAAGACGAGGGTGCGGCTATACTGGCCGGTGTAACCGTGATTGTGGTGGCCGGCAAAGCAGCTACTGTAGTTGCTACCACCGGAAAATGATGACCCATATACGCATGTGTCGTGTGATGGATCAGATTGTGATGTTGCTGCTGCTGCTGTTGGTTGGTTGGTCGTGGCTGTGCTGCATACTTTAACACATGTTGTTGTGGTAGTGAGATGTATGGTGTTGCCTGAATCGGTATACAGCTGGAATTATAGTCACTGCTGAGCACCATGGTGGGTGCAGCGTCTGCATAGTAGGCGGGTGCCTTGAGAAATGTGGCAGCCGGTGGCGCGGCTGCAGCATATTGTTGCTGTGGTGTCGGCATTGTTGCTGTTGAAGTGGTCGACAGTGTTGTAGCCGAGGACAATGTGGGCGATGTGGCTATCGAGCACGAGGATGATGACGAAGCTGACGAAGGCGAGTAAGGTGAGCTACAGTGATAAGTAATGTGGTGTTGCTGCTGTTGTTGTTGATGTTGATGTTGCTGATACACGTTGTGGCCGTGTGCCGCTGCCGCTGCTGCTGCTGCTGCGGTGCTGTTGTTGTAGTAGTTCGTGTTATTGTTGTTGCTGTTGTGATAGCCAAACTGTTGCTGCACCTGTTGTTGCTGCTGCGGCTCAATAATGATCAAATTGTTGTTGCTGTTGGTGTTAAAGCCACCAGCTACTGCTCCTGGGGCCGTTGTTGTTGTGGCCACCACAGTGCCGGTAGCTGCTGTCGCCTGTTGCTCACCGGGATTGGTAATCATGGCGGCCATTATGTTGGCTGGCGGCAATACAATCGGTATATGATAGTATTTACATTGTTTGCGGCGGCATTGGCTGTTGGCGTGATCCCGACAGACAGCAACTCGTTGATCAAGCACCTCGACTTTGTCATCTGTTCAGAGAGGGTTGCATAAATGACAGACGATAAGTAGGGAAAATACATATACGTGTGTGTAATTGAGGGTAATTATGGGGTAACAGTGAAAGCAATTATAAAAATAATTGATTTATTTTACGATCTTGAGAAAAATTGAATTTTTTTAGGTGATTTTCAAACGGAACACAAATTTCTATCTCTGGAGTATCCCACACGATTTGCTCTAGGCATTATTTGATCTTATATGTTGTGTGTAAATGAAGAGGGACTTGGGATAACTTGAGTTGAGAATATTGATCTTGAATTCCGCTAGATCTATATATATATATATATATATATATTTATAAAAAGAAAATCTAAATTCATCCAATTTATTTGTATTATGTTCATTTTTATTTCGTGTATTTTGTATGCGTGTAGCTTTTTTGTAATTTGACAACTAAATAAATAAACCTAATAAATAATTAAGAAAATTAACTATAATATTAATTGAAAATATTGCCAATTCAGTAAAAATAAGTACACACAATCGCAGGTTCTAGGAACTACCCAAAATAAATGAAGTTTTAAGATATACCACGCTAGATAAGAAAAGCAACAAAACTAAATACTAATTCATAACTAAAAAATAAAAACACATGCACTTACCTTCAGTTAAATGAACGAATCTACAATTTAACCGACTGCACATAGATCTATTGAAATCTTGGCACACCGGGAGGGTGTCCAGTAACTATATAGAATTGATTTGTTTATTCGCATAAACATGAGATTTTTTTTTGATTATGGTAGGATGCAAACGTAGTAAACACAAACCAATTGATAAATAATAAATACATATTTTTTTCGTTAATTGGTATTTTCAGAGAATTTGTTTGGGTTTGGTTTGAAAAAAAGAGAAGAGCAGAAAAGAAAAAGAGAAAAAATTAGTTATATTCATATTTTAATTATATGATAAACTAGATTTGTAAATGGGTGTTAGATTTGAAACGCTCTTTGCGCCTTTTTTTTATCTTCTTCAATATTTAGTTGCTGTTCATATACTCATAATAATATGTTTTTCTGTATATAATTGTTCGTTTTTGTTTCCTTTTGATTATTTATGGTATTTTTGTTGTATGCTAAACTAGATGATCACTTAAATATTCTTCAATTAAAAAAAAATAAAAAGATGAAAGTGCAAATGAATTTAAATTTGTATTGTCTTCGAGAGTTATACAATGATTTCCGAAAATGAGTCACGTTCAGATAAATGTGTGTTAAGTCTAGGGTGTTTGTTGGAAATGACTATGTAAATAATTAAATTCTTAAAACTTTATAATTAAATAATTGTTGTTGCTTAATTGAATTTGAATGATGTTAATAATAAGAAAACTTAACTACGCTAACAAAAAGTTTGCCACAATTGGTATGAAGAGAACTTAATAGATGTACATAAATAAGTGATGCAATAAAATACCCTTAAAGCAGCAAGTATTGGACAACAAAAGAGCCAACTGGATATATGGAGATGACAAGAAGCTTTCAAGCGCTGCGTAGAAACAGTAGGAAAACGAGAAAGAGTCTTTGGACTATAACACTCACTTTTGATAAGATTCTTTACGCTTTTTTTACGATAGAGTAATGAAAATGTAAATTTCAAGAATATATTTCATATTTATGGTTTGCTTAAGTTCTAGTGGGCTGTATTATGCAGTAACAGTTACATATCCTAATAGGCGGCACTAGAAATATAAGAAAAAAGAGAAGAGAACGTAATACAATACGCAATTAATTTTTATACCATAAGAGTATCTCCTGTGTTTTCAGTGAAACATTGAAAAAATTGAAAGAGGAACTAATAAAAAAAGAAACCAAAAATTTAATTACAGCGCATAAACTGCAAAGCTAACTAAAACCGAGAGGCTTTTAAGCTTGAATATAGCTATCGCTTTTTAATATGGAAGATAAAGCACACAAAAGCTTTCTGATCGTATTGCAATACTATATCGACTATATAAGTAAGCCTGATTACGCAAATATACGCAAGGTGTCTTTAAAAGGCGCGCAAAGCACACAAATTAGATTTAACATTTATGATTTATAAGAGAGATATATATATATATAGAGAAGTGAAAGTGGTATATATATAGGTATAAAGAAAGACAGACGGGCGTATCGTATAGTATTGAATGTAAGTTATAGTTAAATTATTCGCCGGTTTTTACCTAATTATGTAAAATGTGCCGTTCATTAACAAAGGACACTGAGTGTATAACACGCCCCGTTCCGGTTGGGCTGTGATAAGGTCAAATAGAGAGAATATTGAATGTGAATTAGCTATATGTACGAAGTACAGGGTTCAAGTATTTTCAATTAAATTTAATTGTAATCTTCATTTTCTATATATTTTTTTCTTTTCAACCTTCCTCTATTGCAGGCGTTCTCAACTATTGTGGTGAAGGTGTGAGTATTTTTTTTTATTGTGAATGCATGGAGTCGGGTGTGGATGTGGGCGTATCCTTGTGTGCGTAGTGGGTCAAACAGTTGTGCAAACAGTGGCTAACAGCACTGACACTCAAAGGTGTGTCCATCTCGCAGTGCTGCTGACATCATCGATGACAACGTTGGCAACGCCTTCAAAATGGTCGTCAACACTTGTTCGTCGTTGTCGTTGTCGTTGATGATGATGTTAGTGTAATTTCTAATTCTACTTGTCCTTATTATTGTTGCTGTCTCTGTCTCTGTCGCTGTCGCCGTCACCATCGCTTAGAGTCATTATTTTCACTTCTGGCGCGGCAGAGTATTAAATTTTATTAACCCAATTCACGCAATGAGTGTTGAAATGTGACGCACTGAAACGGAATATTCTTGCACACTGTATCGAGCTATTTGTGTATTTTTGTGTTATGTTTGTTTCATGGCAATGGAAGGGATCAAACGTGAGCAATAAAGGCGCAGGTGGCTTTATGACATATTCATTAAATATCAATAGTGCACAATTCACTTAGAAGACGTAATCAATCTCTCTCAACAAGGGTATATGAGATTCGGTAAGAATGTATGTATGTAAATTTGAATTTGCTAAACGTCTGACACTAAAAAAAAAACTACAATAATAGATACTTGCTGCTCTAATTGTATTTTACTTCGATGCACTTGATGGACAACGTAAGATATGATTTACAACTAATTTTCTTTATTATTTATTTGCGTTTGAAATATCTATTTACAACTAAGAAGACGGATACTAGTATATATAAGTATGCTTATATCTCTATATAGTACATATGCGTTGTGAATGTCGACACTTAAAGTCGACAACAGCGAACAGCGGGTTAGCATGCCGCTAGCAGTATGTTAGCCTTAAAAGCTTTCACCAATGCAAAGACTGTACCTGTCCGCTTGCGTCGGTGTAGATAACACAGGAAGCATTTAGAGGTGGTATTTTAGTGTTCGCTATGTTATCGATCAGCAAAACATGCATTTTGTATTTGGGGCAATGGAAATCATATGGCATTAAAAATATACAGGAGCAAAGTATGCAATATTTTGTTGGTGAAAAGGCGTTGCAGAGTAGAAATAGAGCATGTGGTTAAATTTTCGATAGTTGTTTATTATTATTTTTTGTTTGATTTGTGTGATTTAATATTTATTGTTTTGCAAAGAATTTCGTTGAAAGTTGGCCTCCATTTAGCATTTCGCACGCATGTAGTGTAGTGTGATTGGTCAGTGTGTTTGTTGCATTTTCCCATTTTTAATCCCGATCCATAATTGTAGTTATGATTTCAAAAAATAATATTTTTCGCATGCAATTTTGTGAAGTATATTTGGTTAAGTTTTATTTGATTTTGATACGTATTCGTTTGCATGTAAAAGGATAAAAAAACACAAAATTAGTTGAAAACAATATAGATCTGTGTGTTGAGAAATTGTATGGAAGAGAATAAATTGGCTTGCATTAAATATAATATGATATAAGCTTAAATTAAGTTTTTGTTTTCATTTGCCATTCAATAAAAATTGTAATTCAATTTTCACATTTTTCAAGATTTATACGAGAAATTGAAATATCTTGAGTTCTCGGAACACAAAAACGAATACAAAATCGGGCAAAAAATACATTAAAATATACCGTATTTAATATACCGAGGCGTTTATATACATATTTATTGAATAACATTTGAAATGACAAAACGCAGTTAATAACATTATAAAATAGTGCAAACAAAATGAAAGCATAATATTGTGAGTGTAATAATAATTTGAAAGGCCGGCAAGCAGTGCGTAAATTAGAATTTGTGTTGCATACAAATCAGCATCTATGTTGAGCTACGTTAACTGTGACCAGTTGCTGTAAAAAATATAAAAAAGTTAAATTAACAAAAGCACGCGGCAAAGCGAATTTGGCAGCCACTGAAAAAAGATAAAAGTTATCGCATTGGGAAAGGTAAAAACGGGTTAAAGTAAATTAATAAAATAGATTTAGTACAGAAATAAATGTGGAACGGCAGCAAATTGTATTTGAAGCGCATTTTAAATAGTAACTGGCTCAGCTGTAATTAAAAAACAAATAGGCAATTTAAGTACTTTTTATCAATATTCATATAGTATGTGCAATAGACTTAATGGGTGAAGAAGCTACGCACATAAATAAATATTTTAAATAAAATTCGAAAACATTGATCGGAAATACTTACTACATTAATGTACATACAAAAATATCAGTGAAGTTTATTTAATGATAGAAATATAGTATATAGAATAGTATTGTGTTTAGCAAGAACCGCCTAAAGTCAGGTTCGAATTGTTTTTTTATTCACGTCCTAAATGAAGGTGGCTTTCCTATAAATTTAAGGGTAAGTAGAAAAATTTAAAGAATTTAATTTGCATTAATAACTTGAAAATAAATTGTCCCAGACTTAGTTTCGATCGGATAATAAACTTGGAGGCTATTTAATAAATAAATAAGTATAGTTTAACTTATTAGCAGCTGCCGTGCCGACATTATGCTAAATTTAACAGATCATCATTCGAGTTTTCTGCTAGCCGACTGTGTTCCGCAAACTGTTAATAATATTTGCGGATCCTATTAATAACAGAATTTTAAAAATAGTATATAATTGCAAATTGAATATTATTTTCTCTAAAATAGATAGCGGGATTTTATTATTACTTTATATATTTTTGTCTATTGTGTCTTGCCTATAAAAAATCTATTAATACTATTTGCTGTTTTCTGAACAAATATATCGAGTAAAAGGTCCTGATTGTTATACGTTTTCTGCCTTAATACATTTGGTTCCCTTTTTTCATATGGAAAATGAATATGCGAATTAAGTAAATTTCAATAATTGCTAAATGTAAAAAAAGCGGAGCAAAAAAGGAAGAGCGAAGATAGAAATTAGACTTTACATATTTTGTGTGTGATGTTTCAGTAAAAAACTAGAGATAACAGAAACTTCGGAGAAAAATCTAAAAGTGTAGATTTAAACAATATTTATTATTTTCTTGTACTTTGTTAATTTGGGTCACTGATGTTAATTTGTTATCTTTAGCTCTTTGCCAGAGGAAAACAATAATATGACAATTACAAGTACTTAGCGCCTAGTTATTATTATACAATTATAATATATATCCAACATACGGATAATACGTACGGGTGTAACGAAGCTAATTGGGCAGTGCACCAGCTTACCTTAGGAGTGCGTTTAGCAAATACGAGTATTGTATTTCATTTACCATCATACCACATGCCTCAGAAGCCAAATACGAGTAAACAAACGTGATATAATTAACGGATACTCTTAATTTCAATCACAGTTAGCATGATAGAGACAGCCACTTGCAACACGACCGGCAACTTTAAAGGCTGGCGTACAGTTTATTGATTCAGATTTGATTTTCTGCATATTTTCGGTTTTTATTTGCTACGAAAATGTCTTATTTCATTGATTACATGCTGAAAATTGCAATATGGTACGCTCAAGAAGGATAAATAAATTATAAGAAAACATATTATTGTAATAAGTAATCATAAACATGAATTGTATGTAACATATATATAGTAAAATGCGCTTCCCATCCGATAAATGTTTATATAGAAAATATATGTTTTCCTGACCGACTGTTTCTTAGTAACAAGAGCGACATGAATTGGCAAAATCAACGCCATTAAGGTAATTGCTGCATTGTTAGGACACCCGATGGATACGATACTCTTGAAATGAATTAAAAGAAGGTTAGCCATCAAGCTCTGTACTGTTTAAGCTAGATTTTAATAGCCTGAAAAAAGGTTCAGTATTTTAGACAGACGCAGGACATGCAAGAGAATTGTAAATTGTTTCGATTGAGTCAGTCGAATGCATTAATATAGCGAGAAGTAGACAGAAACAACAACTAAAGATGAAAAACACAGATACTTAGCAAAGGAAAAAGAGCACAATACAAAATCGCGTATGTACATATGTTTTGCTTCCATTTACGTAAGTTAAATAATCAGTTTCCTTGGAAACACAGCAATAATTGTAGATAAATCAAAGAAACCATGAAGTACAAGAGTTATTTGTTTTTATTTCGAGAGCTTGAGTGGAATATTATTTGGAGAACTACAGAAAATTCTTAGCTGGCGTGTGGGTATGTGTACATGTGTGTGTGTATAGATAACAAACGTATGGCCGAGCATAGAGTACAATTATACGACTATATGCGGAACAAATATCAGTGAATCGGAAAGTTACATGAAAATCAAAATGTTATTAGCAAGCGCTAGAACTGAAAATGGCAAAGAATATCAGTTTAAGGAAACAGAAAATCGTTAAAACTAAGTTAAGCTATAATAAATCAAGTCACCAAATGATAATTATCATACTTAAGAAGAGGCAAACAGATGAAAATCATAAAGTTTAAGTATTAGTAGTGAGAGAGAAAATTACGCAGATTAGTATTAGTGTTAGATTTGCCATTTAGCACTTTCCAGGCTGATTGTACGAGTAATAAAAGAAGCAACAAGTTTTTACGGTTTTTAGAATAAAACATCTATATAATTTCCATACATTTTGTTTTTGTTAATTTTCATATATGTATATATTTTGTATTAGTTTCCATGGTTTATTGATTTATAATAACTCATAGTTCATAAGACTAATCACTTTTTTTCGTTTTTTTTTTGTGAGTGTGTTTATCTGTGTAGCACATAGAACATTTTCAGTAAAGTGTTTTTTTTTGTATTGGTTGCTTTTTGTATAGTTGTGTATATAGTATAGATATAGATAGTTATGTTTTGTTATAAAACACATATTATTTTCTTAATAATTTTTTCAATGTTATCAACTTAGATTTCTCTTTGCTCAACATACATGCAATAGATTACTTAGAAGTTTAGTTTATCTCTGGGGTTTTCATTATTTTACTATAGTATCAGCACTAATTGTTAAGCTAAAACAAATGGAATGCAAAATGAAAGATCCACCGTTTCGGATGCACTTATAGCAATACATTAAGTCAAAAGATTAGTTGGTGTTGATAGATGGTATTATTTCAGTGTTGTGTTATTTGTCTTTGTTGTATGTTTTTCTCTCTGTGTGTTTAATTTGCGGTGTGCTTTTAAAATAATTGTGCACACACTTTGCTATTTGTATTTGGTATTTATCTTCTATAAGTATAAAATGTAAGCTTGAAGTCTAACGTACTTTTCATTGTGGACGTGCGATACTACACTAGACTTTCTTTTTCATGGACGGTACTTCACTTTCCTAATTAGGTTACATATGGATTTGTTGAATAGAACTCAGTGTTAAGCTCAGAAAACTGAAGCAGCTGAAAGGGTGATCATTTTGAACTGATATTTCCTACAATTTAATAAAATAAATGCCTTGAGCAGCAATATGTTGAAATATTTCATTTTGTAGCAAATATTTGGTATTCTAAAATGAGAAACATATTATTTAATTCTGGAATATTTCGTAGGATTGTTGTTTACTGGTATCGCGTTTTCAAAATATGTTTTGCAGAGAGATCTCTAATATTTGATTATTAATACTAAATTGCCAAACAGTCATAATTCCACAATGTTAACAAATAAAATACGACAGCTAGAGAACTGAACATACATACAATAGATTTATAATAACATAAGTAAATATTCAAAGCATGACGTATCAATTGTTGGTATAACAGAGATTTTGCAACTTTCCTATTTATAGCATTTTTCTTATCTAATATTATGCTACATATAAGTAAGGATTAAGCCTGCCACAATTCAAGCAATATTAGCTATATATATATATATATATATGTATGTATATATATGTAAGTATGTATGCATTGTTATTGTGTTTTACAGCTATTTTCTACCATTAAACCAAAATAGTATATAGGAAGCGTAATCATCTTTGTTTTTGCCATTATTATACTAGCTACACATTTATAGAGATAGTATAGTTTTCCATATTCAATGTATAGGTTTGTTTTTTTTTTGTTATTTTGTTTATTTTTGGAAGAGGGAATGTATAAGCTATAAACCAAAAAACAAATAAGCGGATTTAAGTCGGTCAAGACAGAAGACAGAAGAGAGAATGGGTTTGTGGGCTGATATATGTAAATGTTGAGGTTTCATACATAGTTAGGGACTGCTAACGAAAAGCTTGGAAATGCGCAAAAACTGCACAAAGATAGAAAAAGCTAGAAATTATAGGAGTTAATGCTCTTCTTTGGCTCAAGGCTTTGCATTGTGATTAATATGTGGCATGTATGTGTTGTTTTAGGCGGAATAATTATTTGAAAAGAATCGTGATCAGAAGGCGAGTTGAGTAGTAGGAAATTATAGCATATGTAGGACAAAAATATGAAGGAAGCAGCACTACAGAAATATCAATATAATACCAAAATAAATTCCATAACGCAATAAAGTATTTTTGTTTGGTTTCGTAAAGTTCCAACTATATTTAAGAAAAACACACACGATATATCAAATAAACATTAATATAAACTCTCGACAATTTAATTAGAATTAGTGGCAAACACTTAAACTTAGATACTTTAAATTTTGTTGATGTAACGTAAATTTAATATAAAACAGAATTTTACACAGATTATTATTAAATGTGTAGGGTGTGTACGTAAAAAATAATAATAGCGTTGATAATAAGATAATAATAATAGTAATAATAATATTATGATTACTTCGAGAGCAGAGAGCGGCAAAAATATGTTTGACTAAGACTTATTAAGGTGAGCAAGTCAGTGGCAATTATTTAGATTTAGAAGTTCTCATTCTTTAGCCGGACGAGAAATACATAAAAAGTGTAAAAGTAAGAAGGCATTAAATGTAAGTACATAAATAAAAAATAAATTACATAGAAATATAAAAAAATCACACGATGTCTAATATGTATTAATAACATAGTTATGTAATCGATTTTATTTTTATAAACATTCTTTCCATTTTGTCGCATATACATATATATGTATATATATATATATATAACTTGTACGTAAATTGTATATAAATAACTAAGTATATTAACGAAATCAACATGTTATAATACATCGAGAGAAGGAAATTAAAAATTTTACAAAGTTTATTTCGAAATTTTCAACATAACAAGACACGGAAAAATCTTGAACAAAACACTAACAGTATAACATAATATAATTTTGATGATTTAACATTTTCGTGTGATATGAATATTGAGTGAGGGATTGTGATTGTGTGATTTATTGCGATGGTGATTTTGGTTTTTGGTTGGATAGATTAGGATGACCGTTTCATAGCTAGGTGTACGAATATGAATATGTATATATATATGTATATATGATAACTAAGATTTATCGAATTGATATCTGCCATGTTCTGGTTGTGAGGGGTTTTATAGTTTTCGTTTTTGTGAAAGTGAGTAAACAGCTAAGAGTACATAGTGTTGATATTGTATATGTATGTATATGTAGTACTATATTGTTTAAGTATATACTTATTAGCATTCAGCATGTATAGCATAGTTTTTGTGTATGTTTTTATATATGTATTTATATATATTATTTATATATATATATGACAGTATTTATAACTGCTGTATTTTATAAGAACTAAGCAATATTCGTTACGCATGTTCGTTGTTAAACAATGTAAAATAATTGAAATTACAACAGCACAGCTAACTATTTTAGAAAAAACAGACTGGTACTTAGAAAATTTATATAGAGGCTTGGAGAGAGAGAGAGAGATGGAGAAATATATATATCTGCTAGATGTATATTATATATGTATATTTCTCCATCTTTCTCGCTCTCCCAGCCTCTATATATTTTAGCTATATTTTATCTAGAGAGAGAGAGAGAGAGAGAGAGAGAGACAGAGACAAAACGACTAAAAGTAGACGACAAAAAGATAACAATGATAGCTTGATTGAAACTAAATAGCATTTAAGACTAATCTGTTATGAATTTGTTGTGCTCATAAGTAGATAGCAATAAATTGACTGGACTGACTTGCATTTTAGGGGCGGAGTAATGAATGTTCTGTTGTATTTTGTTTGTATTGTGCAAAGCTATCACAGTACTTTGTTATACCAAGTTGCAGTTTTTGGACACTAAATCGGTTGCATTTTCATTCTACCCATCAAGTTTTGCATAAGGTCTAAAATTAATCAACTAAAACGACGCTCACTGATGATCACAATGAGAAAAGGAACTCAATGTAATGAAATATCTAATCTAAGTTTTATGGCTGTAGAAGCAGCGTTTTTCCTAGAATGGCAACAACTAAACTCACAAATTTAAATGACCGATATTCGAAGATCTATACTTTCTTATTATTATTATTCTTATTTTTTTTGTTGGCAAGAAAATTGAAAGACTATTGTGTGGCAGATAGCAGGTGAAAACATGGGAGTGACTTAAATCATTTCTACAGGCACTGCTCGATATCGTATATCATAATAAGTTATGGTGTATGTGGTTTTGATTTGTGACGCAGTTGCTGTAAAAATAATACTACGTATTTGTATTGTAACAATCGAGCCCTATGGTTAACTAAAACTAATGCTTTAAGACAAAAACTGAGGCACATAATATTACGTCTTCGTTGTCAAACTCTAAACAACTACGAATTACAAAACACAACAATCAATTACTGTTGCGGTCTCAAAACATTTAGGAGGTCTTCATTTTCTTGTACGGATTGAGAACAATGGCACTGCTCTGTGCAGCACTCGGCACCGCCGCCGTCGCAGCTGCAGCCACCGCATAGTGCTGAGCAGTCACAGCCCCCGGTGTGCTGGGCATGGCGTAGGCATAGCCGCCAGCAGCAGTGGGCGGTGCGGCAGCCATCATACCCGGATAGAAATAGCCCTGAGCAGCAGCTGCATACTGTTGTGGACTGGCGGCCATTGGCATCGCATGGCCGGTGGCATTGGGGGCACGCAACAGCGCCGCCGACGCGCCTTGCAGATAGCCAGCAGAGCTGGGCGCGCGCAGCGGAGTGCCCGGGGTCACTGGCGTGGAGAGACCCGAGCTGGGCAGCGACCCGAACTGGCGTAGCTGGGCTTGAGCCTGCGCCTGAGCCTGAGCCTGAGCCTGAGCCTGTGCTTGGGCCTGTGCCTGAGCCTGAGCCTGAGCTTGAGCCTGCACCTGAGCCTGGGCTTGCGCCTGCATTTGCAGCAGCGTCGCCATCGACATGGGCTGGCCCGGCGCCACCTGTGGCTGTGGCACGGGCTGCGGCGGGGCGGCCACGAAGCTCTTGTTTAGGGTCATGCCCGTGTAGGCGGCGGCAGCAGCCGATGTGGCCGAAACCGGCTTCACGGCCGCATTGGCCACCTTGAGTGCATAGTTTTTCTGGGCCACCTCCTTGGCAATGGCGGCGGGATCAGCGTAATAGCTGGCCGCCGAAGTCAGGCCAGCGGCGGCTGCGTAGGCGGCATATGCCTGCTGGTTGTAAGCAGCTTGGGCCTGGGCGTGAGCTTGAGCTTGGGCCTGAGCTTGAGCTTGAGCAACTTGCTGCTGTTGTTGCTGCTGCTGCTGTTGTTGCTGCTGCTGCTGCTGCTGTTGGTGCTGCTGCTGCTGAGCATAGCTGGGCTGCATGCTGCTGCTGGTGACGATGGGCGTGGCAGTCGAATAGCCGCTGTACAAATTGCCATAGCTGTAGGCTGGCATGGCGTAGCTGAGACGCTGCAGCTGCGGCATCGAGTTCGAGGCCGACATTACCGGGGTGCAACTGTTGCTGCCGCTGCTGCTGCCGGTGCCGGTGCCGGTGCCACTGCTGGTGGGTGTGGGCAAGATGCCAGTGCTGTGGCCATTGTGACTGTAGCGCTGATAGCTGCTGAACTCGCTGCCATTCTGCTTGATCAGCTGGTAGCTGCTGGAGCGTTGAGAAGCAGTTGCCACATACGAGTGCTGAACGGAAGCGGAAACAGCATCAGCATCAGCTGTTGCTGCTGCTGTTGTTGCTGCCACAGGTATAGTTGCTGCTGTGTTGCCACTGGCATTGTCTACACTACTTGGCAGCTCGCTGCCATTTGGCGATTTCACGCTACTGTTGTTGCCATTCATAAAGGACAGATATTTGCCACTGACATCGTTGCCGTTGGCCAGGGACTCGGGTTGGGGGGATTTGTCGTGGTGATTGGCAAGGGGACTACTTTTACCGCTACCATTGCTAGGGTCAGTGTCATGTGTGGATGTGGTTGTGGTTGTTGTGCCTGATGTTTCATTATCTGTGGTGCCTTCTATGACTGTGTTGTTTGCTGTTGTTTGTGTTGTATTACAATTGTTAGCAGTGTTTGGTGTGCTTATTATTGCTGTTGCTGTGGCTGTTGCTGTTGTAGCTGCTGTAGTTATTATTGATGTATTTATTGTTGTTGTTGTTGTAGTTGTTGTTGTGGGTGTTGCTGTTTCAGCTGTTGTTGTGTCATTATTACTTTCTTGACTATGATGCGTGTCATCATAGTCGATGGCTAGCAGTTGATTATCACAATCAACAGTATAATTATTAGTAGCTGTATTTGTTGTTGTATTGGTATTGGTATTGGTATTGGTATTGGTAGTTATAGCAGCTACATTAGCAGTATTATTATGATTACTGCCAGTTGTTGCTGCTGTTGTAGCTGTTGTTGTTGTTGTTATGGCGCTACTTATAGCAACTTGTGGTTGTTGTTCTTGATGTGGGGGATACTCACATGACACTGGCACGTAAGGCTGCATTAATTGTTGATAGGTTGTCGCACCGGGCTGATACACTGGAATGCCCGACTTTTCAGCAGCTGGACGTTTGAACGGTACCATGCCAGAGAATTGCTGTATGGAGACGACGTGACAATGGGAAGAGAGAAGAATGAAATTCGAGTGGATTAGTAAAAATGTCACAGAGTGCGCAATTGATACGAGTAGCTAAGTTATTCGTACTGTATATATAATATCATTATCATTAAATTAAATCAAATAGCTTACACCCGAACTCAAGTCAAGCTATTTTGTTGTTGTTGTTTTTGTTTGTTTTCAGCTTCTAATTTTCAGTTTTGAGACTTTTGCCAATGTGTCAAAATAATAGCGATCAATGTTGTTCAACAAAAATACAACTAATAATAATAATAATTATACTAATATACGAATGTAAATGTAACAGTAATAAAATAAACTGAGGAAACTAGTTTGCACAGGCAAATCATTTCCAAAGCAAGCTATTATAAAGTGCTTTCTAAAAGGCAACAGAAGCAGCATCGAAATCAAGTAAATACGATAACCAGAGTAATGTTTACGGTATTCTAAAACGATAACATATTTTTCTGTTTGGTTTTGAATTTAATAAATGGAGCAATTTGACTAATTATGTTAATTTGGATTTTGATTTTGATTTTAGTTTCGCACCAAAAGCCGACTCATGATAATCTAATTGCATTACTAACTAATTACTAACTTTTGAAATTTCTGTGCATTTAGTTTTAGTGATTGATTTATTTTGTTATCCCTTTTTCAATTAGCTTTTGGGAATCATCGTTTTTTAATTATATGGATATTTTTCCATTCGTTCTTATAATCCAATTATGTATGTACATTTGTGTTGATATTATTTTAATTTTATTTAAGCGGTAGGCATTTAATGTTAGAGTTATGATACTATTTAATGGTTTTTGTTTACGCTTTCAGATTTTTGAAGAACTAAAAATATTGTATTTAAATTTAGAATTAAGAATTCAACTGAAGTTTCGACAAGAATTTTAAGCCTGGAATGCGAAAACAGTATTGCAATCAATGCAAGAATATTTAATACATTGAGTTGAAGTGTTCCAATTAGAACTGAGTTTTGCTTTTAGAAAATAATGAAGTGTCATCTGCGGTGTTATTGAGCATCAACTGTACTACTTGTATTGTAGAGAAAATATATAGAATCAAATATGCATATTCATTAAATCTGAATGGTGTTTGCACTACTTAATGATTTGTTTTGCTGTTTTTATGTTTTTGAATAAGATTTAAGTATGCATATTGTAATAATATTTGATGGATAGTCATTTCATTTATTTTTGGGGTATTATTTGATATACTTGTGGAGTACTTACGAAGTTTTCATAGTAAAATGAACCAACCGTTTTAACATCCATCTTTTTGGCAATTGTGCACATTTACAGTAATTGTTATGGAGTATCATTATTGATGTTGATGCATTTATGTTCATGGAGTTCAGCATTAGTAATTGGTCAATATTGATCATGTTGTTTATGATTTAATTACAGTTAATTCGAATGATTTGCAATGTTGATTGATGGATTTATAGTTGTTTTAGGTTGTTGATTCATATATTTTTGATTTTGGGTTAGCAGACAGTTTTTTTTTTTGCAGTTGTAGTTGAAGTTTGTTTGGTTTTGATTTTGTTTTTCGCATTGATTATCCGCAATAATTACATATAGTTGTTGACAACAAGTAACACACAGAGAGAGGAGAGAGAGAGAGAGAGACACATAATACAAACGAAAGTCGGATCGAAAAAACAAATGAAGAAGAAAGAGAACACAAATGAAATTAGTGAATTATATAGTATTTAGCATTACAAAGTATGTATGAGAAATATTGTTTTTTATTATTTTTATATTGATTGGCATTGGAAATACGTTAAAATACTTAAATTAGCGTTGTCTGAGTGTCGGAATATATGTATATATTACTGCAGTTATATAAACACTAACCTAAGAATACATAAATTATGATACAGACATACATACGGGGGAGGTACAAGATAAATATATACGGATAGGTAATATATATATATATATATATATATATATATATATATATATATATGTATATATATAGGTAGAACAGGCACAAAAGTTGCCAGACTTAAGATGAAATCAAATGCGCAAAAGCCAGGCCAAATAATGGATGCTGCCATTTAGGGACACAGGCCGCAGAATGCATGTTCAGCTAATTAACCTGGAAAAGCACTTAAGCACTTAAGCAATTATCGTAAGCTGGCACTATTTGAATTGAATGCAGTAGCTGCAACAACATACTTGTGCTGCAAACACCCGTAAAATAAAAGAACATAAAGCGAAGCCGGAAGAACAGTCGAATAGTCCGATAGACGAGTGTGTGTGAGTGCGTGTGTGAGTGAGTGTGTTTGTGATGGTGTGTGTGCGTTCTGTGCATGAGCAATTATCAGTTAAATCATTTTAATTAACACTTACCAGGTGCATGTAAATGTAAATGGATACGTGTGTGTGTGTGTGTGTGCATTTGAGTTTGAAAATGTAATTGTGATTTATCATACAAGTAAGCTATCCTTAATGGGGTCTACATGGGACGCAACACGTCAATAGCAGCGGTTAAGTGGAAGCTGATGATGATATCAAATAGGCAGCGTGTAATATATTGCTAAATTGATTAGTCTTAGTCTCTGTCTGTCTGTGTGTGTATGTGTGCGCTTGTGTGTGTAGGTGATGTCCTTTTGATATGAGAGCTATTGGTTGCGTTTTCTTTTTTTTTTATGAATTAACTTCATGACTGACAGACATTCATTACGTTCTAACCCAACTGACAGTTAATGTTAATTGATTGCAATTCGCTTAAGAGTGTGCGTGTTGGTCAAAGCCGTTTTGGGGGTTACGAAAAGCGCAGTTGAGTCTGGCAAAAATCAGTTGTGGACTGTTGAGGGTTCGCTCATAAGTACACAATATACAAAGGACTTGATTTCGAGGCAAAAAGGACAAATATATAGGTTTGCACATCGCACTATCTGACCAGCTTGGCAATTTTATATTTTATTGTATTTTACATGCACTAACAATAGTCAAGCGAGAATAAAACAAAAATAACAAAACAGAGAAAAATCAAACATTAAAACAGATAACTCAATCAAAATCGAATGCACAGAAAACATAAAATAAAAAGAAAATAGAAATTGAAAAGAATCGGAAACGAATCGAAACTATAAAAAGAACGTGAAAGAAATTAAACAAAATACCAGTGGAAACATTTCAGGATCCGCTGCCCGCTTTTTGCCCACTTCCAGAGTATGATGACCCATAACAGCAGCGGCAGCGGCGGCGGCAGCAGCAGCGGCAGCGGCAGCGTTGTTTGTTGTTGTTGGTGGTGTTGTTGTTGCCCCAGCAGCGACGCCGCCGGCCGTTGGGATGGCGTTGTTGTTGCTCTGCAGTTGTTGTTGATGTTGTTGTTGTTGTTGGTGTTGTTGCAGATGTTGATGTTGTTGGTGGGCCGTAAGGGATGGTGTCTGATGTGTGTGTGTGTGCGTGTGTGTGTGTGATATGAGTGTGTGCGTGTGTGAATTTTGTCAAGAAACAATCGAAACCGATTTCCATATCCATTTAATAAAATTTAGAGAAATTATTGTAGACCAAGCATTTAAATTATACGTCAATTAAATATGCATAAATTCCATTTGAATTATTCAAGCATTGGTGTCGGCAGATTTCATAATTTAGCGCAATTTTTTTGTTGTGATTGTCATATATATATATATATATATATATATATATATATTAAACATATACATATATCATTTTTTCCAAATCAAATATTTGTTTTGTTTTTATGAGTATATGTGAGTGATTCAGTGTTTGAGTGTGTGTGTGTGTGATTGAGTGTTTGAGTGTGTATACATGTGCATAGATACCATCCATCGTAGAAGCAATTACAGTGTGGCACAGGCGAACAGATGAAATACATAATAGTAGAAGAGTACGAGTGTTTTTTTTATAATAATTATAAAATGATAGTTAAAACAAAACAAAGTAAACTTAATTCCCAGAAATATAAGTATGTGTAAGTATTTGTGAAATACTTATTCGTGCTTTACACCATCATTTACTCTTTAAATGTAACCTCGACAGAGTTATGAAATTAGTAATATCTTAAATAAAATGTTAAGCACAACTAATTGTTAATGTAGTGTGAAAAGCAGCGTAGAGTAATTAGTAAGTAGTAAGTAATTGAAAATAATGTGTGAAAATATGTTTAGCAGTGAGTTTATAAAAATATATAATATTTAATATGTATTATATGAGTAATTGTCGCAAAAGCCAACACCAAAAAGTCTTCACTTTAAAAGGTACCCTAAATGGCATATATATGTCTAATTTAAAGTATGATACGTAACGTAATTTCTAAAATGTTTAATCTAATTCTATAACTATTTTAGAATTTCTAAATTTATACTTAATAAATAAATAATAAAAATTGATTTGAAAATACACACACACATGAGAATTGCTTTTGTACTTGTCGATATTTCCGATTTGAGGAAAATTCAAAATTTTTGTTTGCTATTTAGCTTTTAAATTATGGTATAATATAAGCCTATGGTAAAAACGAAAAGAAAAACAAAATATGTACAACATTAACGAAATGCGTAAGATAGTACAACAACTTAAAATGTATTTAAGTCAGCACTTGTGGCGACGGAGTAAGATATTTGCATATTGGGAGATGTTCTCTGCTATTGTTATTTTTTCCCTATACCGTGTGTCTGCTAAATATTACTAATAAAGAGTTTTATTGTTTAGTAAGGCATCTTCAACATTCTATTTACACAGTACATAAAGACCATTTTGTGACTACGATTTGTTGGTTTAGTGTGTCTTCGAATATGCGTAGAAAATTACTAACTAACGTGCACAGGGTATCTAGCAGTCGAGCACTCGAAGTGAGCACTTTTATTTGTTTGTGGCTATCCTTGTTTTTAGTAACCTTTGAAATGCACAGGTGACTCAGGTTGTTATTTTCCTGACCATCCAGGGAAATATCCACAACAGTGAATGCTATAAATGGATTAATTTGAATAGGCAAGTGGATATGTATGTATATCTTGTATATATAGAATGGCTATATGCGTGTCTGTATGTCGTTGTTTTGATTTTTTTGAGGTCAACAACGTCTGTGTAAGATTATGTTAAAAAAAAAACGATATATTTTGAGCTGGTTTAAGGCGAAAACAAAATACTCTTTAATTTTCAGCACAGTTAAATCGTAGAAACTCTCAGAGATCAGTAAACTGGGGTACATTTAATATCATAAGACGAGAAATTTAGTAGATACTAGGTAAACTAGATATGTAAATTATATATCTGTTCATATATTGGATTCGTAATGCAGAACTGTCACAGCATCAAAGCAGTCGATGTTAGACGATTCTTTGCTATGGAAATCACAGCTTTTAGTTAATTTTCCGGTTCAAGCCTTATCCTGCCGACTAATCCGTGTCGTCGTTCAGCGTATCCTGCCTGCCAGCCTGCTAGCCAGCCTATTTGCTTGCACTGCCCAGCGTTGCTTGACATTCACATTTTTTTGTTGGGCGAAAAAAAGCAAATCCAAAGAAAAAAAAAATTAACAGGGGTTGTGTAACAGCCTGCAGTTTTTTTGCTGTGGTCTTGCTGGCCTCGTTTACATGGGGATTATAGTTCGTGTCGTGTCGGAATTGGCTGTGTCATGGCATGGGGCAGCAAGTGGACGGGGGGGTGGGAAGATGACGGGCGCCTAGAGGCGATGGCAGGTGGTAGGAGATGATACGATGCGATGCGATGCGATGGGAGCCGCACCTCCATAGTTCTACTTTGGACAGTTGACATATTTTGGAATGACCCTTCCGTTGGAACGTATTGCAATAGTTTTATTTTATTGCGGCTTACTTATCGTTAAAGTCGTCCAAATCCCCAGACAGAGGTCGAAGTACAGCACAAGAAAAAATGCTCTCCAAATATTGGCAAAGGTAAACATAATGAAAATATATTTAACTGAAGAATGTGTGCAGGTTTTTTCAAACAGACTTTGTTTGTGTTGTTGTTGTTAGTGTTTGTATATATGACTTTATGTTTGTGTAAGTAGTTGGGTATTGATTCATAATAAGGTAAACTTTCAATATGATATAATAACATCAATACAATTACGTATATACACGGAGACAAAAAAGATATTTTAAAATAAGAATTATTTTCTGACATTACAAAATTGTATATTTCTAAAAAAATGTTATAGAATTATAGATATTAAACTGGAAAGAACAAATATTGTTGTGCTCAAATATCGAGAATTAAAATTACACACGAGCTTGAATTTGGAATTTACCTAATGATTTAACCTATCTTAATTAAGATTTTGAATTTAAAACTCTTCTCTCTCTGCGTAAAACCCGTTAAAGTTAAGGCTTAGCAGAATTGTTATGTTTGAATTAAATGAAAGAAATCAACTCTTTTATATAATTGAGAACACTATCTAAATATGGATTTTTTTCAAGTGTATATTCTATAAATTGTCTGAATCGTGGGAGACTATTCACATTTTAAAGAACAGGCTCCGATTGCTTAAATCTAAAGGAATCGTTTAAAATGACAGAATTTTCATAAAATAAAAATAGGCACAAAAACGCTTAAAAAGGCTTAAGGTATAACTTAAGTTTAAAGGTTGCGAATTATTACTGAATATTTTACACATTGGATAGGTGATTTGCTAATTGATACATTTATGTTACTGGCTATAAAAAGAAATCAGGACAGCATTAAACGCGATGTAAATGGTTACTTTTATTTACATTTAAATGTTTCAGGTGCAACAATTTAACGTGAACATATGTATATAAAAGTTTATTCGTTCGTCCCCCAGCTTATAATCACATTAAACTTGAACCTGGTACCATAAATAAAAGTATGCCTTGCTAAGGCTATGCATGCATGCTCGAGATAGAATGAGACGCAGTTATTCGCAAACAGATAGGTAGACGGAGAGAGCAAGACAGTGGAAAGGTAGAGAGAGAGAGAGAGAGAGGAGGAAGCCAGGCAACAGTAACGCGTGTATGTGCAATTTCAAAGGACAATTTGATACAATAATCACGTTTGTCGTGCCTGGTCTGAGGCTCGATTGAATTACGCCTAAAATGCTGCAACAATTTTTCACTTTATGCGATATTATGCTGCAATTATGTGCGACACGTTTGGCAGAGAGGGAGATGGAGAGAGAGAGAGAGAGAGAGAGAGAGAGTGAGCGAGAGCAGCTCGAAAACGGCAATCAGGAGGACTGGGTAACAACATGCGACTGCTGTAGGAGGACGCTGAACGGATATAAGGACACAACGGCGGCACAACGACGACAACGTCGTTGTTTGCAGCGTCAAATAAATTTTCAGCAGAAAGCAATTAAGTCGCGAATTAAGTGCGGCGCATAGTCAGGACCCCATGGGCCAATAGCACCAGCGGCTGAAAATGCTCTCCCCCACACATACTCTCGTATATATTACATACATATTTGCACACACACACACACGCGAGTTGGGCAATCACCAACGTGTACCCACGTGTGCCAGTCGAGAAAGAGTGTGTGTGTTTGTATACTCCTGGTTGACTGGGCTGCGTGTTCAAAGTTTTAACGCGCTGTAATAAATGTTAATTTTCCCCAACGAAAATCAACATTTATGGCGTGTTTTATGTGCAGCTTCAACATATTTTCCAAGTTGTTGAATGCCTGTGACGCCAATGCCTGTCAGTCTCCTTCCTTTCTCTGTGTTCCAGGCTTATAATCCCGAATCACACACACCGCACACAACAAATTTATTCGTGTGCGTATTTGTTGTTATATTTCCCTATCACGTTAAATCTTGTAAAAAGTAGTTGTACTTCTCATTGTATTTAACAAACGTTTTTAACGATCTAATTTCTTAAGTGTCCATGAAAACAAACCTTAATCGATCGTTTTCTTATATTTACACATATATATTTCAAAAGTGTCTAGTTCTTAAGTTGGCTGAAAACTATGAACTCTATGTACCAAATTAAGATCAACGATAAGATAAAGTAATACTCTAGAATTGGTGCGAAACATAATGCTATTTATTTGAACTAGACAAATATTTAATAAACTAACTATATTACATTTTTTTGTCTACGTATTGTATGATGCGTGTGTAATTTTATTGCGCCTAAGCGATTGTGGCATAGCTCAAGCGACGCAGTCAATTATATAATTTTGTGTAGCTATAGATTGAATTGGATTTTATTTATATTTGTATTTTCGTGTGTAGATGGGTAATTAAATTAATTACATGCAACATTAAGTTATCAATATTTATTTGGATTTAATTGAATTCAAGCAGGAGTAAGAGTGAGAGCGAAAAATGCATAGGAATTTAATAAAGGAATTACTCTATTTATCGTAAATTGATGTTCGATTAATTTCAATTTGCTTTTGGGGACACACTTCAATAAGAACAGAACTGAAATCCATAAATATTGTGTATAGGAATTTGCATAATGAACTCGGCGAGAAAAAGTTGTTGCATACTTTGCGGCGCGTGTTATTTAAGTGATGTGTGCTTAGTTAGTAAACGTGTTTAATCTGTTTATCGTTGTTTATGTGAGTTATGTGATTTAGCCTAAAATTAAAAATTTAAGATGCGAAAGCAAAACTATTAAATGAAAAGAACGTAAATAATTAGATATTTTTTAAGAAAATCATACAGACAGCTGGGCGGGCGCAAAGAGCGAAAGAAACGAACACAACAAAACGTTGGCATCTTAATAAAGTAAGAGGGAAAGAGGCGCTAAACAAACATAGCACTGTCCCATTCGCGCATGCACTTTGCCACGTCAGTGTGTGAGTGAACGAGACAGCTGATTGAGCGAAGAGTGTGAGTGGCGGTTGGGTGTGGAGGGATCGGTGGGGTTAGGGGTTAGGTTGGGTTAAGGGGGGTAAAAGTAAGAGAAAGTATAAAGTAAATATAGAAATAGCCATACCGCAGCTGCAGCAGCGACAGCGGTGGCGCGTGTTTGGGCCGCTTTTAATTGTGCCTGTAGGTGCAGGGGGGGATGAAAGTAGCGGCAGGGGTCACGTGCGCATCTGCCCTTCACGGCGTCCATGCAAACCGTTATGGAACCATCGTCGTGCCTTGCGACGCTCTCCTGCGGATGCGCGAACCGGCATTCTGACTCGGCCCGTTTGCAGGCGCCGCGCAAGAATTCGCGACAGACCTGGAAACACATTTTTAGGTTGTTGTTTTTTTTTGTTTTTGGTTTTGGTTTTGGTTTTTGGATATTTTGTTTTTGGTTTTGATACGACATTGTTGTTTGTTGTTGTAGTAGTAGTTGTTGTTTTTTGTTGTTGTGTTGGTTGTACAGTTGATTGCAGATTGTTGTTTGTAGATGTTGTTGGTTGGTTGTTTGGTTGGTTGGTTGGCGGGCAGCAATAGCAAAAGTGGCAGCAGTTGTGGTTCAGTGTGTGTGTTTTTGAGCATAGTTGTTTAATTTTTGTTCGTTGTTCATTTTATTTAAGTTGTTTGGTTTGGTTTTTGTTTTTGTTTTGATTTTTGTATAGGTGGTAAAAGTTGCAGATTTGTGTATTGTGTGTGTGTGTGTGTGTGTTTGTGTGTTGTGTTTTGTGTGTATTGGAAATAATGGAAGGATATTCAGTAACATTTCATCGTTTTGGTTTTTATTTTGTTTTGTACATTGTATGTGTATTTGTTGTATTCATCAAAGAAAAGTTAAGTATTTGGAACGCAACAACTTTTTTGGTTTAGAATTTGCAAAGTTTTTGGATTAGAGCCGATTTTAAGCTGTTGTAGTAAGTTGCTTTTATAGCATGCTTCCCTTTACATATATAAATAGTATATATAGTAATTGTATAGATACATATATTTATATATGTTAACAGTTGAACATTGAGCAGCAGAGATTAGCAGCATAATTGTTTTTTAAGGTCACAATTGTTTGTTTTAATTTTTTTGAACATTTCAGCGTGCCGATTAGTTTCTTTGTGATTTTGCAAATTTGGGAACGCCTGATAATGGTGAATAAAACACATACGCAAAATATAGGCACATTTCGAATTAGAGGTTAATGCAATCATAAACAAAATAAAATTTACACATTGCTTTGGGCATGAAACTCATAACGATAGCTGGGACTTCAAATGTATCTGCATTTCCGTAGAACTATCCTATACTATAAAAAATAATATACAACAAATTTATAGTATATCAACATTAAATGAGCTAAATACTTTATATGAATCAACCGAATACTTTAAAGCCAGTTGAAGATTGTCTACGAATATGTTGTTCTGGCTATTGAAATGAATTCTAAAACTGAAACAAATGTAACTAACAAAATTGTATAGTTCTTGAACTCGTTTCAACTTCTAATACACTTAAGGATATGTGACCTATTTACATCGGAAATCTATATCGAAAATTATAATCGGTGTTGAAAATAAACAACGTTTCTAGGGCAATAGAATGGGATAAGAAAGAAAATGAAGTACATGTGGAGATAACACAATTACCCTAATTGTAGAAAAAAGTGCATTCAAATTCGGAGTTTGTTTGATTTTCAAGTGAGCTGGAAAATATTCAGGAAGCGCTTGTTGTAAGCTTTTGCAGGGTAGAAGCCGCTATGTGGCGCACCTTAATGTCAGAATTCGACATTTTTTTTTGTTTTGATCAATAAATTATATTTTTAAATTGAAAGAAAAAAAAAACACAGAAATCGAAAGGAATTTCAAATGATCGTGTCAAAATATGGTCATATACAAGATGAAAAAACAGTTTTTGATTTTTTTTTTCTTTTGTAATGCAATGTTGCGATGTTAGACAAAAGTTCAAATACGAGTGTGTGTTGTCATCATTTCAAATCAATTTTTATTATAAGCGAATTAATATTATTATCATAATTTTTGAAATATTTCTTTTCGTTTTGGTTTCGTTTTTGTTGGCAAACTAAAGAGAACTTAAAACACTGTACATGATTTTAGTTGTAACATTGTAGACATAGTTTAAATATTAAGTCTTATCGAAAGTAAATAACACATTGAACTTAATTAATTTGCATGCGAAAAATCAAAAAACAAGTCAAACCAAAAATATAGTTTATTCGACACATTGTTTGACATTGTCGACGTAATTAATGATAAAATACAAAAATAAGCGTAAACATAAAGCATAAATCATATCGTAATCATTTGATTGGCATGTCTTTTCAGTCAACAATATTAAGAAGAATAATGGAATACCATTCCGAAGCTGTGACTCACCTCTAATCTGTCGGAACGTGGAATTTTCTGTTGTGCCACCTGAACGGTCTGTGGCACCACTGGGCCAAGTTGCGAGGCCACAGCTGTTGGATCGGGTCCCAACAAAGTAGGCACTAAGTGACCGGTTGCATAGTATGGACTATATGTGTTGGCTGGTATGCCAGTCAAGTATGGACTTGTTGCCTGCAAGTGTGTTAAGTAGAACTATGTGATTATTTTATGGTAAATAATAATGAAAAATTATTTTACTAAATTTATTCAAAAAGAGTCAAGATAAATAATGATATATGTAAATCTTTATTTTAAGCACTCATTACCAGTCGAATCGATTAACAGGTGAACAGAACAGCAGCTCATTATGTTATTGCTATATGCCGTTAACCACTCATTATCAGGCGAATCGACTAACTACGTTTAACAGCAGAATAGACTAACAGCAGCAAATGTTTTGCAGTTCTATTCTACTAACAGACGACTAACAGCAGCTTCCTCTGTTATGGAATATTTTATTCTTTGTTTGACCAATAAGAAAGAAATAAAAGTTGAGTCTATTTGGAAAACTCACTAGTTTTAAATAATTTGAAATATTTTTGGTGTCTGCAATATGCATAGTCATGGTGGCGTTTCGCCACTCGCTATGCAACCAAGCAAATAGAAAACCAAGTAAAATATCAGCTTATAAATATTCATATCGTGCAAACTGTGCTGCTGCCTCCAAAATGGGGGCCACTGCAGATGGCTGATAGTAGCTGATGCCGCTTAAGAGATTCAATTAAAGTATTATGTGGTGCTGCGAGTACTTACCACGGCTGGCACTTGGCCCGATATGACCGGCTGTCCGGGTGCGATGCCCATTTGTTGCATCAGTGCATTTTTGAGGGCCAAATGATTTCGACCGTTTATCAAGAGTTGATCCTTCAGATGCTGAGGTGGATGAAAATATTTGCAGGGAGGCTTATCACGATTACAACGTCCCTGTAAATAATAAAAAATAGACATGTTTGCCATAAGTTGTTGTTTAGATCATGTTGTGATTCTCAGTTTATATTGCATGTTATTCGAATTGTAAATTCTTAGCCTAAGTGAAAAGCAAGGACACGACTGCCTTGCGAATAGTTATAGCAATTTAAATGCTATTTATATACGTATTGCACGTAAAATGACTCATAGCTGCTATATTCCGACCTGACATTACCTACAATTAAAAAAAAAGTGTAGAAGTCAATTAACGGCACGATATTCGAAATATTTTAAACATGCATTTCACTTGCATGTCAAGTACCAGTTTTCATGTCTCGTCGCCAATCGATGATATATATTTTTTTGGGGCATGTGAGAAAAAACGGCAAGCTTTCACATACATGCATTAATTCAATCGATAAAAAGTAATTTCACTTCATTAGCACGTGTAATTATGGCGGCGGATTAAAGCTCATGCTCCCTTTTTAAAATTCAGGTCTAAATGTCAACAATAATTATAATGAGCCCGACTAATGCCCGATGGACAGCGACTCTGTGGATGTGTGCATAAATATGAGCTGAATTGGGTGCGCAGACAGTCGAGAAAATGTACATGTATATTATATTTAATTCAGAACAAATGAAGTTAACAAATATTTACGCATACCCCGTCCCCTGAACAACAGGTCATCAGTTCATCGCAACGCTGGTTCTTTGGTCGCTGTTCGTGCCACATGCGCGACCGTAAATATTAAACAAAGAAAAAAAAAATTATATATAAAGTCAAACAAGTAAGATTATGTTTGTTAACACTGCTTGGCAACGAAATGCTACGTGATCAAAGATTAACGATTTTTCTGTATATAAATTGAACCAGATGGAAGTGCAAACTTTTTATCAAGCCTACATTGCTTAAAATCATTCTACCTCATTTTTTACTGTAACATATAGGGTATAACAAAAATAAAATAAAACATATACATATATGAATATGAATTGATTGTTTGCTTGCACACCGCAGAGCTACACACAGTTTTATTCCGTTTCTTTGACCTCCTGCTATTAGAATTGGTCTTTCGGGATGTTGTATTGACTTTGCCGAATGAATAAAAACTTTACTGATTTAAAAATAAATTTTTTGACAATTTTAGCATTTAGTTCGTTTAAAAAAAATACAAAAATAAAAGAACTAGTAAGTAAGTGAAAAAAAGGGTATATAAGTTTGCCATTTAGAAATACCCAATATGTCGATTCTACTGCTAACCTGCCATTTAAGATTTATGATGCACTGAAATCCCTGCAAGATTTATGGTGTAAAAAAAGTAAACGCAAAAAAAAAAATTCACTCGTTGAGCGAAAGCGACAAATAATTGCAGTTGAATATTTCCATGTCCGTAGAATTGAGTGCACTATTTACGTTGTTTGTCAAATAGAAAGAATTCAAAAAATTATGTGCAAACATATTTTCTTTTTTTTTCGTTTCTTTTTGTTTGGCAGCAGACAATTCAGTTTGACAAATGCTGTTTAAATGCTGATAAATGTTCAACACAAATATTAGATAGCCACAGTGGAGAGGAGGCGATTGGCTCTTAATTTTTCGGCAGGACAAGAAATTTTGCACGACCAACAGAATTGCAACCAATAAAATAGAATAAATAAGTAAGTTATTTTAGAGTTTTTAAAATATGTAAAAGAGATTTTTTTTTTGCAATAAATCAACTTTCTTATTTATAATAAATATAAAATAAAATTACTAGTAATAAATCAATTGCAATGAGTTAGTTAGCAAAAAGTCTTGAGCATATTAAAGAAATTATAATGAAGTATTTAAATTGCGATTGATGTTGAAATTGGATAAGATTTGTTTTTCTTTTTTTTTTTTTGACACACGAAAATTAGATGCCAACTGTCAATTTTCTTATTCATAATAAATATAAAATAGAATAACTAGTAATAAATCAACTGCAATGAGTTAGTTAGCAAAAAGTCTTGAACATATTAAAGAAATTATAATGAAGTATTTAAATTGCAATTGATGTTGAAATCGAATAAGATTTGTTCTTTGTTTTTTTTTTTTTTTTTTTTTTTTGACACACGAAAATTAGACGCCAAGAGCCAAGTTCGGTGCAACTCTTTCAAACGTTTGCCGCTTCTAATGGCTCCATGTCGGACATTATCTCTAACGCTTCGTCTGTGACTCGACTCGACTCGACTCGAATGCCAGCCCGCTGCCAATTTCTTTTGCTGGATTGTGCAACATTTCAGTTTGCCGTTTTTCGACTGGTTTCTTTTTCACCCCTCTTTCTGCAACTTCTGCCATATTAGACATTTTCATGTCATTTCGATTGTAATCTGCATGACTGGTTCCCTCCATGGACTCGCCATGCGGCCGGGAGACAAAAAAAGCCAAAAAAAAAGAAAAAAAAAAAACGGGAAGAGGACAACAGAAAGCGTACGAAAAGCAAGTGTGAAAATTGCAAATGGTGTCCACTCACGCACACAGTGAAACACCAGTTGCGAGAGTGGAAGATGAAAATGGAGATTTAAAAAGAGACATACAGCCAGACAGACAGTGGGAAGAGGGACAGAGGGAGACGGTGGGGGACAGAGAGACAAACCGACAGCATATTTGCATTGTGCGCTGCTCTCGCTGTCATTCTCGCTGCATTTTTACCGGACTCTGCCCACACAGCTTTCGACTCAAACCCCATTTTTTTTTCGGGGCACTGCATTTTTTTTTTTTTTTGCAGAACGGCACCATCAACGCTTTAGCCTCAACCCAATTTTAGAGCACTTTTTTTCGCAGATTATCTGCTTTAAATTGTAATGATTACTTTTCCCTTTTTTCTATATATATGTACATATATACACATTTATTTTTTTTTTTAGTTTTTTAGTTGATAGCTGGCATTGGCCCGGCATTTCAGAGCCATTTTTCTTGTTCGCTACGCTCGAAACAATGTTGCTGCCTGTCGCTGTCGGTGTCGTTGTCGTTGTCGTTGCCGTTGCCGTTGTAGCATCGTCCTCTGACGTTACGATACGACACGACACACAACGCTCGAACGGTCCAACGGTCCCTGAACTGAACCGAACTGTTATGTTGTGAGAGTCCGTGGACTGCCCGTCGCAATAGGGGACTAAGGTATTTCTCATGTTTTCTTGCCAAGTGCAAGTCAAGTCCAGTCATGTATAACGTGGCATTCGCATCGTATCGCATAGCCGACATGCGTCTTAGTCTTCGAGATAGAGCGGCGAGCTAGAGGATGAGCTAGAGACACTCTCACCGCTCTCACCGTTTGCCTTTAGTCGGTTGCCGTTTTCTCGACGACAATGTTGGGGTATTAAATGTCATTTTGCATTTCGTGACAAGTTGGCTAATCTGACTCGAAAGTTATTTATTTCTTCTTTGTTGAGTGCAAAGGAATTTTTCTTGCACTTGGCGCCAAGCATTTCGCATGAAATGCTTTTCCTTTGGTTTTTGCTTAAAGCGTATCCTTTCGACTATTTTAATGTTTCTTGTATATTCTCGATCTGCGTGGTGCCATTTTTTCTTCGACGACGGCGACGGCTGGGACAGAAATCGCCTTTGAATGTTAATAAAATGGCTTTCTATGCAAATTAAATACTGTTCGCGGCTGACTTGGTATGCATAACAATTGCCAGAGGGTTAGACTTAAACAATCAGTTTGCCATAAAATGCAAATGCCTCTTCTAACCCGCTACTCTTTCAGGAGGACAAGGGTGCAATGAAGAGTATATAAAATTCTCTGACCACACTTCGACATGGTATGCGAGTCTGTCTGTATTTTTTGCTTGAACACCCTCATCGCAGAAGCTACAAGTAGTTGAGGAATTTATCTATTAACATCCTATGTAAATATAAAACTGTCATTAGCAGAACTGTTACTTCAAGCAGTCCAGGAATTTATCTATTAACTTCCTATGTTAATATAAAATTGTTATTGGCATTATTAAACTGTTATTTTTTTCTCATGGTCTGGGGGAATGCTCTATTAACATCTTAAGTAAATATAAAACTGTTATTAGCAATACTGTTAAGTTTATCTATTTACTTCCTATGTAAATATAAAACTGTTATTAGCAGAACTTTAACAGTTCAGTTAAATGTTACGACTGTCCTGATGCCATAATTGGTCTAGGCTTGTTGTTATTTATTGGTTGTCATTGCTAGTACACCAAAATTAAGGCTTAAAAATTCATCTACTAAAAGAACATAACAGTCTTCATAAATATATTTAAATTCTGGTATTTTTGTTACTAAAATAATTTCAGTATTACAAAGACTTCTTCTTTACCCTAAGTTATAAAGCTCTTCATTTATTTTCTATAAAAATATTATTTAAATAATATTTGCATATTTGAGCTCAGTTAGAATATTCTTAAAACCAAATGTATTCAAAGCACTGCACGCATTGTGACGCCAGTAAAAATGCTATTCAATTAAAAATTCAAACAATTTCAATTTTGCGTTTGCGTGTTTGAGCCAGTTGAACGCATTTAATGCAAACTAATGCCGCAGCAAGCTTTGGCACTTAGACGACGAACACATAGCGACGCATCGACAAATTTACACGCTCACACATATGCATACTTATACACACACACATGCACAGGAAAACGAGGACGCTGTGAATATTTGCAACTGTGAACGTAAGCGACGCAACCAAAATTTTTAGCAGTGACAGATGACAAACATATGTTTATGTAGTGAACAACATGATAGAAAAATCAAAAAGCAATTGTGATTGTAAATAACAACAAAATCTACAAGAATGTTCAGAAATAAGCCTAAAATAAAAGGCCACAAAAATGTGTTCACAAATCTAGCGTTATCGCTTATCTTTAATAAGTTAATAACTTGAATATTGACAGACACTCATATACTCTACCAATTGCCAATATATTTCACAATTTAATAAATCAAAAATAGTGCTACAATCGTTTCGATTTATTTAGCTCGATTTTTGTGTGTAAAATAATATTGCGAAAAAAAAATTATATTTCTATTTAAATTGCAGGTGCAGAGATAACGTGACTAGAGGATATTTTTGATTCAGGACAAAGTACATAAAATTTGCACTCGATAACGCGGGACTGGGAAATGAAAATGGAGTTGAAAATGTTTTTTTTTGTTTTGTGTTTTGTTTTTTTTTGGCAATTGCAAACAAATTGGTAAAAGCAAATGGTCAATATTTGTGTATTCATAGAAAACGACGGCAATGGAAAGTGTTTGCCATGAGCAAAACAAATGAATCGGCATAAAAAAGAGGCAATGCGAAGCAGATGGGCGATGGCCAATGCACTTTTCACACTGCCGGAGAAAAAAAGGCCCACAATCCGACGGCAATCTGGTCTAAGCACTGTAAAAAAGGGGGAAAAATACGAATACAATTTAGAAAACAACACACTCAATGAAAAGATTGTGCGATGAACACGAATTTAAATGTAAATTAACTCGATTGAAAAATATAAACTAAGTTGTCATTGTAGACATTTTGTGCCTTTTCAATAAGCTTGGTCTGTGTGAAACAAGCGGAATCAATATATTCAAGCTCAGTGCATCAGAACAGTTATTTGCTGCCTCTGCAGTCACTGAACTCGCTTGCAACGCGAAATAATCAGGCAATGCTGCACGAGTCTGAATACAACAATGTGTTTGTTGTATATGCTGCAACTTCTTTGAGCGTGTGTGCTTGTGTGTGTAAATGTTTTGCTTTTTTTCAATCATGCTTTCATTCATTTGCCGACTGCCATTGCTCTGCATACTTTCAGGATTTCCAATACGTATCATCTAGTCGTATACGTAATCACTTGCTAAGGGGCATGCAGAATTATTCTCTATGTTCTGCGGAGATTGGCGTTGTATGCATTGCAAATATTAATCGCTATAACTGCATTTTAAATTGAAATTTGATATTCTGTTAATTGATTTGTCAAATATTTTACATATTAAAAAGAAGATACGTTTTCTTGGTACCCAGAGTATTTACTAAATGTAATTAAAACAACGAAAAACGCTAATGAAGCCATTGAACGATCTGTGATGTCATCGAAAATGATATTCAAGCAATGTTATTACTTCATTTTGCACAATGTATTCATCGCTTGCCCAGTCTATAAAACCTGCAAACCTGAATTAATTTCCGTTTTGCAAGCCAATTGAAAATTTCACAAGTGTATAAAAATATAGACATAACCCTCTGCTCCTCGCTCCACCTTTCGCTGCTTTTCTTGTTCATTCCATTTCGCCATTTTTTTTGATTCAAGCTCTTCGGTATTCGTTTAACTGGTGCCTCGCTCTTGCCTTGTCATTCGCTTGCTCACTCCTTTGCTGGCTGTCCTTTTATTCAACCGCCTGCATATGTGGGCAAAAGTTTCACCATATTTTAAAGGGCTTTAAGAACGGCCCAGCCGGGAGTGTGGCCCAAAGGCGTAGCCTGGCATTTTACCTAAAAGTAGGCAACAATATATACATCTATATATATGTATGTGTGGGCATTAAAGGTAAGCCGTATGCCGTATGCCGAATGCCGAATGCAGGCCAGGCGCACTGGCGTCGCTCGGCCTCGTCCTGTGCGGTCGTCCTGGCTGGCGGAGGCATGCATGTTTGCACTGCCGTGTTTATTTGTATACAAACTCATGCGCCAGCCAAGAGGCGTCCATATGGCCACATAATGCACGCCATGGCGACTGTCCCCAAGCCATGGCGCTTGGGTCCCCAACTTGGGGCTTGGGCTCGGCATTTACAATAGCCTGCGTGCTGCAATGCTGCAACTGGCCCGAGAGTGAGGTTTATTTTGTTTGTGTACATGAGCCACATTGATTTTTTCTATGACCGACGCTGCGCGCTGCATGCAACGAACAGGGGAACCGACGACCGACGACCGTCGAGTACGGAATGGCAGCGGGACCAATTGCAATTGCAGTGCAATTGTGAGGTTCTCTAATAAGAATCGACCACATGCTAGTCTTTGGTTGTAATATTACTCCCTGCTAAGCAAATTTCATGGCACGCAACACAGGCTTTAATATTATATAATTTTATGCTGTCAAAATTGAAATACTGAATATTCATACAATTCATCAAAAAATAGACTGCAAAGTGCCATATTAATTAAAAGACCTCCAAAGTGGACACGTGACTTTTAAAGGATATATTTCCAAGATTATCAACATAAAAACGTATTTTTCTCGCACCCTATTTTTTTTTTTATTTAATGAAATAATAACGAAGTGGTAAATAGGTGTACTGTTACCTAACTGTACTGTTACCTAAACAAATCATAAGTAATAATAATCAAAAATTAATTATGTCACCAGCATAATAAATATAAACAAGTAAGAAAGCTACAGTCGAGTGTGCTTGACTGTGATATACCCGCTACGCAGCTCAAATATACAAAAATATACCGAAAAGTATTTTTTGGTATTTTTGTTATATTTGGTATATTTGTACATTCATATTCCGTCACATCCTAAATATCGCATGAAGTATAAAATATACCATGCATGGTCACATTGTTCACCAGAAACAAGCCACGTGCAGCTGCCTATGAATTTTCCCATACAAAACTGTTTCTTGAATAACTTCCAAGTTTTTCATCCGATCGCGACCGAATTCTCGGGAATCATCGAGACTGTATGTATCTATTATCTTTGTATGTACCAAAACTGGAGACTCTATTTTTAAAATTGTGCTAGTAAAGCGTTTTTTTTTTTTATTTTAGGGGGCGGAAAGGGGCGTGGCAAAAATTTTAAATAAACTTGATCTGCGTAGGACATACACCAATACTGGTACCAAGTTTGGAATCTCTAGCTCTTTCAGTCTCTGAGATATACGTGTTCATACAGACAGACAGACAGACGGACAGACGGACAGACGGACATGGCTATATCGACTCGGCTGGTGACCCTCACAAAGAATATATATACTTTATGGGGTCGGAAATGCTTCCTTCTGCCTGTCACATACATTTCCTGAAGTCACAAGGCTATATACCCTATGGGTAGCGGGTATAATAAAAAAAAAATAAAAAAAATTATATACATATATACATTGTATACATTGACCCCTAAAGCTCATATGGATATGTGATAAGAATATACCCTATTTATTGAGATTCTTTTCACAATTATGCAAGCGAATTGTGTGAAGCAAAACCATCTCTTTCAGCAGTGCTTAGCAAACAAAAAACTGGATTTACTCAAAGCTACACAGAGAAAGCTGAACAACACATCCAAAGGCAAATAATTTCGCATATGAAAACAGACAAATTTCCGCACATTTTGCAAGAATTTTGCGCCCACAGCAGAGAGTGATTAAATCCAACGCTACGATGGCAACTTGATGAACAGAATATATTTGCAAATATAGATAAACAGATGACTCATCACACATGTTTGTAAGTGTGTGACTTGTGTAATTGCGCATATGCAGAATATATGTGTCTAGGACTTTGCATTTTATTCTTATCTACGAGCAAATCGACGCTAGCAAAGTATGCGAAACATAAATATATATATGCGCGCAGTTAAGTATGCAATGTGTGCGTCGAGTATATCGGAGAAAGTCGCTAAAAATGTAATGGCGAGTTTCATTTTTAGCAGACATTGATGACTTTTTAACTGCCGTTATTTGCAAGACTGCGGGCAATGTTTGCCTAGCCACACACACACACACACACATACATACACACACACACATACACGCCACACACACAGAGATTCGCCCACACACATACACACAGTTTTGGTGGCGTTTCCGCATCCGTTTCTGTTGCCATTGCCTCTAATATGTCGCCGCACACACACACACACACAGACACCTACAGCGAGTTATTTTACAGTGCGGCATTGCCGCATTGTGGCGACAACATCGCGTGACGGCACGATAAAAATAATCATCATCACAATGTTATGTGAAAAGGGAGTCGGTGAGCAAAGTGAACGTTAATGTGAAAGCTGCCAGCGAAATGGGTTCCTTTTTTAATACCCGGCACGCATAAAGTACAAGGGTATCATAATTTGCAAGCAATCAAAAAAATATATACACTTTTTATCAAGGCGAGCCTATTTAAAAGAACTTTGCAATAGCTCAAGATTTTCAATTAACAAGAAACACACTTGAAATTTAAGATGTATATACATTTATTATAGTGTAGTCTGGCATCTCGAATAATTTCCCAAAAATTTCATTAACGTTTCCTAACATTTTTTTTATAAATCGTACCGACATTAAGTATACGCCGTGTATGCGCGACTTGCGTTTTCCCACTCGTTTTATTTTTGCTCTCCCCAAAGCATGGGTAAAGTGATCTCATGGTCGAGCTCCCCCGCATTTGACTTTTTTCTTTTGCACTTCACGCTAATCGATTTTAGCATTTCATCTAGTGCTTTTGCTTTTGCGTTCGCTTTCCTTTCATTCGCTGCCTTCATTTACTGCGATTATTTTGCAATTCCGTCGCCGGACCTAAACGCAAGTGCCCAGAAATTAATGGCGACTCCATAACAATCGAGTTGCATGCCACACACAGTTTCACTCTCTCAGCAGTCTCAGCCAAGGTCGACAGCATTTGTAGATTACGAGCAAATTAATTTAATTTCATGCGCCCTTGGCATATGTTGCCGGCTTTCTTATTTTTTTTTTTTTTTGGATGCGGCATATTCATGAATGTGCGTGAGTTGCGCTTTTCCTATGGCTTTTGCAACATTTACATGGTCATAAAATAAGAAATAAAAGCGCAACTGCTGCCTTCTATTAGAGATGGAGGCGTTGACGATCGTTGCGGGCAAATAATTGGCTATGTGCCCATTTACCACAAAGTAGGCTGCACTAAATCTATGACGACCTACAGGATTCAACAAAGCCTGGCGAATTTGTGTCAAAAGTTTGTCAATTATTATTAGATAGTTGAATTTTAGGTTAAATTCGCAACAACCAAAAATTCGTAAATAACAGGAAGACATCTTGAATCACTAAAAAACCATGACGATCTATCTATTTGTATGGGAATCATTTTTTATTGTTACCGACAAATGAAGTGTTATTTTAGAGCCTTTCATAATGTCGAAATAAATGCTCAATGATTCCTAATAATTTGGTTGTAATCGGATCGACAATCTCCGTCATTCTTTACTGTCTTTTAATGACTTTATACTATAAAGTTATAGACTTTATATAAATGCTCAAAAGCATCCAAGCTTCAGCTTAATGTATGAAAAAGAAGATCAAACAATTGCGTAAGCTGAAAAGCATGTTGAAGAACTTTGATTTTGCTGCAAAACCAAACTAATTGAAAGGAAACAAGTGGGCGCACGGCAAAGGCAACGACGAAAATAAAGTTGTTGGACCTGCTTCTGCGGGCGACGTTATAACGCATTTAATAAATCCATCACATAACGTAAAGTTTCGCTGCAAACAAAACTACATATGAGCAAACATATCAGTTCCAACAAGCGAAGACAATGTGGGCATCGAGGGAGGGAGGGAGGTAGGAGTGCACAACAAGCTAAACAAAAAGCGGGAGACAAAGTTAGAGAGGAGAGAGAGAGAGAGAGAGACACACGAAAAGCGCTTATCAAATTTCCACAAACGATTACAATCAAACAACGCTGTCGCAGCGCACGTCCACAGTCCACAGTTTGGAATGCAGTCGAGTCGGGAGTTCGAATCCTTGGTTCGTTTGTTGCCGGCATAACGAGATGATTGAGGTTTGTCCATGTTCCACAGTGTGTCGCTTCTCCCTTTCTCTCTCTCGCTCGCTCTTCAGAATAAACGTAATCGCCAATCAAGTGCATAAAGCGCATATGACAATAGCTCAAGCGAAGCCAAGAGCTGAGGCAGTGCAGGAGACACAGAGAGTCCAGAGAGTCAGTGCAATGGCATCGAAAGGATTCAATCAATTCGCAAACAAAAAGGCAAACACAGACAGCCTAGATTGCGTAGACTGAGTGGGAAGATAATACTATATATACGTATATATCGCTCCAACAGGGCACCTAAATAATTCAATTGTCCACTCTCACACACATACTGAACGAGGCAACATACGATAATATTTTTATCCTGTATGCTATTCACCCCAAGTCCTCTTATTTTTTTCGTTTTTGATGAGGCAGCTGTCAAGGCGCAAAACTCTTTGGCACAAAACTTTATTGGGCGGACAGCAGTTGGCGGAGCTACGTGCATAATACACGAGGAGCAGGAACTTTGTCGATTTACACAAAATGAGGCTAGTTATTAGTTAGCAGCTGTTGCACCGGACGCCCAGGGCACTGGGGACTTCCAGCTAAAACAGGTGGCATTCGCTAAGAACGACTGATAAGCGACAACTAGTCTTGCTTTAATTCATTTCTCAAAACTTCAAAATTCTTTGTTTATTGCGCCTTAAAGCACATGTAATACAATTTCAATTGAGTTAAGTCGTTGCCCTCAATTAAAGTCATTCGCTTTAGGCTTGGGCCTGGGACTGGTTGTGGGCCGTCTTGGGCTTTCCGCTGACTAATCCTCATAGGCGAAAGTTAAGTCACCCGCCTGCCCCCGCCTCCTAACACCCCGCCCAAAAACAGCAACCTAAGTTTCTTATGGCTTCCTGCTGTTCACTTGTCTCACATTTCTCGAGTATTTTTTATTGGCTTTCTTACACGCCACTTTGCCTTACTTTTATGGCTTGCCATAGCAAAACCTTAAATCCTCCACATCTCCCCCTTCTCTCCTTCCACCATCCTCTTCTCTTTCCCATAGCCATAACCTATCGTTCATTTTTTTATGATTTGTTTCACTTGGTTTCGCTTGCAATGCCTTCGAATTTTAAAGGCTTGTTCATGTGTGTATTTCTTTCTCTTTTAACTTTCCACCCGCTTTCATACCCTGTATATACTCTGATAGAAAGGATTGAAAATTGTGAGTAAAACAAAAACCTAGGCAAAATTGCTTAATAATAGAACTAAAGACTGCAGCAAGTCTTCGACAATTCGAACTATTGTCTTCTTATGTCTATGCTTAAGTAGTAAAGCAAACAATGAAGCTAATGGTATCGACGATGCCTCCAACGGCCTTTTCCAAACAATTCCGATTGAACCCCAAGTTATTTTAGTCCTTCACCCCATTTGTACAGGGTACACAAATTGTTTTCTGGCCAAGGCGAGGGGGAAAATTGATTTCTTTTCTTTACGGCATTGCCCCCTTTGTCAGCCGATGTCGTTGCTAAATTTAATATACAGCCCCTTGAAATGTGTTCCGTTTGCTCTCGATGTCGCTATGTAATTGCTTAATGTTGTTATTTGGTGTGAAAAATATTGCATTTTTGTTCGCCACAACATGCACAAATATAAAATGGCTTTTGGTGACCTGGTTTTGTGCGAAATCAAGCAATTGTAAATTCCTGAGGTGACAAGCTGCATTTCTAAAAAGTTAACAAATCGATTATGCTACATTTGTAATGTTTTTTATTTCTGTTCAGATAGAGTAAACCAACTACTTCAAAATTAAATGAAATGCTGTGGTATTTGTGATAATGGAAGGTTTTTACAATTTAGCCAAGCTAAAATACTGTTTTAGCCCCATTTGCAAACGGCTTTTGGATATAAAAAAGCATAACGCATGCCTTCACATACAGAGTTAAGTTAACACATAAAATAAAGCTGTATGAAATCTGCATATTAAAAATAAAAATCGTGAATGTTATGTCCTTTAATGTATCGTTATTGCAAAACTGTCTGATGCGCGTCGTCTCGCTCTCTCCAATGGCTCTCATACTAATATATGAATTTTTAATATTACATTCTATTTGGCATTGCTTACATTAAGCGCACTGCACAGCAGCAGCAGACGAGTCGAAATGGGGCGAGTTAACGGTTGTGTAGCATACATTTGAGCTGCATGCAGCAGTATGCGGTATGTACTCTGCTTATTTTGTGGTAAGTTTCATTACTTTACAACGACAGCGTGGAGGAGACGGCAGGCACATTATCATGTGGCACGACTGCTTCTCGCCGCACATACTAATAAGTCTAAGTGACAATGACAAACACAAATGCACACACAATCATCCCCACACACAGAAAATACACAAATAGAGTAAAGAGAGACCAACACTTTGTTGAATTTTATTCGCCTCCGCCCACCTTTTCTGCCATTTTTCAGCGGTCTTCATGGTGACTTTTTGCAGCGCAAAATGTCAGCTCGTCTCGAACATGCGTCTCAGTAAAATGGAATGACTGTTGATGACCTCATAAGCATACGTGTTTATATTGTGGTGCTGTCAAAAATGCGCAGTGTTTTTATATACCCTACAAGCTACTGGATACAATAAAAGGGCATTATAATGTAATAGCGCCAATCGCCAATGTACACAACAGTCTAAGGTCTACTAAATATGCAACAGAAATTTGGCTGCTAAAGTGTTATGCACTTTTCACCATTTCAAGCATTTTTTAAATTTAATAACTTTAACTTTTATATTGCCAATACATTTTATGCGACTTAACTTTGCTCGAGTTCAAAGCAGCCACAATGGCAACTGTCACTCCAGTAAGTATTTAAAGGTGCCTGTCAAATTGCACTTGAAGACGCAAACGGTGACTACGTATATATATATATATATGTATATATATATATATATATGTATATGTATATATATATATATGTGTGTGTGTGTGTGTATGTGGCATGTTATTTTTTGTTGGTCTTCCAGCTTGCAGCACATAAGCTCATTCTTTGCTTCTTTATAATTTTTATTTGCAACATTTTTTCTTTGGCAGAGAGATGTACGCGTACTTTACGCTGCTGCTTGTCAAGCCATAAAATGTTATCACAAAAAGTATTTTCCAAGTCAGCGCACACACAAAAGTGGCAGACAGAGACAGGAACAGGCGGCTGGCAGCTGGCCAAGGGTAAGAGCAGGGAAAGGAGAAGCGCCAGCAAGAGGACAGACAGTTTCAAAGCAAAAGTTGTTGTAGCTTACACACATACACACACACATGCGCATACCACATGCATAGTGAAAGTTACAAATAGAGTTGCCATAAAAATTCATATGCTTATCACGTGCGTTTTGCCAACACACACACACACACACACACACACACATGCACAAACACACTACAGATGGCGCCAGATCAAAAAAAGAAGAAGTAAAGTATTATTGTTGTTTTTGCTGACTGGCTGCTGCTTGCTTCACTCTAAAAACTTGCCATCAAAACTGTACTCGGAGAGTTTTGAACGTTGTTGTAGTTGCTGCGGTTATTGTCAGCATATTCACACGTTACCCACACACACGCACACACACATACATAGATAGACATGCCAGACTGTTATACGCGTCTGCTGCTGAGCTTAACTGTACTACACGGCGAGTCTGCCGAAAATATTTCGTTCATTTCAAGCTGGTAACGATGTTGTATATCTATTGTTGTCGTTGTTGCTGTTGTTATTGGTCGATGTGTCCATTTTATTGTCATATTTATCAACAGCCAGTCGAAAATAACAAAAAGAAAGAGTTTCTCTCACTTATTTTGGCTGAACATTGCTGACATTGACGCATTTTTGCCTTATGCTATGCTACGTCACAAAAAAAAAACATACAAAACAATGGAATGCATAACAATAGTGGCAGCAACTGCAACAACAATGGCAATAGCAGATAAGTCAAAATGCCTAGCGTGCATTTCAAATTGGCTTCGTATTTTTTTTTTATTACTTTTTTCTTGTCGACTAGAAAATTGTTGTTGTGTATCTGCAGAGCAAATGCATTCAGAAAATGGAAAATACGGTATGTGGCCAAACGAAATGCGAATGCGTTGCCTGCCATTGTTGCTCTCCAGTTGACATATTGCTAACGATAAGAGTGTGCGACAGTGCTGCCATGTTGGCTGCAGTACACAAAAATAAACGAAACCAAAAAACAGCCTGAAGGTCAATGAGGTTATCCAGCATAAGCTCAAAAGCTATTCACTTTCACCGACAGATAAGTCTTAAGGAGTCGCACAGGGCAGCCTTAGAATAGTCAATCGAAAAGGCAAACAAACAATTGCAGTCAGCTGGTAACATTGCAATATAACAGCGGCTTAACAGCATCTGAAATAAGTGCTGTAAAGCAACTGTTAATAATTACGAAGAGACAATAAATAGAAATAGGTCTGATATTTGCATAATACTGTAATCATACAGTTAAAAAAATACACTTCTCATAGTTGGCTGCTGTTCATTAAAGTTAAACATAAATGTAAATATTAGTAAGTTTGAATATAATAAAAAAAAGAAACACAATTTACAAATAACTGAGCATGAAAATGCTCTACTTTTAAAAAAAGCAAACGGAAATTTTTTAGAAAGTCAACCACACATAAACTGTGTGACCGCAATCTACATTCAGCTGATAAGCCTAATAGCCAACCGACAAAATACAAAAATTTAGACAAATTAACGCTCCACTTTTGGCGTTGGCAACAGGCCCGCAAATTATTCGAGCCAAAAGCGAAAACTACGCTTACTAAACAAAAAGAGAAACTGAGCCCCAGCTGCTAAATTGCAATATTAGTGTGGCATCAATTTGGGAGGCACTGAATGCAAAAGTTTTGTTTGCTGTTGCCGCCGCTGGAATTGTATTGTTCCATAGATCTGTGGCAAGGGTCCGTGAGTTGGCAAAAAGTTAAGCATTTATGTTTAACACATGTGACCCAGAAAACTCATCGGTCGGTCGACAGTCGCCAAGCGCCAAACGCCAGGCGCCAGGCGCCATCTGTAAATTGCCATTCGGCAGTGTGCTTATAATAAACTAATTTGAAAACGCCTAATGCTATGCAACAAAGTTTTGCTCTGTGCCCTGTGCCTGGCACCGAGAAATACAATTACATAAATACGACTAGTTGGCGAGTAAGTACGTAAAAGGTATAGATTAAATGCCCGTAGATACTTGTGGCAGTGCTGTGCTGTGCTGTGGTGGTCGACCAGCAAATTCGAAATGTATGCAAATTTTATGCAATGCATTTACCTCCTTCTCATTTATTTCTTTTCGTTCTCTTCTTTGTGCTTACGATATGCGGCCTCAAATCAAACACGGCGAAAAAGAAACTAGAGTCAGCTGGGGCGGTCAAAACTACCCAACCAGGTGCTATATAGGGAGTCTTAACGGCCGCCAGCTGTGCAGCTCAGGACTCAGACTTCAGACTGACCCCTTAATCTGCATAATTTCTGCAGACAGCACAAGGAAAAAAAAAAAAAAAAACAAATAGCAGTAAAAGCTGGCAAGCTACAACTACTGCTCACCAGGCGCATTATAAATCCGAGTCCAAGGTATTTCTATGTAATGAGTATTGACCTTAGGGAGGCTGTCGCTCATTCATTGGTCGCTCAAAAGGGTAGTTTGTAGTTTAGATGCTGCTGGGCAACAGCTGTTGAGGGTCGACAGTTTGGCGCTTAAAAAGCCAAAGTTGATCCTAATGATGACGACCACTAAGTTATGTTAATGATCGACCTGGAAACTTTATTAACAAAAAACCCAAAAGCACTCGGCCCAACTTATGGCCACTCTCGTTAGCATTGACCTATGATTTTGCATATTCAAACGGCAAGTGTGTGATTTCGTAATATTCGGTGAAGCAAATGTGGAATTTCAGCCCACATCAATGACGTTTAAATTACTATTTCCACTTAATTTAATTTGTTACTCAAGTGACGAAAATTTATGATTAAATCAAGAGGCATGAAATCTGAATATAATTTGCCCGAGTTTGCGTTGATTTGCAATTTATTTGTCAGTTTATGTATTATTTTCACATTAGATTATCGATTTGGAGTACAACATTGTATGTGGGCGAACAAATCAACTGCAATTTTAATTGACACTACAATTTTACTACTACTATAAAATCGTAATAAACATAGTTAGAATTGCAATCAATCTGACTATTTATTGGTCTTTAATAGACTTTTATTGCTGTGTAAAAAATGCAGTCTACTCCATTGTATTTAAAAGCTGACTGATTGGCTCTTCAACAATAATTAATTTGATTGCCATAATAATGATGATGGAATGGAATTTGAAAATAAAGACTGATCAAGTTGTTCACAAAAAGAGCAGTCTTCTACAATTGACTTTAATAGATTCGTCAACCGAAAATCGAAAAGTCAGGACAAAGATGCTTTCGAAAAAACATTAAAGGGGCGCTTCCTTTACTGCATGATTCGTCAACGGGTTTTCAGGGCCATCCATAATTGTCAATATAAAGTGAATATAGAAAGAATATAGCCACGTGGGGAGTTGTTGCTGTTAGTTGATGTCCTTGGACATTTACGTGACCGTTTCCTAAGCCTTGGTCAGCTCATTTGCTCGTGAGATGAGTTGCTCCGTGGAACACTTAACTGTTATTGTCGTTGCTTGTGGAAACCGGAAAATTGACAGCGCCTTGATCCCCCATGTCCCCATGGACATGGCTCACCTCCCACTAATCCATTTAGACAGTCGCCTGGCAGTTGAGCTCGCATTAAAGACAAATAAGTAATGCCAATGAATGCATGGAATGGCAATATTATATCGATTGACCTGTACGCCTACAAAACCAAGCGACAATCTGGAGGCTTGGGCAATTGTGGCCTGTCACTGGCAGACCACCCAATGTTTGTGATTGGCATTGGGGGACTGCGGATGTTGGTTTGGGTTTGAATTTGGATTTGGATTTATAGGCCTTATTTTTGGTACGAATTATTGACTAAAGAGACCTTGTGCATTATTTACAACTCGAACATGACAGGTGTTCAGTCTGCTGGGCGTGACAAGACATGCGACTTCCGTTTGCCAATTTTAAGTGGTTCAAAATAGCGACTGCTTAATTATGCAGTAGCAGTGACCAAAATCTGCAGGAAGCAATTATTTGGTCAGGCGGCGGTCAGGCAAAAGGGTCCGAAATCGGATAGTGGTTGAAAATTTGTGCGTTTTAGCGCGAAGGATTCCATGTTGAGGGTGGGAATGAGTCACGCAAAGGACGACGATGACGTCAGCTCAACTGGGGAGAAATCAGTTTGGGGTTGGAGCAAAGGTTATGCACAATTCAAAGAAGAAGCGAGTATCACTAACAGTTCAATAAATTATCTAATCAAGAGAGAGAGGGGACGAAGGAGCCAAAGAGAGACAATGTTATAAAGTACGCAATTTGAGTTTACTTAAGAGTGCTATAAGTTTGCATTTGAGTGGAAGAGCATTGAGAGTGAAGTGTGGATAAGAAGGGTGAAAGAGAGCAAGAGCATAACTTAAGGGAATTAAGGGTTGAGCGCAATTCGGTCTAATTGGCGTGATCTGTAATTTACTTATTAGCAAAGTAACAGCTCAATAATAAAGGAGAATGAATTCCAATTATAGAAAATTAAAGCGAACAGCGGAAGTTGAATATAATAAAACTATTTGAATCTAGCTGTGGAAATAAATGCTTTTTAGAATTAGTTTAAGAACTTATTTTGAATGCCATGTGAAAAAAATAAATTATATAAAAAAAACAATTATAATCACATAACATCGCACAAATAATTATATCTTAAACATTCTAGCTAGAGAAAACAGAGTTTTATGAGAGTATTTTTAGCGCAGGGGTTTAAAGGACATTGGAAAATAATATTATCGTAAATGTGAAAAAAGGAAAAATTATTACGCAACCTTACAGAACGTATTATTTACACAAAATCCCCAAGGCACAATCGAAAAGTGTCTTAACGAACGCAAATGGTATTTTCTTACAATATAAATGAGAGTATGCAACAAATTTGTGGATTGTTGACGCCAAGGATTAAACAAAAAAAAAAAAGCAAAAGTAAAATAAAACAAGAGGTTGACATCTTAACCTTTCACCGGATCAGCACTTCCATGGTCTTTGCCTCGAGGTAAACAATAAAATGAGAAGGGTTCATCCGGATATGGGACACCAAACCGGTACTTTATCGAAGTGTCGTAAGGCAGAGCTTAAGATTTATGGACGTGTGCCCGACTCCATGCCACACAGTCATATTATTTATACATTACGCTTTTTTTTTGTTCCTCGTCGCTTCTGGTAGGCAGATTCTTTGGCATGCTAATTGCGAACAGCGTCTATTTACGGGACATGTCACCCCTGTCTTCGCTATCTCTCTATTTCTATGCGATCCCGTTTCAAAACTAAGCCCAACACTCGGGTTACGTTTTGGAGCGTGCCGCGTGTGTTTCAGGTTTTTGGTCCTTTATTCGCTATGCTTATTGAATTGCTGCGCACTTCGTTATTTATTCCTATTTGCGGCCCATTCGGAGGCATTACAAGTATTTGCATTCATGCGGCCAATTTATGGCAATTTGTATTTTGCCTTTATCTCTCGACCTGGGACGGTGTCTTTTTTTCTATGGCGCGTGCTTGGTGTCTAAATATTGGGATCCTAATACGCCGTGCATTGTCTCAGAGTCAGTTAATTAATAATAGTGCGTAAGCTGCAATAGATTGAATTTCCTTTGGAAATCACCAAGTAAGCAAGTAAGCTTAAAGCGCCACTGACTTTAATAATAATGTTTTGTAGAGATTGTATTGCTTAGTTTGCAGCTGCGTTTACGTTTATTGATCGCGTTACCGCATTTGCCCCATTGGTATTATTATGGCAACACCCCTAAGCAACAAAGTTCTGCATCGAATTGTTGTCAGTTACCCTATTTATTTATTAATTTGTCCCCTTTTCATATTTCAACAGTTCAACATTACACCATTTGCTTTTATTATTTTATTTCGAGCAAGATATCCCGATGATACTAGGAAACAAACAAAGACACTCACACACACACACACATATATATCGATGCCATAAAGCCGCTCACCCCAGCGCATCGACTCAATTACATAATAAAAATTTATGAACGTCGCCAAAGTACATTAAAATTGTGTGTGGCACTAGCAACAGCAGCAGCAACAGCAACGGCAACAGCAGTGACCTTCGAAATTCAACTTGCTGCTGGATGCTTGGTTGCTCTGCTTGCTCCTTTGACATTGAGTCGCTGGCGGTCGCTTAAGCCACTTTGATGAACAGATCCGTACATCAACTGGAATCCAAAATCATTAGTACATATGAGACAGAGCATTTATTGTGACTACGTCGATGTGGAATTGGTATTGGAATTGGAATTGGAATTGAGTTTCGGACCCTCATTTATACGTATATTTCGTGTAATTCATCTCAATAAAATGTGAAATATCCACACTCACAAACACACACATCGAAATCCGCCAACTATAAAATATGTTCTGTGCATGGACGAGTGTGTAGGCTCAGTTCTCGTTGTCCCCATTTCCATTTCAGACACTGCATAAACAGCCAGTAGAGATAAAAATCAAGCACGAGGGGAGGAAGGAAGCAGGAGCGTGTGGAGGACGCGTGTCCCGTGGCGGAATGATTGTCCTTTGACATCAAATAAGTTTGGCAGCGCATAAAGGAAACAAAAAAAAAAATAAAGTCTCGATCTACTCCAACTTTTTGGGGTTGCAATGGGTTAATTTATGTAAACACATGCGTGTACACATAGCCTATATCTATTATACTTGTGTGGAGATGATGGCCTGTGAAGTTACCAGATAAGTAGTACTTTGGCCGATAACTTGACATCGTCTGGATTTTTGTCGTTTGGCATTTGGAGTTTGGTCGTGACCAAATTTCTACGGCAGCTGCTAATTGCGAAACGTGTGAACGACTTTCGGCTGACCTTCAGCAAAACTAAAGCTGAACTTGTTATCAACGCAAAATCAAACACAAAGAACAACCAAAAAACGATGGAATTCTAAACAAGTTTTTCGTGATATTTCGTTGGGTTCTAATGCTTTTGGCCCCCGAAAGGCAGAGCAGCGGCAACCCTTGAGGACTCGAGTCGAAGCCCAAAGCTGCTGAGCATCCTAAGCAACAGCAATGGGAAGAACAACAATATATTTATAAGTACATTATAATGCATTGTAGTTGTTGTTGCTGTTGACGACTACCTTCCTGAGCGAGTGTCCTTTGTCACATGCACAGCTCAGCATATTAATGATTCCATGTGTTGTCCAGTCCAGACTCTGAACTCTGTGAGGCAATCGAATCACGAAATGTTTAGTTTTCCCCCCAAAAAGTCTCACAATGGAAATTGAAATTGGACAACCCTTTTGTCGAAAGCGGCATTTTCACATACATAAATTAATTTTCTTGCTCGCCGAGTTTGATTTTCTTCAAGGGGTTCAATTTGGACTCGTTAATGATGATCAGCATAAATACACCCCGAACAACTTGTGGGCAGTCTCAGGCTATTTGGTTGGGGAATATTTTATATGTTTGCCCAACCCGACCATCGAAATTTCCTGCTACACACAAAACCCGGTTTACATTATCTCGAAGCCAGATGCTGACATTGTCATCTGCCTTATCATGTGTGAGAATAGCGATGGAATTTCATTATTTCACACTCGAAATTATGTACTTACGACGTTTTACACTTTGCTAGGCGAGCTAAAGGGAGCTTCGAAAATGAATAATTAATTACCTGCAAAGAGATGAACGATAAATAAAAATATTAGTAAGGAATTGAATGAAAATTCTTAATTCTAAATAAATGGATATATAATTCATATATAGGTATAGCGTGCGCTCTGTTGCCAATTACAGCTAAACAAACATTTGGTCTTGAGAAAATGTCACACTTAAAAATAAGTCCCACAGATGCCTAAAAGTTTCTCAGCTTTGGCTTTTATTGCTGCCCCACCAAAAATAAGATCCGCCAGCTTCGATGTGGGCAGAGAAAGCAAATGTAAATAAGAAAATAGTCGCACCAAAGAAAAAGGTGGCTTGAGCTTGAGCAATTTTTAGCACTTTTGGAAGCCAAATCCAAGTCAACCTCAAAAAGTCACGTATTTACCGACTCGTGATACCAGATGAGATGATGCGACACGATGAGATGTAAGTTGAGGCACCGCAAGTCGAGGCAAAGTGGCAGGCAGTTCCTAACAAGTCCACAAACTACTCATGTGCTCCAGAATGGAAAAGAAAACGCAGTGTTGTGTGTACACCACATGCTATATGCTGGCCTATTGCCGTCGTCCTACACCCACTATTTAAAACATTGGAGGGCTCTCGAGCGAAGCCCTTGAACTGCCTTGGCGACGCAGACGGTAACGTTGTAAGTACTCAATTTGAACAGCGTCGAGGGTAATTACGCCCTCACTGCGAAAAATTTCTGGGATCGCAAAACAAAACGTCTTTCTTCATTTGATCTACCATCGATACTCATTTTAGTATCGCGTCTCAAATCATTAGCAGTTGCCATCACTAACTATGTTAGTGTTACAATACAGCAATACAGTAACTCAAGAAATGCAAATACAATTATGTAGGCCGCACTCTTTTCGCGCAGTGCACACAGCATAGTGCGTTGTCGTTCTGCCCCACTATTATGCCATATGGCTGTCACTCTTCAACTGCGCCATACACACTCGGTTCTAAGAAGAGAAAGAAACAACAACAGCAATAGTAACAGTAAAAGCAATGAAATCTTAATGCCTTAATGGGCCACACAATCTAATTTACTTTTGTTTGCTTTGCTCTCGTTTTGCCTCTCTTGCTCTTTCCACGACACTATAAATGATATTCTGTATTTTTTCTTTTTGCTAGCCTTTTATTGTTGTATGACATGAATGGGTGACTATGTGTTTGTGTGTGTGTGTGATTTGCTTTGCTTTTAATTATTGTTGTTGTGTGCCGTGGGTGGTTGGCGTCGTTGCTAATGCCAATGGATTTGGCAAGCGTAGAACGCTGGCACTAGTTTATGTCTATGTATTAGTGCTAGACTAGTAGTAGTTGGCTGTTGTGCTTCCTAATCCTATTAACAATTGCGGTGGCGACGTCATCGCCTTTGATTCTCCAACTCTCTGTCTCTCTCTTTCGCGTAACCTTATTCTTGTCAATTGCCAAGCAACGTATACTTGTTTTATATTTTTTTTTTGCCTTTTGCATGCTCTGCTAAGTTGCTTAATTTAATATTGATTTTCCATACGCTGTTTACTTGGCTTCTTCAGCTAATAACTTGTGTAAAAGTGCAACGAACTGCAACAATTCACCCATATTTCACTAATTAAGCCTGCAGATCTTAAAGTGTGTTTGTCATCAATTTGGCCCCCAGCAGCGAACGGGGCATATGCATTATGCGTTTATTGAGTTCTATGCCACATTCTTTCCTTATTGCAGCTTTTGCAATCTAGCAGCCTTTTGCTCTCGGCTGCCATGTGGCAATCGCAATCCCAAATGTCTGCGACTTCCGCTTCAGGGAATTTCAAGTTCTTGTACTACAAGCAACGGCGGCGGCAATGGAGAGGCCTTCTTCTTCTCCGTTTTTTATCCTATGTGCATTATACTAAAAATTTTCTACAACATTCTTGCGCAGCTTAATCCCAGCTCACTATAAATCACACAGACGCACACACACACAAACACACTCTCACACACACACACACGTAGACAGACAGTTGGAAGACATAGTAAGCTCCCAGGCGCATATCAAGTTTAAATATTCTAGATTTTTTTTGTGCGCTTTTCAGATATATATACATATATATATTTTCTTTTTTTTTAAGCACTTTTTGCTGTTTTGCGAAGCTGAAATTCCCTGAAGCTTAACAAGTTTAAGTTGGCTGCAGCTCAAAAAGAGCTTGCAAAAATACCTTTTTTATCTAACTCAAACACGTACACACACACACACACACTCACATAGACATGCACACTTGCAAGGATACTCGCACCGACACATCGCACAACGCACTTTAGCAGCATGTAAAATAGTTTTAAATTACACAACGAGAGCCGAGGAGACCCAAGGAGCCAGATAAGTTCTAATTTAATTTAAATTTGGCCTGAGAGTTGGGGGTTTGGGCGGAGGGGAGGTCAGGGGGAACTCTACCTCAAATTTGAGTAAAAGTGCACGAAGAAACTGTCTCAAGTTGTTTGCCATTTATTTATATTTCATGCAAATTAACTGCTGCAATAAATTGGCAGCAACACTTTCCATGCCAAAAAACTTGACAGACATGGCGAAGAATTCAACAGCAGGATACGGAGGAATCTGTATCTAAGAAAGAGAGAGAGAGAGAGAGAGAGAGAGAGAGAGAGAGAGAGAGAGAGAGAGAGAGACGGAGAGCGAGGGAAAGGGAGACTTGTGCGAAATTTAGCTAGCGAGCAACATCCTTTTTTCCGCCAGAGTTTTGACAGCCGCGACATTTTCTGCTTGCTTACCGCTTTTCAACTTTTTAGCCCAAGCTGAATTTCACCTGCTGCAGCCCAGCTGCAATCCAGCACTCGACTCTGGAATCCCAAACTGCCACCTCCTTCTATTCGCCCTTCATATTCTCATACAAAACACACTGACACATGTCAAAATCGGCGACAGATGCGTGTGGCGCAACCTTTTTGTTTGCTTTTGTTTTGCAAGTCTGCCTGCCATTTGTTTGGGCCAAAGTTTGCTAAATTTCGAGGGGGGAGCGGTGATAGGATAGCTTAACCAAATTAAAACTATACCGTAAATTGATTTTAAGCTGACTTAGAAGCCAAATCTTCATGCAGTCTTTTCTGCGGCAATGTGATGCTTATTTGATTAAGGCAAAGTCAAAAGTATCTCAAACTTGCTTAAATACTTTCCGCATTATTTTTACCATGACGATATACAAAAAATATCTGAAATATTTCAAATATTTCTAGTTTGATTTCACTCTAAATGATTTAATCTGACTTAGAAGTCAAATCAACTTAAGATACATAAATGCATATTCGATTAAATTCAAGATTACTTAAAATTTAATTTAAACATTTTAAATTTATTATGGAAAATAGCGCAAAATATTTAAAATACTTAAAAAAAATTATAGTTGTATTACTCTCTGTTATGATGATTTAATCTGACTTGCAATCTTTGCTGCTGCAGCAACTTAAGCAACTTCAATACTTATTCGCTTAAAGCAAACTCAAGATTACTTAAAATTTGCTTTAAATACTTTCTTGCAAGAAATATTTGTAATATTTCAAATATTTCAGTTGGTGCTGCTGATCAGGCATACCTAAATTTCACTTGTCACTCTTTTACGATGACACCAAAAATGCCGACTTGAATTTTCTTGCTTGCGCCAAAGACACGAGTATTCATTCATTGAATTTAATAACGCGACATTCGCTGCATGCAAAGCGGCCGCAACGTTTGCCGAAGTCAAACACAACGCACACGGATTGAAAGAGGATGTATCTTTAAGAGACTCGAGCACATGCAACTCTGCAGTCGTCGGCGCACGCTTGACAGATTCGCTTGTAATTATTTATAGAAGGTGTCATGAGTACTTGACTTGACTTCGACTGCCACAGATGCGGCATATGAATGAATGAATGAATGAGTGCACAAATGAACGAATGCATTAAATGATACGCATAAGCTGTGACATCAACCGTCGCTGCTTCGCGAATGCTCCACTTTTTGGGCAATTTAATTGCGAAATGCTGCCGAAATTATTTTTATGTCAGCCTCGCTCATAATTTTGCTTTGTGGCTGCTACCGTTTCTATTTCAGTTGCAGTTTCAATTTTTGTGCCAAATTGAAAATTGCTATTTTTTCTCATCTGTTTTTTTTTCATTGCGTTGCGTTTCGTTTGGCAATCATAAATATTACGTCTAAATTTATTTGCATTCGCTTTTAACTTTTCGACAATTTGCATTTTGTCCGCTCGTTTGATGGCGCACAATTTTGTGAATGCGGGAAGTGAGTCACTAACCAGCGATTAATTAAACAACTTTTTTTGGTATTTGTATAATTTTTATAATTTAGCTGTGCCACCGCACAAGCTGCCAGAGATACGTCGAGATAGATGCGAGATAAAATGGAAACAAAGCCAGTATTCGCTTAAGCGTAAAGTTTTCCTCTTTTCTTTGTGTCCAGTTAGCCAGACTAAGTATGCAGCGCAACAAGTTAATTAGCAGCGACTAAGAGGACAGCACACACAAAGTACTTTGGCCAGGGTCCATTATGTAAAAAAGTCAAAGCATACTTGCCGGCGCTGCCTCATTATATCACTAATATAGCGTTTTTTCTCTCTCTCTCCTTTTTTTCTGTATGCACTTTTGTGCTTCTGTTTCTGCTACTGCTGCTCCTGCTACTCGCAGAGCTCAAGAGATGAGCGAAGTTATTAGTGAAGCTTTGTGGTTGCGGATAAAACCTCACAAAGCTCACCAGCTGCTGCTGCTACAGCTGCTGCTGTTATAGTTAACAATATGTCAATGACTAGTTGCCCTGCTCGACAAAGCAAAAAATAATCAGTGAGCAAAGGCAAAGCACAGTCTATGCCAATTGTGCATTGGCCTGAATTATCTTTAAGCCCTCGGCTCTTGCCTGTTTGCCTGTTAGTGGCTGGCTTTAAGGTTGCACATGTGCCGCTGCAATCTTCATTAGCCGGCAACACAATCAACAGAATGCAACTCGAAAATAAGCCACTCACTTCGCACACATGCCGCCAACAATTTCCGGTAAGTGTTTTTCAGCACGCCCGTTGTTTTTAATTTTGCCAGCGGTTCGCTTTTTGTAGAGATTTTCGTAATTAACTAAAATAGCTAGTGCTGGTCTCGAAGTGAAGCCGGGAGTGCTCATAAATACCAAATGCTCGACAGACAGCGCAGCATTTTATTTAGTTTCGAGCTTTGTCTATTAGAAGTCGGGAGTTTTTATTCTAATTCAATTTGCGAATTGTTGCTAACCGCGACCAGAGTTGGTTTGTGTGTTATTTATACCTGAAAATAACATTACAAATCTAAGCCAAAGCTACAAGCATAGAAATTTAAAATACTCTTGTTTTATGGCTCTTTCAGTTGATTCCATTTTATTCTCTAATCCATCAATTAGTTCCTCAAAACAAAACAAAACTTTAAGCCAGCTTAATACTTAAATTTAACAGATTGTGACAGAATATATATATGACAATAATTTCACATTGAAACAGCCACCGAATGTCGACTGCAAATAGTTGGCAGAAAAAAGGGGGAAAAGTGAAATAAAACAAAGACCAGATATCACAACGGAGACGTATCCACATTAGTTGGGGGTTGAACCAGCGGCCAAATTACATTTTCCAATTAGCGAAATTAAATGTCAAGCAACAACAATAAAATAGTTACTAAGATGAGTTAGCCGAAAGTACATATCAGAGTTTGTTAGAACTTTTCGAATCTGATATATTTCTTAAATTTAATAAGTAGCCATAAAAAAGTGCAATAAAAGCAGCAATGAAAATTCCAATCGTTTACATTTCTCTGTACTTTTTTGTTCTATTTGTTTTCAACTCGAGAGGTAGCCAAAAGAACTCGTACTCCGATCAGATGGCACAAACGACGGCAGCTCTCATCTGGAGAGCTGCAGAGCAGTAGAGTTGGAGTCAATGAAAGGTCTGTCTAGTATGAAGGACTCACTCATTTGTCCCGGCCACCGTTCGTCCCTCGACATGCAAAACATTTCGCGTTTTTTTACCTCGTTTTCTTATCATAAATATTTGCACCCTTTTTCTTTTTTGTTTTTGTTGTTTGTTGTTAGTTTTATTTGTATGTGTGCGCGGCCGTGCAGTTTTCAAGTTTTGTGGCAGTTTTGCGTGTTTGCTTATAATTTTGTTTGAGTTGCACTGCCACGCCCCCTCCTGCCCCCGAGCCAGCACGCCACACGCCCTACGCCACACGCCCCTCACGGCAAACCACAAAAGCAACCCCTTCGGTCAGATTGCAACCAAAAACTACGCGACCGGCACACAGAAAATTTGTAATTACTTTTTCATGCAGCAATTAAAAATGGCGTAAATAGCAAAGCAATTGAGAGAAAGTAAGCGAAGCAGTGCAAGCGAGACAGCCAGATAGACAGACAGACGAGCGAGCGTAAAGCGTGGAAGTGGGGAGTGGAGAGTGAAAGAAGAGTTGAAGTTTAAGTTTGGAGTTGGATACACAGAGATAAACACTGCAGAGTCCGTGCCGGACTTGACCGCAGAGTTTTGCAAAAAGCGGAGAGTTTTATTTTTGCCGCCATTTGAAGTCGTCTTTCGCTTGATTTGCTTTCTCCCCACCCGCTTCTTTTCGCTTATCGTTTTAATTGAGTTACAGCACAAGTATTTGGAGTTCAGCAAAAGTGGCGTGGCAAAACTGGGGAGGGTCGCATTAAGTTACGTAAGTTGCAGTCTATTGATTTTCATATTATTCTGAATGCCAGGAATAATAATCCAGGACACACAAGCGCGTCAGCTAACACTATAAAGGTATCCACATAAAAAAGGGAAAGAATCGCTGTAATAATTCGAATTTAATGGCATGCAGAGCTATAAGAATCTTGTAGTTGTTGTAATTGGCGGCGTCATTAGCGCAAATTACAAGCAATTAAGTGCGCTGTGTTCACACACACACACACACACACACATATGCTTGCAAAAGCTGCTTGTTATCATACTATATCATACATATATATATATGTACATCAGCACACGACAAAGTGTAGAGAAATGGGAGAGAATGAGCCATTTGCAATTGCATTGGCAATGCATTAAATTAATTGAATGCATTAAACGCAAACAACATAGAAGTGTATTTGTGTGTGCTCCGTTTGTGTGTCGATAGTCAAGAACTCTTGTGCCACAGATCGAGTGCAGTGCGAGGCAGACAGAGATATAGTTAGATAGATGGACCCAGTGAGAGAGAGAGAGAGAGAGAGAGAGGGTTAGAGAGATAGGGAGCAGCCACTTTCGGCCTTCAATCAATTTGCAATTACTTAAAGTTCATTGAAACGCGCTAAACACGAAGTCGCCATAAAAATAGAGTTGCGCACTAAAATAGCAAATGGAAAATTGTGCAATAAAAACGTGCAGCTTGTTGCTAAATGAAAGCAAATAGAAAATGTTGCATAAATAATAGAGTAGGGTGGAGTAGAGCAGACGTGGCAAACACAGCACACATATGTATGTATAGGGGAGAGGGAGAGGAAGAGGGAGAGAGAGAAGTGGAGACATGCACATGTGTCGTATTCCCCATGGAAATCAGCATAATATCAAAGTAGTATCTAGTAGCCAGTTACACACATACACAAACAGAGACATCACTTAGTTGATGTGACTCGAAACAGGATACGATACATGGCAGTGGCTGTAAACTGCATTTGGTGGTTGCTTCATGGCCAGGCCAAGAAGTGCTGCAGGCGGACACACAAGTTAATGTGTGTTCCATGTAACTGCGACAAGCCCAAAGTACTCCGAAAAATGATAGCATACTTTCCAGCAAAGTGCAGTGCCCAAAATGTTAAACAACAGACCGATGTTAAGCCTAACAGCTAGCGCACCGAACTTAACAGCTGTCAAAGCAAGCTTAACATGTATTATTTGTTTATTTGTAGGAGTTTTGCAGCCTACATTTATTCATTCATATTGTCAAAATTCAAGCGCTAAATCGCATTTGCTAAGAAATTTTAAAAATAGGAAGCAATAGTTAGCTTTAGAGCAATTTCTACTATTAATTTCGTATAATTTTCGATGATCTCACAGACAAAGAAATTTAATTTTCGACAAGGCTTAAAAAACGATCATTGCGTTGCATTAGTTTCAGTCCAAGTGCATGTTTTAGAACCATTAATTTTGCCTTCAAGGCAATTTGCCTCAATCTACACTTTTCCGCACAATCTGCATAAATTCATTTTTGTGGATAACTTGGAGCTTGAACTGAATGTTAATAAGCGCAAGTGTAAATTCATACCATGTTTTTTATGAAGGTAGAATTTAAGCAAGTGCAGTACTGTCGTAAAATTTAAAAGCTTCATAAAATACAAAAACAAAACTTTCCAAAAACTTAATTGCGAAATACAAAAAACAGAAAACCAAAAGTGTACAAAAAAATGTCTACAATTCCTCATTCCTATCTTTATAACTGGGCAATTTCTTTGTGGCACATTTTGAATGCGGAGTGATTAGCAGCAGCCTAATTCGAATTAAAATACCTGACAAAGTGAACATTGAGCTCTGCGGCTCTTTTTAGGGTTTCAAACACAAGCGCATGCGCATTTTGTTGTTGTGGTTGTTTATTTGTTTGTGCTTTTCATTACTGTTGTTGGTCTACAAGGATAAAAATCTAGCAAAGCGCTGAGCTACATGCAAATGGGGAGCGCGCTTGGCGCGTGGAAGGTGGCGACTGGCAAGCGCTTTCTTTGCAACCGTAACTGGCAACTCTATCTGTTAGCCGGCCCGTTAGTTTTTTGTGTGCCGCTCACTTTTGTTTCAGCCCGCTCGCTGCGCTGTGTTGTGTGCCGTCTCGTCCCCGGTTCCGTGTTATGGCCACCTTTGCTATGACAACGCGTTAAATAATGCCAAAAGAATGGGTCGCACACACAAAGGCGTTAAGTGGATTGGGGCGGGCAGGTCGTGTGTGTATTTGCAGGCATTGTTTCACACAATACAAGGTAATTATATAATTTTATTTATGGCCAGATAAGTGTGGCGAGAATGCAATTAACAAAAATTTGACAAGGGTTCAACAGGAGGTGCAGCTTTAAATTCTATATTCGCATATTTTAATTTTTTTGTTTTTGGGGACATCTTTAAGAGCAAACGACATCAAACTAGAGACAAACAAAGAGCCATAACTTCAATTATGGGCAAAAAGCTGGCAACTAAGTGCAATTTATTCATTTGATTATTTCGCTTGCGAAGAACGAACGCACAACAGAATAAAAATATAAATTTATTAAACTATATTTCAGGAGGAAAACGGAAAAGCACTTTGGAGCTCACACCTAACAGCCCAGAGCAGCAGAGGAACAGCAGAGACGACAACAACGACAACAGCAAGCGAAGTGAGTGCAAAAAAAGTAGCCAAGCCGCGACGGTGGCGAAACAAATGACAATGCAAGGAGGCGACAGAGGAGAAGGACGTCGTCGCCACGTACATAAACAAGTGTGCATTAAGTGGTGCGAGGCGACACCAACAGAAAAATAATAATAAAACATAGCCAGCCAAATGGCGAGCAAAATACTACACAACTACTCTGCAGAACGAAGTGCGACGCTCGCTTCTCCCTCTCACTCGCACTCGCACTCTCTATCTCTCGCTATCTCTCTCTCTCTCTCTCTCTCTCTCTTTCTCTCAAATAGAAATTTCTTACAGCAAAATCAGCCGGATCCCGAATCCTGACAGTTGTTGTTCTTGCCGCTGCCGCAGTCGCTACTCGAACGAGTTCGCGTGTCCCGTCCAAGTAGCGAAAAAGTTTTGTTTGCATGTCTGCGGTACATTTCCGCGACAGGCACAGCGCAACCAGATCCCCGCCGAATGAACCATATGCTATATGCTATACGCTATATGCAATAAGCACATATTTACAACAATACATATGCCAGTAGTAAATGCTCATATAGCTTTAGCTGGGTATATATTTGTTTATCCATATACTTTATTCGTTTACTCTGTTACTAGAAAAAATAAAATAAAAAATAAGAACAAATGCAAGTTCTGTTCTTAAATCTTCGACTATTAGATACCCAAGAAACTATGAGAAATGTCGAAAGATATGTAGAGTTATTGCTAAAGTAACATTTATCTATTGGAATTATTATATTAGTGATTTTTATTTGGAGATCAGAAAACGTACTGACAAGTTGAATGAACATCCATTTCTATGCAACAATTATATTCATTCATTCAAAATAAATAAAATAAACCACAACAACACTTTAATGCCACACAAGAACAATACTATAAAACATTCAAATCCACTGCTTATGATTTGCTTGCTTTTGGGTTATGGAGTTTAACAACAGTGCAAGTTAGAAACCGCGACGTCGTCATGCCCTTCAACCCCTTTTTAGTGAGCACAGGGTATAACTAGCAGCAGTGCGGTATTATTGCAGCAAATTATACGTTACCATTGCCCATACAAAATTACACAGTACAGAGAGAGGAAGAGAGTATTGACGATTTAGAAGTTGGCTTAATCATAATAATAGATGTAAATATATTACGTTAGCCCAATTTGATGCGTATTAAGTTATCCCAGCGCTGTCTATAATCCAATGTGTGCAAAAGGTTTTTGTTGAACCGTCTTTTTAAGGTTCGCCAGCAAGTCAAATGACGCCATTGACCTGTTGTGACTACAAAACCGACCAGAGAGTTGGCGTGTTCCCAAGAAAGGGCAAACGGTGCCGAGTTCCACCCCAACGAGAAGGCAACTTCCTACCCACCCAACCGCTGGCATGCAAATAAAGTAAAATGACTGACTGGCGCCATAATGTCGCCACGTCTGGCCCTTTTCGAATTGGGGTTTGTCTACTTGCGTACCATGTGGCGCTTGTTGTATCCTTTTCCCATGTACATTTTATATATATGTGTATATATATATTTACTCGTAAGTAGTGTGGTGTATACCTAAGCCAACACGCTCTTTATTATGCGCCTGCGAGAGTCTTGATGGCTGTTGCAGATAATAGTGCTGAGTGCTATTTTTGCGCCGTGTTTATTTGCTGTTAATAAAGCGAATGTGAGCGAGGCGCCGACGTTTTTGCTAAATAAATACAACAAAATTACTTTCACTACACTTTTTCATTTGCACTCTTTTTCCAGCCTTTTTTTTTTGTCATTTCTGTAAAACATGCGTTAAATTCCCAAATACTTTCGCAAGCTCTTGCCAAACATTGCGTCTGTATTTATGGATTATTGTTTTATTTTTTGCGTTTCGTGCTCGATAAGGATCGCTTTGCCAACTTGGTAACCCTCTGACAATGACAAGATTTACAGCCAGAGCCAGAGAAAAAAAATAAAAGCGCAAAGACATGGATAGAAAAGGAAGTTAGAAGGCTGTGTGCCATAATAATCTGTGACCACTTTTGAGAATTCAATGACAGCTGCACACGCACAGCACACACAACACACATGCACACCACACACACATACACGCACACACACTGTAAAAACCAAAAGCAAAGAAAAAAAAAACAAAAATGATTTATTTTCCATTCGATGAACCAGAGAAGAGCGTAACTTGAAACGTTGCGTTCTTGGGGGTCCTTCAGTTGTCTTACATCTCTACCCTTGTCTGTGTCTGTGTGTGTGTTTGTGTGGTTGCTATTTCTCCCAATACTTTCGGATAAGTGTAGCGAATGGACATTTTGCACAATAGATTGAGCATTTCCGGCCAAAATGAAACCTAGAACGCCCGCCCAAAACATGTGTAGAAGTTTAATTTAATAAGTTTTTTGGTTATAGGATATGTTAAACACGACGATATTGTGTTGAGTGCCTGCGGGCCCTTCTTTTATCGCATCTAAAAAAGAAAAAAGGCAGCACAAAGGAAAAATGAAACGAGAAAAAACCATATATATATATATATATATATACATATTTTTATGTATCTACAAATTGAAGTTGCTTTATTGGGCCTCTAACATGTTGCTAATTTTGTTTGTTACAAAGTTCGGCAAAGATGCAAGTCTTTTGCGTTGTTGTTTTTAAAATGTTTCGCTTGAGTTTGGGTTTGGGTTTGGGTTTTTTGGGTTCGGGGCTCAGACGAGGGTTACATAAATCACGCGTCAAATTAACGCAAACTTTGACTTGCTCAACAAGGACAAGATAGAAAGGGACTCCACACACATGTGTGGCGCAATTTGTGCATTTTTCGCACAGCTATGAAATGTGAGAAGGACACTTCAAAACCGTGGCAACTTTAAATCAATAAATGGTCTAATTAAATGGCTTTTTGTGGGATCAACTAGCTTTGAGCAGCGCAAGAGCAAGAGCAAGAGCAAGAACATCTCACTAATAAGCCAAAGTGGGAAGCTTTAAAGTTCGTTAGGCAAATACAAAGCGGCAAGGACGCTTCATTTCCGTTCGTCTAGCATCCAAAGCCGGAAGGGGTAGCCGAGAAATAGAAGTAGTAGACAGGACATTAAACAGTTGCCGCAGCTTCCATTTGCGTGGCCGACAAGTGGCCCAGGCAAAGTGAATCAATTCGGAGCGTTATTCGCTTTAGGCGTCCTCTAATTGTTTGTGTGCCTTCTATGCGATTACCTTTTGTGGGACTCGTCTGTTATGGAAACCTTTTAGCAGTGCGTATTCATCGAAAATCAGAAGAAACCTTTTTTTTTCTTGAAATTTTATTTTTTTTTTATTATTGCTTTGGGTTGTTTTTTTTTTTGTTGTTGTTGTTGTTCGGCATTGAAGATTCGTTTTACGTAAGCGAAAGTGTTGATTTCTGCGTAACTTGCCACAAAAACAGGTGCATCCTGCTCAAAGCACTTTTGTGAAGTGAATAAAGGCTGGAGCCGAACATCCTTGCGAGAAATTTTCTGGAAAAGAGCACAAAGGCAGTTGGCCTTGGTCGTTTTATGCCTTGTGGCCAACAAAAGAGATTTGGTTACGTTGTGCGTATTGTATTTTAAATAGAATTTTTATATTATTAATTTCGCATAGCTGTGTCACTTGCAGGTTTTTTTTGGCATTTCTATAGATAATTCTACCACTTCGTGTGGTTTTTTTTTTCGAAGTTTAAATAGCGACTGCAAAACAATAACATGAAATTTTAGCATGCATAAATTGTAATAAAGTTAGTTGCTGTTAACATAATTTACTGTATACAGAGCTTACGGTAACGCTAACATGAACTGTTAGCAACTTCAACATAACATTAATTGCCTAATAACAGCAATTAACATAATTCTACTGTATACAGAGCTCGCTGTAACGCTAACATGAACTGTTAGCAACTTCAACATAACATTAATTGCCTACTAACAGCAATATGTTAAGGGCAGAGTAAAAATAGTAAGATTAATTGTATAGGCATCGACTCTGTGCAGGATTACGTATATACAAAAACTATTTTATGTTTGCTCTCAGTTCCTTACTTATCTCTAACAATATTTACTATGCCTTATTTTCTATAGTCCCCTGGATTACCTGGATTTCTCTACTACATAGTGAGCTGCCATTTGGCCTGACACTTGTGGCTTTGGGCCCAGCTGCTGCTTTAATTTCACGCACAATTCGTAGCAAACGACAGACAGTAGTACACCACAAGCCACCTAGGAAATTCACAGTCTGCTCCTTTTTCATTACTCCGCTCCGAGGTTTATGCAAACCGCATTCGCAATCGGGCAGATGAAATGCGCCCGACAACGAAATTACAACTTGTCAATCCAATCAAGCGCGCTTTATGCAGCAATTTCCGTCACTTGTGCGAATTCCCACACACCCCACACTTCTGCACACACACACAAATACGATTTCTACTTGAGGCACACACACACACCTTCAGGCAATAAAATGCACATTATCAGCTGAAATAAAATATGAAGCAAGTGTATGTAATTCTTATTTTGATTTAAGAGCTCAGGCTCAGTTGAAAAATAGACTTGGGTATGCAAATTTCATACGTTAAGTTATTTTATGCCAAAGACATATAATAATTATTAAGTAAATTAATCTCAAGTAGTTCGAGTGAATTCTAATTAATTAATTTACTATAGAGATTTGAAGCTCTTCAGCGACTTGTATTTTCTTTTTGTTGCTTTTTTTTTTTATCATCTAGCCATCCCTTTGGGTTGGCTGCTGTTCAGCATTTTAATTTCATGCTGGGCCATATTTCCTGGCAGGCGGCGATGCCATTCGGTTTAGCGAGGACATCCGCCGGCACTTCCGGCAACAGTTGCCAGCTGGCTGGTTGCCCTTCGCTGTGTCCTGTGTCCTGTGTCCTGACGCTGTTCCTGTTCACGTCGGCGGCTTCTTTAATACGCCGCCAGCCAAGTAGCAAAAGACAAGAAACTTAACGACAAGTACAACGACAACGACAATGACAACGACGCGACGACAGTGTCAGACAGTGGGGCAGTCTCTAGTTGCATGCGGCAGCTTAAGGGGCGCAAAGTACAAAGGCAATTAGCCAGGCTTTGGGGTTGCTTTTTGGCTAAGCCAGCGAAATTCAAAGGTCCACGCATCGATTTCAGCACACAAATTAATGAACTTTCAATCTAATCTTCGCCCCTCAGTTGTTGTTGTGTTTCTTTTTTTGTTGCTCTTGTTTTTTGCCTTTAATTACAAAAATCAACAAATGCCCGCAGCTTTGATTTATGCTGCACATGTGCGTAAATTCCACACGCACACATTGAGACGGGGACGTTGGGGAGACACGCCCCCTGCCCTCCGTCCGCCGCCCTCTGGCCACCCATTTGCAAGCTGTGTTTAGTTAATTACTGACAAAGCATCCTGCGGGCTCATCTCGCCCAGTGGCGACTTTTCAAATTTTATGTCTTACAGCGCTCAAAGCGAACCAAAATTAGCTCCCTCGCGTATCATTTGGCCAGAAACGGAGCGACGTGTAATGACCAGCGATGCGGATCAACGGGAGAATGGGGAGAGGGAGCAGATGGGGGAGAGGAGTGAGATGAGTGCCAAACATTAAGCTAACTGTGAGCTGCGACTTTCTGCAGTGTTTACGACTAAATTAAATGCGCATTAAATTACGTTTAACAACTGTCAGTCTGAATGCTGAAAAGGATGCTCAGGATACGCTTAGATGAAGACAGTGCGTGTCAATAGCCAAGGACTGAAGTTGAGATTTATGTGCCTCGCACTGATCGAAAACAATTCAAAATAACGTTTTATGGCATTCGTAAAAGGGGCAGCAGAAGCTTTAGTTTTAGTTTTAGTTTTTTAAAAAAGCATCAAGAAGTGTTTGCCCTCATGATTATTTTTATAAATTATTTGTAAATTTCGGTACGCTTACTATTTCAGTTCCTTAACCTTCCTGTCGCAAAACAATTGATTTTTAATTTAGTTGCCTCTCGGCTGACCAAAAAAGCACATAGTAAATTTAGGAGCAGCTGAAACTGTAATGTCGTCACGTTGATTTGATTTTATTGCGCCCAGTTGGCCAAGACGACGACGACGACGACGACAACGACGACAACGACGACGCAACTTTCTAAGCATCCTGAGGGACAATTATGGGGCAAGTGGGCCGCCTCCGGCCTCGTAAACTTGCTTTAATGTGGCTCAAATGACCTACGTCGCATAATTTATGCATGTTTCGCCCACCGAAAAAAAAAACAAAACAAAACGAAGCGACATAAAACAAAACGAAACGGAACGCAACGAGCCCAACGCATAAGTCAAAGTAAGAGCCCACTTAGTAGACCAATAAATATCTAGAAAATATCTAGGCAGCTCCTTGTATTTTATGGTCAAGCCGCAGTCTCCTTCGTTCCTTATTAAATTCTCAGCGGAGACGCCACACAGAACAGTATTAAATTCCGAAATTTGTTTGTTACCTGTTTACTCTGCCCAGCCGACTGTCGCCTTCATACTCTCGACTCTTCATAAAAATTTGTTTTATGCAACAAAAGGAATATCAGTCGCTATAGCCAGCAGCCACTCATACACCGCAGACAATGTCGACAAGTATGATAACCGCAACAGCAAGAGTAACAGCGACAGCAACAACAACTTTTGTTACATACTCTCAAGAGAGCGCATCTGATAAAATGCCGCAGAGCGAGAGAGAGCGAGAGATAGCGAATAATGGACAAAGAAGTACAAAACGACAACGCAAAAAGAAATGTTATTTGGTGACAAACCGACAGAGCATCTCTCGACTCTGCAGTCATGAACGTGGTTCTGTCACATTTGCTTTTAATCCATATTTGTTGCTAAAATGAATTGTACCAAGTCCAGGGGCTAATAATATTTACAGAAAACATGGTATAAAATACAACTCAAGTAAAGATGAGTTACTTGAATTGAAATAGTCCAAGAAGAAATATTTAAAATTATAGCAACTTTTAGCTTTAAAGGTATTAATTCGAGCCTCACAAAGTATGCTATGTAAATTTTGAATTACTCTTGTTGCTCTGAATTGTTGCTGAAATTTAAGTTTATATTGCGTAAGTCAAGTCCATTTAATTGTTACCTTCTTGTCTCACTTGCTTCGTGCTGGGCAAAAGATCCCATGGAATAAATTTCAATTCGCCAATCACTTTTAAAATTCCCGTAATTTTCTATTCACGTTCACTCGTCAAGTGTCATTTTGTTGTAATGTTGGCTTTCCGTACTTTCGTTTTACACTCTGCATTGTTGATGCAATAAAAACAAGCACTTCATATGTTAATTTTCCAATTAGTCTCGAGAAAAAACACTAATTACGTGCGCACATTCCAAAAATAACAACAACAGCAACAAAGACGACAATAAAAGTAGCTACTTGAAGGGCAAGTGGTGGTCGTAGGAGCCACGTTCAACGTCAGAGCGAGTGCAAAAAAAGAAAAGAACGTAAATAAAATGTGCTTTATCCAGCTACAGCAACTGAAAGCGCACCAAAGTCCAAAGTCTTGAAGTCAACATAAGCACATAAAGAAAACAATTTGCAGCATAAGAAAAAAAGAAAAAGCATACACGACTGCAACGTACTCAGTACTCAGTCAGTGATTGGGAGGAAAAAGTGATCAACGTTTTTTTTTTATTTTTTAAATTTTTCTTTATACTAGGGTATAATAAAGCAGCAAAAGAAATGCGGCAAATGTCTGGACTCAAGTGCGTTGCATGAGTGTGTGAGCGGCATTGAAACGAGCGCTTGACACGCGACGTGTTTGTAATTTACACGGAGCATTGTTTCATAAACCGCAACACACACAAACACACACACACTGACACCCCCTCAGAAACGAGCTCAAGTACACGGAAATATTAACCACACTGTACAATTCTAATTACATTTTGCCAGCTATGCACAGTCGATGTACAGCGCGAGCTCCTGCAGCTTCTCTCCACCCTTGGCAGGAGTCGCGTGTGCCTTTAATTTTATTTATTGCAGAAAAATGCTGACTACACCGACTCCGTGTGTGTGTGTGTGCGTGTGTGTTCGAGAGGTGGTGTCGGTGACGGTGTCGCTCTGTAGCCCAGCATCGCATGTCGCATTGCAATAAAGTGCAACAACAATAACAAGGACAATACCAACAGCAACAGCAACATTTAGCACGACGCCCACTGTTCGAGTCCCGTGGTAAAAATGCTGACTCTTTTTACCTCTGCAAGTATCTTTTATCACTTTCGAAAATATAATTAGATTTTAGTACGAAAATAATAATATAATCCTAACGCATTCCAAGGGAATATGAACTGTCTCTCAGGCTGATAATATATAATAATAATAATATATGTATATTTTTATTCTAATTCTTAAAAACTTACGGCTTTGAGAATAATAAAAGTACTAGTTAAAGTAGATCTTCAAGCAATTGTACATACCTGTAAGAAAAAGAGATAAACAAACATTACTTTAGAGTTTAAGTAAATGGTAAGATAAATATAATATATACAGCTATATATTTATAAGAAATAATATGCATAACAAATCCTTAAAACGCTTTACTAAATCAATGTTTAACTCATTGTATTCATGAATTAAATACCAGTGCTTTTTGTACACATCGCTTCCGCAATATGAAAATTTGTAATGGTAATTAATTGCAAATATTTGTTGGCTTCATTACTGCGCAAACTATTTTGCAACACACAAAAGAAAATCGGAGAAGCTGCAACAATAATGACACGTTTCACGCCTAATTAAACAAGTTCAATAAACCGTCGACCGTCGACGGTTGAGTGGCGAATAAGGAGCACAGTTATGTCCCTTTTGAAGATGGATGGCAGGCAGAATGGGCCGGAAAGGACCTTTTCGCATTGTTGCTGCATAATTGCTAGCATAATTCAAAAAATGAAAGAGTTGACTGCCGAGTGGGAGCTGGAGATCGAGATGAAGAGGGAGAGAGAGTTCGACTTCGAGTTCGAGAACTGGGAAATTCATTGACTTTTTTTTTGCTGTATTTTTTGCGAGCATTTAGGCTCGCAATGAATACAAAAGAAAGCAATTCAAAGTGCTTTTTTCTTCAACGCTTTGACACACGCAGCGCAAACAAAGTGGCAACAAAGTGGAGCAGGCAACAGCAGCATCAACAGTAGCGGAAGCCGAAGAAGCAGCGGGATATCGGGAGAGAGCATCGCAGCGAATTCTCTTTGCCGCCGTCGTTGGCGCTGCCATCGCTCCGCCACCACGTCAGTTCATCAAATGCACTGCCTCAGCCACAGCCACAGCCACACAGCTACTTGCTTTTTAATTAAAATCCAAAGTCATTTGCATGCGCTTTGAATGGCTGCCCAAAGAAATTGGCTCGCTGCGGGAGTGATAGCAACAGAAGCGGCAGCGGCAGCGAAGAGCATTCTTCTGCATTGTAATGTAAGTAGTTCTTGGATTTGACCGGGGGGGGGGGGGGGGGGGGGTGTAGCTGGCGACAACAGGCGACGACCATTATAATCATTATCAATTGCAGAGGGCTGACAACGAGCTTAACAATAGCCCCACAGACACTGCCCGAGTACTCAAGCCTAAACTCGCTCTCACGCTCTCCTCTCTCTTGTTGCTCTCCCCAGCTCTCTATCATCCTGACGCAAAACCGCAGTCGCAGCCACACGGACTCAACCACGAGCCACAAAGCCCCGATATCCCCGATGCCGCGATGCATAGCAAGTAGGCTGAAGTGAAGTGGAAGTGAAGAAGCTGCTGCTGCTGCTGCTGTTGGCCATGTCCAATGGTGTGCGGATGGAGGCGGAAGGAAGCGGCCACCAGGCCACATTGCAAAGCGTGGCAGCCTGGCAGCACGGAAGGCGGAAGCGCAACGCAAGCGGAAACGGAAAGCCTTATTAAGCGGAAACATTTCGCCTTTTGGCTTCGTCCGAGACCGCCACGAAATTCTCCTCATAATTTATGCCAATATTTTTGCAACTACCAACGCGCCACCGTTCTTGCTTCCCGGCCCTGACCACAAACTTCTGGCCGTTTCCTAATACACCTCGTCCTTGTATCACTCCAAAGTGGCGTGTTTTTCTCGATTTTCTTTCTTAGTATCAAATGAAAGAAATAACGAAAGTTGCAGTCAATCATTGACTGCTAAGAGACCCTTTCATCCATGTGTAATAAATATTACTAAAACTGCAATTAAACTAGCTCTATCCAGATCTATTAATTAGCTATGCAATTACTCGTATACTTAATATTAGAAACAAAAATGCAAATACTAGAAACCAAAAGCCTATTTTATTTGTTTTAGTTTAATTTTGTTCATTTGACATTCAAGCCAATCACATAAATACTAGAAAATGTCAATTAACGAGCAAAGTATTTAAAATAAAAATAATATTTGCTACTGTTATATAAAGTAATAAAGAATCTTTTGCTGAAAAAATGTTACTAATGAAATCCGGACTCAAATTTTAAAAGATTTTAATTTCCTATGTGACTTTAGACAAATAGATAGTTAAGATCGATGCTGATTAAGAATCTAGAGAACATTTATATCTTTCAAATAAAATACTTTTTCATGTAAGTACTTCAATCACATTTCGACAATGTTCATAGACTCCCGATACATGCTTAAGTAAAGCATCATTGGAGTTCGATTTTCTGCACACTTTTCAGGTTTCCTTTGCGTTGAGTTCATTGCATATCAATTGAGAAATTGCAATTGGCAAAAATGAAAGACGAAAGTGAAAGACAGACAGCAATAAGTAAGAAACGCTCTCATGGGTTTCACTGTCGCTTTTGAACTGTAAATCACAGCCCAAAGTAATGGCAATTTACTGCAGTGTTCGGCTGTAATTGAAAAAGCAGAAATGAAACGACAGAGCTGAAGTGACAATTTGGGCTCGGGTATTGATATATAATAACCCCCATTGGTAAAGCCCAAAATCAAAAAGCAACAAGCAGCAAGCGACGCCTTCAAGCCATTTCACAAAGTTAAGAATTTGAAATTTAATGCATACTCTGGGGCCTCCTCTTGGGCGTCCAACAAATAAGGTTGATGTGGAATATTTAGGCTGGTCTTTTTCACTCATTTTAGAGTCACGCATTGTGCAACTTGTAATAGGCCATAAATCAAAGTCAGAGCCTGGCAATATTACATTTCACTAGCGCACACAATATTGCCCGACTTTAATGTGCGCTCAGCACCCAAAATATCCTGCAAATTTCAAGCTCAACAAATTTAGGGAGCACACACACAGAAATTTGCTTATTCCTCTGCACATGATGTGGATGGGGGCGAGGGCAGAGTAAAAGGAATCCCAAAGCAAACTTTGCTCATCATTAACAAAACAAAATATTGAACATGCCTCGGTAGCAGTCACAGCATCACAGCGTCGAATACCCGGACCTGTGCTATTCATAGAGCGTGGCTTACATCTCAAGGTTTTTATTTTGTGCTGGCTGCCCGAGCAACAACAGAAGTTGCACTCAAGTGCCTATTTATCTTATTAAGACGATGCCGACCAGCTTGTTTGGGTGCCAAAAGCTAACGCTCAAATGTGGGCGTGGCACACTCCGTTGTCTGTTGTGCTGTGCTGTGCTGTGCTGTTCAACTTGGCAAGGACAAGAAGGAGCGTTCTTCTTTCCTTTTTGCCTATTAGTTTATTTTGCTGCTTGAAGTAGTTTCTAAGTTTCTGCACAACTTGGGCTCCTTCTGCGTTTGTTTTGTTAATTTGATATGGCCAAATATATGGGAGCCCTTAGAAGGGGGAAAGGGACATGAACGAACGGTATCAGGAGCAAAAATAGTTGAGCTGACTTGTCCACTTACACTCGTATATATAAACATTGTGGAATGCTCGCTGCCGCCGCTTGCCATGCATAAATGCGACTGAGCAAACAAAATGAAAATGTTCTTGTTGACAAACCATGGTTGCCGCCACTCAAAATGGACCACCCAGAAAAGGTGAATGTGGCTCGGGTTCTCTGGTTTTTTGGTTCTTCTCTGGATGCCATGAATACGCTTGAAGTTCTCCGAACATTTTTGGACTTATTTGATTTGGGCAAGCTTGTGTGCTGCGCGAGGGTGTGCGTGAAAATGTATGCTAATTGGCTTTTGAAATTGTGTGCCAAGGGGGGTGGTGAGTGGGTCAATGCTTTCTTCATTTGAGTGTCGAGTGTAATGAGTTTAAAACTGCATTCTGTGGCCTTGCGGTCAAGTTGAATTGACTCCTCTTCACACTCAGTGTGCAGTCTGTCACTTAAGTGGTTGGTCGTAAGTTCAACTCCCATTAAACTATGTACTTTTGCAATCGTAACATTTACAATTTGCTGAGTGAAACGCAGTGAGAACAACACAATGTGAGTAAGGTGACTGAAATTTCTAAAGCTAAACTTTTTAATAAAAGCAAAAGTTTGCGTTAGCCTAATTTATTAACCTCTCGAGACTCGATACGCCCGAAATCAGATTCGAAATTCACACACACACACACACACACACACTCAACGTATTCCATTCGCAACGAGGGGAAAAGTCATAAATATCGATTTCATTACCAACGAACGCATACATTTCATGGCTATCGGACAGGGTGCCCCACACCGATGATGAGCCCTGCAGTGGGGAGGAAGACAATCGAAAGTTCCTACTGGATGGAGAGACGCAGTCGTCGTATATCGTGTGCGAATCATCCACACGCCATGACTAAAAGTTACTAAATTTTCCGGCCGTTTGCGTCATTAATTTCCAGAAGAGAACAAAAATTTAACGAAACAAGTTTGCCAGCTAGAGTGGAGTTTGCTCGACTGCCAAATACCCGCCATTCATTTTGAATACAAGTAAAACCTAACTGATATAATACATAAAATGAATATACAAAAATTTAACCACAAATATACCGAAAAAATGTTGGTTTAATAATTCAATATGACTTTTAAAAAAAATCATAGACTACCAAAAGCAACCTATAAAAATGTTTATTGAACAATTTCTTTATTTTTTCCACGCTGATTGTAAGCAAATTTGCAGGAATCATTAAGCTCAGATTATTATTATTTTCTGTACCGAAACTTATAGTATATTAAAATAATATAACACCCTTTTGTCCTACGCATAGCGGGTACAAAAAAGAAGCGAAAAAGAAACTCAAAATACGAGTAAAAGTGGAACTGGAAAAGGGAACTGCCGCAACCTCAAACCAATCGAATGGCATTTCGGGAAGAAGGAGAGAAAATAATGGAGCAGCAAAAGTTTCGCGAACGAGCGCCGATGGCCGCCCACTGATAAGGATAATGGAATTTGGCTCCTGGACAACGATGACGATGACGATGACGACGACGGCGATGAGGACGCCGCGGACGGCCGACAATGATGATGGTGGCGAGCAGCGAGTGAATTTATTCATTGACAATTGAGTTGCGGGCTCGTGAAAATTGAGTTTGGGTCAGGCAACGCGTTATTTAGATATTCCACTTCTTCGCCTGTTCTGATCTCTCCACCACCCAATTCTCGCTTCCCACTGCCATGTCCAATTCCAACTGAAACTTCGACTACTTCACAGCGCTGGCGTCATCGTCAGTTCATCCCAAGTAATTTCAAGTTCTGCATATTTATTTGCGCAAACGCTTTGCTTCATTACTATGTATTGCTATGACTGTTATTATAAAAAAAACCCACAGCCCGGGCAGCTGCGGCAAAAGAGACGACACAAAGGACAGAGGACAGAGGACACACAAAGCAAGTTGAGTCAAGTTCTACGCTTCTCCAGTACTCTCTCAAGTGCTTTGTGGTTTGGGCTTTGGGGTCAGGCATCTCATATTTGAAATATTTTCGCGCAAAAATGTCAAGAGTACTTTTCGGTTTACAAAGTATGCTATGCGGCAATGCTGTGGAGATGAGAGGACAGCACAGTTTTCAATTCGATAGCTTCTGCAAAAGCAATGGCAACAAATAAGTTTTCAAATCGAAGCTGCTGCTACTGCTTCTCCCACACGATTTTCAAGCTATATGCAATTTCTGTTTATTTATTTTAATTCTTTGCTTTTAAAATTTCAACATAGCCATCAAGCTTGTCTCTGTCCCAATTTGAGAAGTTTCCTTTTTATTTTTTTGCCTATTTTGCTGCAGAGGTTATTGGCCGTTAATATTTGCTAATGCCTCGTTTTAGAGTCTCATTTATTTGAAAGTTGTTTTGTTTTTTGTTCGGTTCAGACAAACGCCACATAAGATACCATTTTTTTTTCCTTTACTTTGCTGCCATTGTTTACTTAGTTCTTGCTTTTATTGTGGTTATATGTTCTTGCAGCAGCTGACGTTGCTGCTGCTGTTGCTGCTGTTTTATTTGGCACTGCTGGCAACGGGCCAAGTACAAATTTCTCTTGAGTGCTTCAGCGACGACATGTCCAATTTGCCAAGCAAAAAACGCTCCACTGCCCATTTAGCCGAAAGTATCTCTTACATTGCGTCACATTTTTCTAGCTGAATTCATAATTTAATATCACTCAAAATACTGAAAATATTGACTAAGCAAAGCGATATAAATTTCAGTGAGCTAACGAAGTTTGCGGTTTTTGTTGATATTTAGAAAAACAAAGAGCTGCGGATGGCTGGTTGCATGCCACACAGCAGCAGCGTGGAGAGCTGCGATAGCGAGTGGATCGATTCAACAGCGACTGTTGATGATGATGACTCATCAATTCAAGTTGTTGTCCCCTGCTAGGTTTTCACACTCGCTTCTCGGTTTGGTGTTAATTTCATGTGTTTAGCTTTTAATCATTTTCGTATTTGTATTTATCAAGTATGGTTTCTTTATACCCGCTACCTATTGCGTAGTAAGGTATTATCATATTGTGCAGAATGGAAATTCATGTAAATTTAATAATATATTTTTTTGTTTTTTAACTGCACGCAGACTTTCTAATTTAACGGCTCTGTTATGTAGCATTCAACACTGCTATTAACACAACGTTAACGTTAACGTTGTCTTAACAGCAGTCTGTTAAATAGGATGCAGACTTGCCATTCGCCTGTAATGCTAATCGTCTGTTGATAACAGTCTGAGATTCTCGCGCTATGTTATGTTAGCCGCTTGAAAATTGCAATAGTTGGGAAAAGCTAACGGGTAACTTACAGTCGAGTACTTTCGAGTGTCGTCCGTTTACTCTTAGTTTGATTGCAGCTTTCATCAGCACAGTTTTACCTGTGAAACGCTTCTGACCCTTCATAGACACAAACAGACAGCGCCACACATTCGACATACTTTATTGTGGTGCCCAGCGCAGTTCAACATATCTTCCACTGTGACAGACAAAACGAACTGCGTCCACTCCTTTCACTTCTGGCCAGCCCTGACTGCCAGATTTGCAGTCTGTAAGTCTGTAGGCTATGGACTGCCCAGCGGTTGCCATGTGCTACTGATATATATATATGTGTATATATATGTCTTCTCTGTCATAGTGTCTCTTTTGAACATATGACAGTTTAATTTACTTTTATTTTTGTGTGGATTACAGCCAACTGGAATGTTGGTTTTTGGGGGGTTTTTTTTTTGCAACTGCTATTTATAGTTTTCTTTTTGTTGTTGTTGTTCATTTACGTTTCTGTTGATGTTGATGACCATGTCATTTAATTTCAATTACTCCGCTTTACTTCTGTATGTATTGCAGCTAAATTATTGCAGAGTATGTGTTAAACAGTGACAGCCTTTCTCCACTCATTCTGTGTGTGTCTGTGTGTATTTTAATTATGCGGCTGGCTGGTAATTTATGTTAAACTCAGAGTTATTAGGATTTATGGTGAGCTGTTGGCCAAACTGTGTTTCAACCGCACTCGAATTTGCTAATAGTCAAATTTGCGTTAAGGCTTTAAGATGAAAGCCAACCGTTGGCCCAAGAACTGACCCATCGTCGACAGTTGCATCCCAATACATGTAGAACGTAGACATACCGAATAAATATACGAAACACGAAAAAGCAATCAAGTTCTTGTTCCTGGCGGCGGAGGGCACTAAGGCTGAGTAATAGAAATCCATCGTATACAAATAATGTTCGAGTGTAACACAGAGAAATGCGATGTGTAACGCTGAACATACACAACTGATCGACCATGAGCTACTCTTTGTCTATAAATCTGTTTCTAGTCTGTTTTAGACATTTTCGTACGCATATTTATGCAACATTTCAGACAAAAATACACACTTTTAAATAAACTTTCAAATCCATACGCATATATATGTATATACTATATATATTTAATTCAATTAACAAACAATCTGAACTATATGCAAAATGATGTTGAACCTTTTAAGTATGAAGAGAAGTTAATAACAAGGTATTGCCGCGAGCTGTGAATATTAAAAAAAATGCTGATTCTCGACTTCGTAAGCCCTGCGAAATTCTAAAAGGACTCACAAATAAATAAACGTAAATATAATGCATATTTTCATGTTTTTGTTTAATGGTCTGAATTTTGTTATGAATCTAAAAAAATATCAAAGTACTTGTTTATATGCTTTTCTGTTCGTTCATGGATGCTCTCAAAATGGGAATTGAATGTGGATTGCCAAAAAATAGACAGTTTTTGGAATGAAATTCACCATGCGTTGGCATGCAAACATAAAGACTTTTAGCGAATCAGCTGTACACAAAGTGAATGCACAAAAGAAAAAAAAAACATGTAATAACAGAAACATATCTTGCCAGGCTTTGGAGCGTATGCGAAAGAAATTAGCACACGTTATTCTCGTAGTCGAGCACTCTCGAATAAAGCGTGTTTACTTGCTTCTCGCCTGCAAATACATGCACTTGAATTCATTTCCTTTTGCTCAGCTCTCTGAGGAGATTTTGTTTTGCTCAGTTGTTCTCTGTTTGGCCTTATTGTTGTCAACTTCTTTTTGGTTTTTTTTTGTGTGCTAGCTTCAGCTTACTGCGTCCATTGTGTGGAGCAGAGAAACTGTAGCAAAATAATGCATCAGGCAGTACCACAGCCACATCCACAACCACAGCCAGAGCCACAACTGCAGCCACAACGAGTCGCCCCCTTGTGGCCCCGACTCACACACACCCACACACACACACACACACAAACACATCATGGACAAAGGAGCTTTGCTACTCGAAGGGATTTTTCGCCTTTTCGCACAGCTCGAAACACACACAAATGTAAATTTACTTTAGACGAAAGTAAATTTAAATAATGCGCGCAAAATTTACTACTTCTTTCACATTTGCCGCTCCGCTACCTCTCTCCCGCTATTGTTTTTAGTTTGCTGCAGACTTTTACCTTTCCCTCTTCATGCCTCATGCCTCATGCCACTGTCTGCTGCATATGCTCAGCGAACAATACAAAAAGCTTTAGATAACACTTATGGTATCTTCTTGAGGGCTGCCATGCGACGCCATTCTGTTCTGTTGGCAGCTTTTGTTGCAACAGTGGCTTAGAAAATATGTTGACAAGCATAAAGCTCAATTGTTGCTCCGCAAAACTAGCAAACTAGCAAATAAGAAAATATGCTCTGGCTCTTGGAAAAAGAAAAAAAGGAAAAATAAAAGCAAATTTGCGTTGAGTATGTTAAGGCCAAGTTAAGCAGACTCTTCCCAGTTGTTGCCCAGGCATCATTAGCTCAGCCTCGTCATCTAGTTTTAAGCCACCGATCACACTAAAGCCTGCCTGCATTTTTCATGCTTTGTCAAATAAACAGTATTTACATAGAGCGGCGCATACACAAAGGAATAATTTTTTCTTTTTTTTTTGCTTTCGACGGCTAGACGAGCGAAAATCGTGCCTAGGTTACAGTTCTTCAACATTTTTTTTTTTTTTGGGGACAAGCTGCGCTTCGACAAAATTTCAAAGAAATATACATGCACAGTGAGTGTGTGGCACATGCCGTGGACGAGGACAAAAAACAGAAGAAGAGAAGCTTGTCTAATAAAAGTCTAGTCAACATTATTTCGCAACCCTCCATGAATTATACACAGTTTGATCCGTTTTGCGAACCCCCAACGCGGGCATGAGGCAATGCAATTTTCGTGCATGACGCAGAACGTGGCTCGAATAGCCAAGTATGTCTCACATTATAAATAAATAAGCAACCCGACAGCTACCACCCAGCCATCCAACCATCCAGGCAGCACAATGAAAAGGCCAGCTTAGATCTACCCTCTCAATAGTGTCTTTTTTTTGGGGGTAAGGAGGCAACGCAAACGCAAAAATAAGAACAGAACGTAGAGAAACGGAATAAGGGAAAAGAAATTACATTAAGCAAGCGAGGAAAACATTTTAACAAGTCAATAACATGTCAAGTGAAAACTTTTTTAATATTTTCAAATTGTTGTCACCCGGCAAAGAAGAACGCAAACGCTAAGAAAATGTTAAAAACTTCAAGCAACTCGTCAACTCGTTTAACTGTTAAGTCCCAACGAAATTTTGCGACTTTTTTTTTTGCATTCCACGTTCTAGAAGTAGTAATGACTGCAAAATAGAATGGAGTTGAGTTGGGAGCCCGGCGGCTTGTTTATTGCCAGTGCAATTAATCAAAATTCGCAATAATTTTTCTAGTACACGCCACTCAAATATGAATCCTGATGTTGCGTCATGCTTTTCAAATTTGACATTCCAAGCAAATGCTTGAGGAATTTGTAATTTTTCGCTTGGAACGTGGCACACCACAAATTTTCAATTATTATAATTATTTTACTTGTGATAAATGGTCGACATTTGCTTCTGCTTACTTATGTTAGTTGCGTTCAAGTTTCTGCCGGGAACTGTTAGCATTTCGAGGAATAAATATGTGTGTGTGTGTGTGTGTGTGTGTGTGGCATATAATTTACAAACTTTTGGCTATTGAATGCATTCATTCACTTAGCGTATTAAAAGTGTGCAGCCCGCGTCGCTTTGATTAAGGAATGTTGGGCACTGATGAGATGAATGCGAATGTTACACGTTATTCTCGCAACCATGGCAATGTATGGCCGAGGGGTCGAAATTTATGAAAAGTGAGAGAAGCAAAAAAAACAGCGCAATGTGCAGTTTGTCAAAATGTGACAAAAAGTTCAACTGCCATCTTTTTAAGAGTCGTGTTCCCCAAACACGGCCTCCGCCCCCTGCCCCCCTTGCCCTCTGCTCCCTATCCAGGGTCTTGGCTGCCTGTGGGGCAAACTTTTGCTTATGAACTTTTCGCTAATGCTTTTTGGGTCCATGTGCAACTTAATGTCTGCCACTTTTATTTCATCTACTTTAAAGTTTTGCCATTTTTCTACAACATGTTTTTCTACATACACACACACACATATACATTTATTTTTTCTTCTTTATTTGCACTCGTGACTTTTGCGCAGAGTAGCAAAAAAAAAACACATACATTTTTTGTTCTTCCTAGAAAATCAGCGCAAAGTTTGCTGCACCCCTCCACACACACACACACACACACACAAATAAACGAAACCAATACTTGGCAGTGTAAATGTGTGTGTGTGCGTGTATGGAAGTAGTAAAAGTTTTCCTTGGGGTGCAAGTCCTTCGTTTTTTTTTATTTTTTGCCTTTTTAGAGCTACCTCGCACCTCGTCTGCAGCTACGTCGAAAGTCTACACTCTTTTTTTCGGTTCTCAATTTTTTTGTCATCCCTTCTGTGGCTTGCATTTTGGCCAAATATCATTATTCTTGTCGTTTTGCTGCTTTAAGCGATTTTCGTGAAGTCGTTTTAACTTGACTGCTTTGAAAAATGTTTCCCCTTTGGGTAGCTGCTTTCGCAGTAGACAAGTTTTTGGTGTGCCAAGAAAAAATTCCTCGCAAAGAATATTAAAAAATTCCTCGTGACGGCCAAACGAAAAGAAATCGAAGCCAGCGCAAACAGTTTGGCCAACAAATAATTAACAACAATAGAATGAAAGCACTTTAGTGACCCCAGTTGATATGCAAATTTTGGCAGCTAAAACTAATCAAATTAGTGTGGGATCAAGAACAGGCAACGTGTTCACATACGCTTAATCATATCAAGTCAAGACCCGAGTTAATAGCATGACTAAATAATTGCCAATTTACGTGGCACCAAGGCCAAAAGAAGCTGTTGGCCAGGCTCTCAAGTTTGCCTGCTCGGAGGAACGTGCTGAGCTTTCGCAGTGCCGTTACTTATTGACCTTATGGTCATGTTGGCAATTCAGGTGGCCAGTTGCCCGGGTCAACACTCAGTTTGTGGGTCAGCACATGTGCCTAATTAGTTGGTTTATGGCCAGACTGCAGCCTGTGTTTGTCTACACCTGGCTAAACTAGTGGGTGGATATGGGCAAGAGCGCTATACAATTAAGTCATATTGCTAGAATAATTGTCGTGGCGTTCTGTGTTTATGAGCAGCGCTTAGTTCTGCATTCTGCAGTTCTTTTGTAGTTGCCAATGTGACATTGTTAAAGTCAACAAAGCAGACAGTTGTGCAACTTTGTTGGCAAGCGTTTACCAAAAAATCAAATGCAATCAGCGAAAACAAATAATGGCATAACGTGCCGTATACCCAAATATCAAACGCTACGTATGTGGACCTCGTTCAATGCAAATAGGGGAGATCCATCCACACACTCAGGACTCCATACGAGCGGTTGCATTTAATACTGTCGAGCTAATAAATATTGAACGAGATTTAAGCACATCGACATATAATGCACTTCATACTCATATGCTTAATAGAAAAATAATGCAAATAATAAAGTCAGCAAAAAAAAAAAAACAGAATCGAAAGGAAAAAATCGGATGAGCATAAGAAATGCAATTGTAAAAATCAATAACTGCGTTTCAATCGCGAGTTCGCATGCATAAAACAAAAAGCGAGTTTCAAATAGTATTTATATTTTTGTTGACATTCGCAGAATTGGGGGAAATACAAGTATATTAAAAATGCATCCTACTGCAGTTCAAGATTTATTCCACAGAGTTTTCGTTCATTCGTTTAAAGCGTAGGCGAGACTTTTCTGAAATTTTATGCATTTCTGGTGTAATTAAACTCAAAAGTTTTGCCCGTGGGAACTTTGTTTTTCGTCCTCAATACGGTGCTGGTAAGTAAATGTGGACGCTGGACCCCCGCATGGACGGCGGACAGTGGGCAACTGATGCGCGTAAATTTAAATTAGCAGCAACACCAGAGACTTGCAGACTCGAACTCAAACTCGCACACGCACAAATGCAATGAAATTACACATACGCCATGGAGCACCACATTTTGACTACTTCATTACCATGTTTAATCAGATCATTGCGTGTGGCCACGACAGCAGCAGCTGCCGCTGCCACTGCCACTGCCGTTGCCATTGCCGCTGCCACTGCAGAGGCCAGTTCATCACTGGGAGTCTGAATTCGTCTCTCTCCGCTCTATCTCCTCGCTCTCTTTATGGCTGCTCATCCTGCTGCCGTTGCTGCAATCATTTAAATGATGTACATTTATATTTTACAGCCACACAAACACACACATACACACTGCACGCTGCACGCACTGTTGGTCAACAGGCTTTGATTGCATCTCGCTCTGTTTGTGTATTTAATGCTTGCCTCTCGCTCTGCTGCCTGTGTACTCAACTATCCTCGACTGACTTTAGTTTTAGTGTTTTAAATAACAATTTGCTTTTGCATAAATTTACGCATGTTTCACGCACAACTTTGTTGCCTTTCGCACATAATATGCATGCAACACACTCTTCTCTCACCTCCTTTGTCTCTGTCTGTTTCTCTCTCTCTATCTCTCTCTCTCTTTCTCTCTCTATACGTCTGGTTGTTGCAGCTATTTTTATTGCCATGGTTGTTATGGTTATTGTTCTGCCAAAGGGGCGAATGCAGTGTACTGCATACAACAAATATTTGCTTTTGATTTAGAGATTTTGACGCATTCTATTAAAGTCATCTAGTCATGGATACTCTGGAATTGAGTGTTTTAAAAGTTGCCGCAAAATGTCGATCAATAAAAACACTTTACGTTCAAATCGTCTTATATGGATTGCTTCACATAACGCTATCAATTGTATTAATGTAATAATCTATTGAACAACAAATAGATATTCACTATTGAACACATATCTTGTATTTCTTCTAGCGCATTGTTTAGTTACTCAATAAACATCTAAAAAATCGAGACAGATATTCACTGCAAATCTGTCTTTAGTTTAGACAGACTTTCGATGCATTCGATTATTCTAATGATTTCGAATAATTTCAACTGCTTCAACGTCTAATTACAGTGTCTGTCTGTGTCTTTGCAAACTTCACTTTATTTGCTGGTTAATCAGATAAACTAACATATGCGTGTTGTCTATTCTTTATTGACATTACAAGAGCCAAGCGTCGATTTGCGAGATTATCTATGTAGATTACCCCCTGTCTGTCTCGCAGTGTGTTTGATTTATGCATATCAACACAGCGAAAATAACAGCAAATACATACATCTATGTTTGCACTATTATACAGTGACACGCACACAAATCGTATTTGTGCAATTTCAAGAACAACAGCAAGCACAATCGTCGAACAGATATAATGATTTACATGTACATATCTATATGTACACATATATATTAATGGGCGCATTGCAGATAAACCGACAAACATGAAATGTCTTAGACGTATAGACAGACAGAGAGAGATAGAGAGATGGCTGAATAAATTGAGTGCTGCGTGAAAAGGACAAGAGAGCGAGCAAACTTCATTCACAAGCTACTCATATATTATTGTTGTTGTTGTCTGCTGCTGACAACAGAGAAAATAGTGAGTGGGTGAGCGGGTGGAATGGAATTTGAAATAAGCGTAAACGAGACAGCGACATGAAACATAATTAGCATCGGGCGCTTTAATTGATGGTTAAAACAAACGCCAAACAATGCACACAAATACACACACACACACACACACACACAGGCATACACACACAGCCACACAGACACAGACACAGACACAAAACTGAAAACTTTGCTCTGTCCTTGTTTATAAATGTCTGTTGTGATAGGAGATGCTGTGGTTGCTGTGGCTGTTGTCCTTGTTGTTGCTGTACTGTGTTTTTGTCTGCCGTCTGACATGTCAGGCTGCTTATTTAGCTCATTTATTTTGAATGGCAGCTTTGGCAAGTGGATGCACTTGCGGCCAGCCCCGAGCCCCGAGCATCGAGCATCGAGCGTACATCAGGCGTTGCTCTGCTTGCAACATTAATTTCTGACTATAAATGGCTTAAACTACCTTACATTACACACGCACACATTTCTATCTTTGGCTGATATTCAGTTCAGTGCGTATCTTATCATCCACGGTCGCATCTTTCGAGCACATCTCGCACTTTGCGGCTTGCTGGCTGCAAATTTATTAGCTGCCATTTAAATTGGCCCACAATTGACGAGCACAACGCACACACCTCCTGGCAGCCAGCCAAGCGTTGCGGCTTTCAAGCAGCTGCACAATTGTCCTGCACTCCATAAACTTATCTTTGGCATCGGCAGCTTAAATGCCTTTTGTCTACTGCACTTTCTAAACGCTCCAACTTTAAAGTGAGCAGCCAAAAAGAAACGTTGCATAAATGCAAGCATCAATGCGCACTCCGCAAGTTTGTTGTCGATTTTAAATGCAACTAATTAGCTGTCAAAATGGCAGACTATAAACTGCATTTCAGCAGCAGAACAGCGACAGATAGGCAGACAGACAGACAGACAGACGCACAATATTTGAGAGGAAAATAAGCAGAAACTCGTGTACAATACATACGTATGTTTAATCAGCAAAGGCAGATCAGGAGTCGACAAATGGCACGAATGCTAGATAGACTCTGCAAAATTAAACAAATCGAAAACGAGTGCATCGCACACAAACCCGTATTTATCTTTATAAGGGTGTGTGTGCCTTGCATATATATATACGGTATATATATATATGAATATCTATATAAAGAAGAAAAGTCAACAAAACAGACACACACTCTCGAATTACATGTCTAGCTCTATCAGTATTTGTATCTGGCTCTGTTCTGTGCTGTATAAGCTGTAAAGTCACAAAGTTGTCAGGCTGCCTGCCTCGTGTGCATTTTGTCCATGGACTTGCCATATTTCTATCTCCTTCCAGCTGGCATTGTCGTCTCCGTCTAGCGTTTGCTGTGTGCATAATCGAGCGGATACAATCATTTTAATAGACACGCCGGTGTTATAATTTATATGCAAGCATATCCGTTCCCCAGTTCTGGCATTCGGCCACTTTCTCTACCTCTCTCCCTCTCTTCTGTCCCTCTCACTGCCCTCCTCACTATCTATTTTTACTCGCTTTCCATATATACCGTCAATTTCTATGCTTTTTGCATATGTGGAAATGTTGCTGCTTTTTTTTTGTTGTTGTTGTTGCTTCATTGTTTTTGCTGCTCTGTCACGCTCTCTCTCTCTCTCTCTGGCTAGCTATTATTGTGTTAATTTGCAAGTTGATGCTACCAGGGGACACAGCGTTTGTGTGTGTTTGAGCCATATATGAGAGCCCATTGAATTTACTGGACATATGATAACTGTCACAAAGTTTTTATTGCCACCATTTGGCGCGACATAATTAAAAAAAAGGGAAAAAAATGCACAATGCGAATTATTTGTTGTTTGTTTGTTGCTCTGGGCGACTATAAAGCGATCAAGAGTTTTATAGAGGAAACTAAATTAGCGCCAATGGCAATATATCTGGAGCATCAATAACTTAAATTGCTTCAACCAAAAAAAAAGGGAAAAAAGACGCCTGACATTCGACAAAGAGCTTGTTAAACAGTCCAATTGCTCTTTAGTGCGCAATAGGTGCAGAGTGCGGGAGGGCGAGCAGGGAGGCGCTGTGCGGTGAGCAATATAATTATGTGCATATGCAGAGGGCGCTCATAGAGGGAGCTACATTGGCCCTGCATCGAGAGATAAATATCAGCGATTAATTTGAAATGGATTGCATGCATTTAATAATTTATTAGTGAGAGTCGGGGACGGGCTCGCTCTTTATTGTCGCTGCGGTTTGGGGGAGGCGGTTGGCAGTAACTCCTTGCTAGTTGCAAATATTACGCATACGGCACGTTGGTCAATTCAGCCCTTCGGCGTGTCAGCACAGCGTGAAATGCAAGCATATTTATGGAGACACGAAGGGAGGAGAGAGAAAGCGTGAAAAACGAGGGGTGTCGGAAAAACAATCGCATTTAAGCTGCATGCTGTTGTTTGAATTTTGGCTTGTTTACGCAAGTTTTACTGCCCATGGCTCATAAATAAAGCATAAACAACTCAATTTAAGTCCAATGCCCTTTACAGAGCTGAACTTTAAAGTGCAACTCAGTTTGAGGCGAATCTTCAATTCAACGATTTTGATTTCCTATAAAAATATTCCGAATTTATTGAGCTTAAGTAGTTACATATTTTGTTTTAATAGAATTTTATGCAACACGATGGCTAATGGCCACTCAAAAATTTATAGTTTGACATGCAAAGCTTTCAAAAACAAAAAACATTCTAATTAAGAACTTTTTCCTACTCATTTTCCATAGTTGCTGCTTAAGTTTTGCTTCTAGTTTTTAAACATCAATTTAGTTTTTTTTTCTGATGTTCTAATAATATATCTAAAGGAGGCCACAATATTGTTCATATGTCATTGGACAATAGGCTAATTATCCAGATTGCTGGAGTTAATAAGTTTCAATAAACAAAAAAAGGCAGCATACGATTTGGCTGCTAATGGAATAAATGTGTTGCATACCTTACGGTGGACAAAATTAGCACTATAACAAAACTAAGTTAATATAGCCGATAAATTGTTGATATAGTTTTCACCAAAAAGTTCTCAATTAGAAGGTTTTTTTATAAAAACTTTACATGGAAATTTATAAAATTTTTGTGGATTTTGGACCTTTAGAAAAATCTATTTCTTCCCTAAAATTCTATACTATATTAGTAGTTTTTTATGTGCCGATGCAAACAAACTCTTAATCAATACGTTACATAGTTATGTAGTTACTTCGCACTATTAAGTTTTTATGTGATTGTATAAAACTAGTAAATCACGTTACGACCACCATAATGTCAAATAGATAGAATCTATGATGAAAATTGATTTAATTTTAGCGCAGCGCAAACGAAAAGTTTATGAAGAATCGTAAAATTAAATTAATCACTAATTACACGCAAATCCATCAGAATTAACCACAATTAACTAAACTTTGTTGCAGCAATTTTCTCAAGTTTGGTATCCTTGCGGCTGCCAGAGCGTCGCTGCTGCTTCCTGCTGCTAAGTCTACTACGTTGAGCGTTGAGCTCGCTTCATTTCAATTATTCAATTTTACACCTTAAGGCATTTCGCACTGAGTAAGAAAAACATACAGACACACCAACACACACACACACACACACACCCATTACCGCACAACCTTGGAGCAGGAAGAAATGCTGCGAAATTTGGCATCCCATCGTGAAAAGTTCCATCACCAAACTCCTTTTGCTCGCTTTATTCGTACTTCTTGTGCTTGCGCTTGTCGCATTAATCGCACGCTGCAAAAGGACCAAGTTTGTAGCCGTCTTGTCCTCTCCCCGCTTCCCCACCCTCCGCGCTTAGCTGCAAAAATTCCGAAAGAATGGAGCGACTACTTGGGGGGACTGAAAGCTACAGAGCATCTGGAATTTACAGCAGCGCTAAATGAAAAATTGCGGAATGCTTCACGGCGCTTAAAGCAAATGGCAGACAGCAGCTATAGCTGCTGCCTCAACTACAATAATTCCTGGTCACTGCTTGCCTTAAGTGTGTGGCCATTTTTTCTGCCCTTCCCCCAACTTCTTTTCTCAATTTTTTTTTTTGTTTTTGTGGGCGTGACTTCGGTGGTAAATACAACACGCGAATGCTCCAAATGACAATTGGAATTTAGAAGCGTACGTAACTCTGTAAAATGCGATATATTTCTATACCCTGAATCCATTAAAAAGGTGTAAATGAGAATTTCAGTTATGTTGATCCCCCTAAGCTATGTGAAAACAAAAACAATGTTTTAATTGCTTGCAAATTCATTAAGTCATTGTACAAATTTTCATGCTCAGCTGTTTGTTGCATTAAAGCAAACGGAAAACCGCATGAAATAATTTAAAAAAAAACTTGAAATATTTAGAAATAAAACTGCCAACTATATGTCTCCATTTGTTTGCCAATTGCACATGAACATCATTTTAGATTGTCGGCACCAAATGTATTTATAAACAAAGGCAAATAACACAAAATAACACAAACAAATTGTCGAGTTTTCTCCCTTCCCCCCGTCGCTGGCGGCTAGCCAAGAAATTTGACTTGCGAAATCTATAATTTGACACGAATTTATTCTGTTAAGTATTTCATGTTGTCAAATTGGTATTTGATGTTGGGTTGCATCGTCACTTAAAAAGACAAAATACAAATAGATAAAAGTAGAAGAGAAATACTGTTTATGAAACCATAATCCAGTTTGCATTAAATGCAGAGATCTTTGAATAGTTGTGCGCCTGCAATGAGCTCACAAAATGAAATTAGGCAGCATTTAACTGAGCGTGCCAAATATTTATAAACTAAACAGACACGCCGCAAATATGTAAATGCAATGTAAGCATTTTATAATTGAATTTCACCGGCAGATGATGTTTCGCTTAATTTCCGAACGCGTTCACATTGCGAAATCAGTGGCAAGTATTGGGCAACAATTAAATAAATGGATTTTTCGAAATGTGCGAGGCAAAAATTTAATGATTGCGCTTTGCGAAATTAACTCATTATAAAATTAATTAAACAATTGATTGGAGCCACATAACAGCAACAAATGTGACTGTAATTGCAAATTCAATGCACCACAAAATTCCCTCATGCGCTCTCTCTCTCTCTCTCTCTCTCTCTCTCTGCCTTTCCTTTGTGTTTGTTGTGTGGATTTGTCTGCCTCGCTCGCTCGCGTTGTAGTTGAGCTCCAATATCATCTATTCGACTCTTGTCTATAACCAAACGGAAATTGCAGTCAACTTAGGCCTAACGGGGAGGGAGGAAAGCAAAGGCAAAGGAGGATGTGTGAATGTGTGTGTTTGCAATCAGTTTTCAGTTTTCAGTTTTCAAATCGCCAGCAGCAAAAACCTAACAGCGTATGATGCGACAGCAGCAATAACAACATCAACAAGAGCAACAACAACGCAACACATCGATATCGGGGCGCGTTTGGCGGATGGAACGGGCCAAAAAATGTATGTGTATATATGGATATACACAATAATAGAATCAATTTGTAGTAAACCACAGGAGACACATGAAAAACGCAATAAAAAAGAACGGCAGTCGCCTCAATTTTCTCTGTATGTTGTTTTCCAATGATGGCGATGCGGTCGGTTTTGGGGCAACCACAAAAGAGCTTTAAATTATTGCACTCGAGGGTTGTTTATCTGGTGCTCTTTAAAGAGCTCCAAAATTTACATTGCATCAGCATTAAATGAATACGGATATTTACAAAATTTAAAGTTCTTGAAACCAACAAGAAAATGAAGATGAAAATATTGAAATTATAACGAAATTCAATAAATCAAATTTGCCTTTTTTATATATTAATGTCAGTAGCATTTGCAAGCAAATGCGTCGCTCAATTATCCTTTGCTACCTGTCGCACAGTGTGCATAATAAATATTGAAAACAATGAAAAAAAAATATCCTCAGCTATTATTATTGTTTTCGTGCTTCAACTACGTCTCTCTTTGTGTCATATTACACCACAAATTCATTATTTCCAACGTGAGAGCTGCAACAATCCATTCTTTGTGTCTACATTTTTAAATTGTAGTCGCATTTGATAACTTAATTAGCATTTTTACAACTTTACTTTGACGCTTGACTATTGAAAGTTTCTACGATTTAATTTACTTAACAGATTAATTCAAATTCACATTGACTGCTTCAAATTAGCAAACATTTCAATCCTAAGGACCGCGTGTAGTGTTCGGCACTAATTAACGTCCAGTTTACATTTTGTTTGGATGTACTCATTTAATTACTTATAGCATGAGACACAGAATAATAATTTAAAATGCTAACTAGGCTATTTTGGAAGTTGTTAACATGAGTTGACAAGATACACATAAAAATGCAGACACAAATTCACACATTCTGAGTGATGTCATACAGAATACAGACAGGCAAACACTCGCGCCTCCTCGGGACACACAACAAACGTCCTTAGAGAACGACAGCCTGACACTTGTCTGAGCTATTTCCGCTGTAGTTGTTGTTGTTGTTTGCGTTGCTTTTGTTGTTGTTGTTGCTGCTACTGCTGCTGGCATTGCATAAATGCCTTTTAAGTCGCTTTAATCTCCTTACATTTCAAGTTGTTTGCTTTTATTGCATAATTAATTAGTGAAAATAGCAAAGCGTCAAAATAAAAAGTGACGCGAGGATGCAAGAAAAGCTAAAGAAACCAAACTTGACAGCTTTTGACGACTGCTCGAAATGCTGCAAAGTGTTGCACTGCCTGTTTACACTCACAGCCACAGTCGGCAGCCAGCAGCCAGCAGCCATTGCAAGGACTTACATACATTACTTGGCTGCGAGTCTTTCACTCCTTTGCCTTTGCCTTGGCTTCGGCCTTGCTGCTTGTTTCGTCATTAGTTTTGTTGTTCACACCTTCCATGGCTGCCCCTCGCTTTCATACATCAAAGGCTCGTCGCAACTTCGTTTAACTGAGTATATTAATGAAGCCTCTTGGCTCTGCCCTCAACACAGCCAATGTGGCGTATACTTAATACATTGTCATAGGCAACAAGAAGGTGCGACTTACGAAATATGAACTTGTTTTATGTGTAACATACCTGCAAATAGAAGAAAGGGAGAACAATTGATAAAGCAAATGCAAGAAACGAGAGAAAAACTATAAAAATATTCAAAGCTTCTTATTTCCTTAACTTAGTCTAGGTTACAAACAATATTTTAGTCGCTAACCTTACCATAAAATATATATCAAACTCGTTGACAATTAATTTCTAGATTTTGTTTACATTCTTTATTACATTAATCTTTTTATACAAATTATATTCGTTTAATCCCCAGCTTCCTTGCTGCTGTCATCGGCAGCCACGCGACTTGACTGCGTTCTTTATGTGGGTCTTAAAGCCTTAAGTATGTCTATATATATTTTCTCTAACTGCCTGCCAGCGGTTTGGCCGCTGTTTGTGCTGAACTAGGCCAGACTTCTCGTACTTTTGAATTGCAACAAGAAAATTGGTAATTGCTGCGGTCACACGCCGCAGCTGTCGACAATGGCTACAGAACCCGGCCACAGCCAAAGCCACCCACACAACAACAAGAGCTGAGCACATATAAATATATATGTATGTATATATAAAAGTACCGCAGTAGCCCCAAAACATCTTTGAGACCGTTAAGCAACGGCAACAGACCAATAATAGCACCAAGTTTAGCTTAGCGGAGCCACATTAATGACAATTCGCGCGCACGTTGCATATTTTCGAGCGCCATTTAAAGTTGGCCAACTTTTGTTTTCCCCAAACCCCCCACCCAGGTGTCAATCATTAAATTTGATACGTCCCATTGCCACGCCCCAAGACATTCAAATCACAACGAGCAAAAACTTGAAAGACTCGCCGAAAGTGTCATAAAAATCGGATGGCTTTAAATGTTCGTAAATAAGCAGAATAAGCAAAAATAATCAGGCAACAATTTTAATTTATATTAAATCGAAATTTCAGCCTCGTCATCTATAGACTTTCTTCTTAAATTCTTCCGCAGAAGCTTATACTTTCAGACAACAGTTAAATGTACTTTCTAGGCGGCCATCAAAATTCAAGAAGAAAGTTTTGGGCACACTTTAAATCGCAATTTGGGGGTCGCACAACGATAACTGTCCGCACTGTGGTGTGCATTGTCTTAATGTGCCCGCCGGCAAGATGCGAAAAAAGATTCAACACAAAAAAAAAAAGAAGTTGAACTTGGAACAAATTGCCAGGCAACTCAACGCAACGCAACGCAACTCAACTCAATGATACAGGGTTGGAATTTGGCCTGTTGTTGTATGGAATCTCAGATTCTGTTTCTGTTTCAGTCTCAGTCTCAGTTGTCGGTTTAGAAACGGCTGCACTTGCTTTTTATGCGCCCAATTCCATTCGCAGTAATTTAGTTTGATGGGCGTGTCACAGACGCCGCCCTGCTGACGATGGCGACAGAGATGGAGATGGGGATGGGGATGGGGATGGTAATAACAAAACTTCGTCACATGTTGCATCTGCCGTCGAACTGCCTGTGTTAGATCTCCTCCCACTATATTTATTGGGCCAGCGAAAATTCTCCCAGCTAGTTGAGGATTATTTCGAGTTTGACCTCCCTTTGAGTTTTATGTGTTTGTAATTAGTTTTTCAGCGCTGTGGAAAGCAGAAAACGGATAAGCAGCGGAGTGCAAGGAAGGCGTCGAGAGTCGGAAATGAAATTGCTTACAATCATGTTTATACCCCGCAGAAAAAGAGGTAATCGGGTATAGTAGTTAAGGAGCTTTAGACATATAAATGTTAGTAGAGATCATTGTTATATATGTCGTTGCCTTTTGAGTCGAACTATAATCATAATTTATTTCGCAAACTCAACATTATTACCCTCCATAATGTTTGCACAAAAAATATGAATTTATTTTATGCAGAATATTAATTATAATTTGGGATTATAATAATAATTATTGGTTATATATTTTAATATCATACTTTTGCGCTTTTTAGTTAAGTATTTCCTTAATTTGGGCATCGGTATCATTCAGTTGATCACATGCTGCTGTTTTTCTTGCACGCTCAAAATAGTTAATAGAATATTTTCAAATTTTGAATTAGCGTCTGAGATAATAATAAACAACAGCAGATGACGTTTGCGAATGGCCTCAGCTCTGAAATTATGGGGCGTGTTAGCGAAAAGGACTCGCTGTGTAATGGCAGCCAAAGCGAACGAAGGGGGGGCAAAAGGACGGCACAGAAGGAGAGCATAAGGACGGCATAGACGGAGGGGAGAAGGAGGCTTAATCGCTTTTTGGGGTTGGTCATTTGCAAGATGCGAGATCAGCAATTTTATGGATTTTGTTGGTTTTCCAGCTTTGGGCAATTCTAATAAATTTTACTACTTAAGCAGCAAAGAAGTCATGAATTCAGAATATGGAAAATAACTAATTATCATAGATTAATTGCATTAAATGCAAGATAACAAAATAAATGCATTTAAATGCTAATTTACTTCAGACATGTGTACATAAAAGACTTTTGGAAACAAATCTGAAAACTTTCAAGCCAGCAGCTTAAGAAGTTCAATGGGAATTTAGTTTATTTCTTGTTGTAAAACACACTTAATTATAGAATTAATTTTGTTATGTATTATTTATAGAAAAACAAAGTGAAATTGTGTAAACATTTATCTGAATTTTTGTTGAAATTCAAAGACTAAGCTGGATATTAATTTCATGCTAAGATGCGAATTTCCGGAATTGAAGAAATAAATTGACACAGCCCGAACCACAACATGTCTTTATTGTTTTGCAAATGAATTTTTGCAGCACGCAAGATGTATTTATAACCAGAAACTGGAGAGCAGGCGCAAAACAAGTATTCATAAATTTATAGTTGCTCCAGTTGCACGCAAATTTCCTGTACAATTTGGACATCGCGTATTTCCTGATTAGTGGGTCATTAAATTATACAAGCAAATCGAGCTGCGCTTTAAAGATACGCAGGCTACTTCCGACATTTTGGAGTTGTTCATTTAATGTGAAATTGTGAAAAACTGCTTTAAAGTCTCTTGCCGAAATCGAAAAGCGAAGAGTTAACGAAATAATTGTCAGTAATGTTCCACTATCAATTAAGTAAATTATCCAAAATTATTTAATGCGCTTCTAGTGTAAATATAATAGGTTGGGAATACAAGCAGCTTGGCTAGACAGTTGGCTATAATAGTCAGACGTCTGTCGTTATCGGGCTGTGTCTGACACAGCCTTGTTTTTAGCTGCTTCGTTGCGCGCAATGAATTTGTTATGAATTTATGTAGCGTTAGTCGGAGGCGTGGCAGGCAAATGAAAGTAATAAGTTTCATGTGGCTGTCGCTGCTCTCCATCCTCCGCATTCCAGCGGGGGAAGCAACAAATGTGCGAAAAACGGCAATGATTATGCGCCGCATAAGACAACAGGCTGCCGCTTGCCGCTGCCGCATGCCACATGCCGCTGGCTGGAGACGCAGAGGGCGCAGGTTAACTCCAATTTTCCCGGCACATAATGCCGACAATGCTGACAATGTCGTTTATACCAGGACAACAACAACAACGAGAAAAAAGTAAAACGAAAAAGGAAAGAAGAACGATACCCCCTGAGGGTGTAGCGAGCAGTGGGCGCGAAAAACATTTTCTATTTGCCATTGCTTTCGTTTTCAATTTGGCTGCCGTCGGTTTTGGTTGTTTCGTGTCCTTTCGCTTCATCATCGTCATCGTCACCGTCATCGTCATCGACTTGTGTCTTTGTCTTTCTCGTCTCTTGTTGTCGTTTTCGTTGTCTTTGTCTTTGCCGTTGTCTTTGCCAGCAGGCGGTTCTTTAGCAGCTTTTGCTGCTTAGGCCAACCAACTGTGGAGAGAGGGTCGAGCACAGTGTGCTTTTCTCAGCTTTCCGTGAAAAACAATAAATATTAAAATAAAATTTGTTATGCGAGACAGGCAGACACGCTAGATGAACGCGAAAGGCAGGTGCCGTGGCATGGGCGACAAATGTCGCAGGGTCGCCTTTCTGGTAAATGCTTTAAGCGGACTGACAGTAATTTTCCATGTAATTTGATTGCTACGCTGCGTTGCTGCGCATCAGCAGCGACTGCGATGCCGACGCCGACGCTGACGTTGACGGAAGGAAGCCTTTATTGGGTAGTGAAAATGTTTAAAAGATTTGATGGGCCTAGTTGCTTAAAAAGGACACCAAACGCCATTTAAGTTAGGTGCATGTTTAAATATATAAATATAAAATAAAAGATATGCCTGGAGTTTAGCATACACAACACTTTGGTGTCCTGCTGTTTATAATTTTATCAACTTGTATAAATATGACAAATCGCTTTATGACTTCTCACACAACGGATTGTGCTAAATAGATAGGGAAACGCAAAGACGACAGCCCGAGGCAAGACAGCAGACGACGTCAGCAAACCAGCCACACAAGTAAAATAATCATGAAAAATGTCTTGTACTAAATCAGCAGGACAGAGCAAGGTGTGTGTGTGTTTGTGTGTGTGTGTGTGGAGGGGGCAAAAGGTTTCCGTCCAGTCGAGTGTGCATTCGGATCATGGCAGCCAGGAAATAAAAACCGCAGGCGGCCCCGACGACGACGTCGTGCTCTTGCGAACTCCTTTTTTAGTTGGCTGCCACTATTCCTTTTTTTTTTTGTCTTTTGCCCAGGGTCTCCAAGTTGCGGTGCAACATGCGGCGTATACGCAACGTTAACGCGCAGCTTATGCACTTTTCCGCTTTCCGCTTTCCCAACACGCGAATTCCGACAGCTGCAGCTGTCGAGTGGCAGCCACTATGAAACACATTTGCCTGATACTATCGGCGTGCTTTATGTTTGTTTTATGCGCTTAAGTAATTTTTGTAATTATTGTTGCCCCCATTCTGCTTGCGGTTTGTATGTCATCATCATATTTTGAATTGAGCACTCATAAATATTTGTGTGTTCAGGCACAATTAAGCGTCAAACCACAGGATGAATTGATTGCAAGGCTCATCAGTCATTTTTGGTGCATAATTAACTTGTTAATCAAACTCTCTGCATTCGCTAAAAACGAAAATAGCAATAATGCTATAGGAATTTCTCGACCAGCCTGCTTACAGCATTAAGAGTCCTCACTCAGTTCCATTTCGTGTTTCGAGTTCCAGCTCCAGTTACAACACTTAACGTCTTGATAATGCTGGCAATCGAGACACCTGCAGCATTCACACCAGGCTCTTCACGCTCCCCACGCTCTCGACGCTCTTCACGGCTGTTACATATTTTTGTCACTAATCCGGGTAATAAGATTGTTTAATTTTGCGCTAAACTTAACGTGTTCTTTGGCATTCTTCTCCCTCTTTTTGGAAGCCGTCTTTGGCGCTGCTGTTTGCTGCTATTTTGCTGCCGTGGCACGTTTCGCTTTTGCCACACACACACACACACACACACACACACACGCACCCATGTGCTGCATGAGTTTCTTTTGTTTATCTGCCCCATCCAGGAAAAATTCGAGCTGCCGCTGCTGCTGCTCTGTAGCTATGCAAATTGTGGCACACCTGCCGAGTGTGTGTCTGATTGGGGGATGAGGGAAGGAAGGACGAGAGCTCAGTGAGCTCGCAGGTCTCATGAGGCAGTGGCATACATTACCCCCTGGTAAATGTTACAATCAAGTTCGGGTCCTAGAGCTAGCTTTTTTTTTTGTCTTGTTGCTGCTGCCAGTCTTAGAAAATCCCCCCTGTAAAATGCTTTATTTGCACAAAGCTTGCGCGCCAGGCTCCGCATCCGCATCCACATCCAGAGCCAACAGCTCTCCGGCCGTGTATATGTTTGCCTCATTTCGTTTGATTTTGTTCTCTACACTCCTGCTAGTATTTCTGCTAGTATTTCGAAGCGAGTGAGTCGGGGGGAACTTTTTATAGATTGCCAACGCCAGTGGAGTGGGCCAGAGAGGAGAGCGGAGACAGGAGAGAGGCTTGGCCCGGTCGTCTGCATCGTCTTTTGCCTTTTGTGTGATAATAAATTTGCTTTGGTCTAAGGCAACAACTGGGGGATTGCAGCTTCAGTTCCTTTGCACAAAGACCTCGCTGCTCTCCACTTCCACTTCCACTTCCCCATCCACTTCCACCCTGCACAAGTTGGCCACCATCTTCGTTTGTCTGCTGCCTTTTACTGCCTTTCATTTTGTGCCTTTTTCTTTTTCTCTTTTTTGGTATTTTAATGCAAACAATGCTCGAGTGTATGCAAATATTTGAGTTTTAAGTATGTTTGCAACCCATGCAGCACACACACACGCACACACAGACACACACACTCGTTCATCTGTTTGGGGCAAAATTAAAAACCGACACAAATGAAGCAAAAGGATACGCTTGGAAAAGTCCTTAGCTTGGCTACGTCTGCTCTATACACGATCTGTTGCTCGCTTTGCCGCTTTGCCGCTTTGTCTCAATAAATGTAAAAATTATTAAATTAAGTAACTACCTCTCCCATTGCCCTTTTTCCTTTTCATTTTCCTTCCCCCAACACACACACACACACACACATAGAACATATGCTGCGAGAAGAGCGAGCCATTGTTCAGCGAAAGTGGTTTTATGTTTATAAGCAAATAAATTACTGTGTAAATAGGTTAAATTTTCTCGCATGAGCATTGGAATGGCCGCCACTCCTCAGGGCACATAATATCACAAAACAGGCGACAGCTGCACACAAGAATTTACTCCTACAATTTTCTGAGACGCTCTCTCTGTGTATGTGTGGGTGCGAATGTGAATGTGGGTTAGGGATTTGTGTGTGTGTGAGTGAGTGTGTGAATATCTTTGGGGACCCGTCGTTCAATTCCGTGACGTTTAATGTGACAATTAAATTTCATTTTGTGCAAGTCTTGAATTATTTTCACTGTAGGCTCAGCCTGAGGACCCCAAGGGCTCGAAAATGGAATTGGCTGAAAAGCACTGTGTGTGTGTAATTCACTTATTTAAACTATAGCAGATTTATTTGCAAATATTTAATTTAAGGTTGAAAGTATTTGTCACATGTTAAAGCGCAATCAGAAACTTTGTCTTCTTCCCTTCCCTTTCGCTTGACACTTGTGTCATTTCATTATAATTATTATTAATTTTTTTGTCTTTGGCTGTGTGTCACATTTTGAGACAAAAGTGCAGAAATAATTACAAAAAAAAAAAAAAAAAATACGAATGTAACAAGATAAATAGCAGCAAAAGTTGCAAAATTAAAGGAAAGTAATTAAAAAGTGCGATTAAAAAGAGCAGCACGGAATGAGATGCGAAGTGACAAGTGGGAATGAGAGAAGCGACAAGTGGGGAGGCGAAAGAGAGGAGAGGGGAGAAACGAACTTGGGCAAATTGTTGACGCTTGCCATTAAGCTTATAGCTCAAAGCTGTGTGCGACGCTGCGAAGTCCGCGAAAGGATTTAAGCCGAAAATAATGATAATAACAATAATAATTATGAGTGAGAGACAGATTGTCACGAGTTGTCAAAGTGACTGCGAAAGTAGTAAAACCACGGAGACCGTCAACCGTCGACACCGTCGACCGTAGACCGTTGGGTATTAAGCTGCAATAGAGTATAATGTTAATGGATGGCACATTTTTGATGCTGCAAATGAATGATGCCTTCCAAATTTTTCAACAGCTTCTTCGCCCACAGCTTGTGAATAAGTCTGTCCACTTATGATGCCGAAGGTATGCGCTGTGTTCAAGTCAAGAATAAGGTGGATTTTTAATAAAATAAACAGGGAGTAAAAAACCCCAAAATATTATTTTTTTTCTTATAACATTTTAACTCTTTTTTTGTGTGGTATTATAAAATCAATAGGAATTAGGAGAATGCGATAAAGAATAAGTCTGTATTAAATACAACATATATTGCTCAGCTTTTGATATAATATCAGTATACAAATACTTCAATTTTAGATACCTATTTATTTAAAAGTCAAAGCCATGAGCACCAAATTGTTGCCTTCATAAAATTGGCAAGGTTATGCAACAAATGAAAGTCAAGTAAATGATAATTTAAAAAAGAATCTGATACTTTAGATAACTAGTTATTTTAAGTAATGTACACAACTATAGAGAATTGGCGCATTGTATGGTAAAATCGATACAAAAAAGTGAGAATGCTACGGGGACTTCAGGCTTTGAATAAGGCATTTTAAGCAAAATGACTTAACAAAGTGTTCTCGTTGCCATCTGCGTCACCCACACACTCACACACACACACAGAAGGAGAGTGCGAACCCACACAATGGCATAAGCACGCGCAGCTGTTGACATTTATGATGCCAGCTCTGTCTGCTACTCCTGCTCTGCTGCTGCTGCTGCTGCACACTTCATATATTACTCATACGCAGCATAGGCCAAATTGTTTTCAATGAGGGAGCTCAACCCGCAAGAGAGCTCGGTCTGCCACTTGAGGCTGTCTGGGCTGAAAGCAGGTGTTTGTGCATGTATATACACGAGTGTGAGCGAGTATGTGTTACTGTTTTTATGCCACTCGAGTGTAAGGTAAACAAACATAGACACAATGCCGAGACGCAGGCAAAGGCAAGCGAACGCCCCGAGAAGGGAAAGTCAAGGAAGCGTATACAGTAAGGCAAGGCAAGGTAAGGTAAGGTAAGGTAAAGGTGTGGTAAGGTAAGGTGTTGTAGCAAGACGTAAGCGAAGGACACATTTGCCTCGCACTGTTTGAGCTCTTGAAACTATTATAAATGTTGACAGTAATGGCTTTTTAAGCCCATTTCCAGCAAGCCTGTAGATGTGCGCGTGTAGACGAACGACCCAACAATAAATGTCATTTAAATGAATGCATAATAAGTCACTTGAATTAAAACACACACACACACAACAAAAGATTTGTACAAATGCGTTTATTAGATAATAAACCAACAAAGAAAGCAGGAAATCATTTTTGTAAACATCACATATTTGCGTGCAAAACTAAATTGCCTATCATAATATTGGCCACATTGATAATTTACCCGTTTTAATTGCCGAAACAAGCTTACAAACTCACAGGAGTCGAAATCGTAAACGAAAACGAAAGCGCAGAGTAGCTAATCTTTAATCTCTATGCAAATCGTGTTTGACAGCGCAAAATGGCAAAGGAAAAATAAAAAACGGGTGGAAAACAAATGAGCCAAAGACACACACACACACACATGCTCACTCCATCCCGTTGTCGAGATGCACCGCTCTGAGCTCGCTCGTATTTCTGTGCATACATAGAATACATGACTCTTTGCGTTGAGATTATAATGTCGCTGATTGTTTAATCGCTTGGAAAGTGATTGAAAAGTTGACGTCACCACACCGCATCGCATCGCAGGAGCTCATGCTGGCGACTTTGGTTATAGGGACACAATGTGAATGAGTCAGTGAAGTGTAAGCAGCGCGACAGTCAGTTAGCATATGCTAAAATGTGAGCGTTGAGAATGTAGCGAACGATATCGTATGGAAATATGTTCGGTGCTTGGTGCTTGGTGCTTATGCAGATATTCAATAATACAGCTCTCGAAAGCACAACTCGAAAGTCGATGTTCAGTGTTCAGTTGTTGTTGTTTATTTGAATATCAAGTATCCGCCATTCACTTTGCACGTTCAAAGCAATTGCATTGTTGTTTGTGCAGTTACTTAGCAGTCAGCTTAGCTGACTGTCGCCGGCTGTTTGCTGCGAGTATTATAGCAGCCAGCTACGATGCGACACTCAACAACAATCAACTGCAAAGTGCAGCTCATGACGCACTTAAAGACCCAAAAAGCGAACAAAAGCAACACAACAACAACAACACCAACAGCAACAACGAAAAAAGGCACAAAATCAATAAGCCAACATTTAAGTAAGCCGCTGTCACAACAATGCCAAGTTAATGCGTTTCTGCCACCCACATAATAACAGTAAGGGATATAAATAAGCGGCCATCTTTGCGCTCTTCTACATTTTTTTGCGTTTTGTCGCCGCCAACTCGGCGCCAGTTTGATGAATAGATATACACATACATATATATATATATATATGTATATAGTATAGTGTAGTATAGTTATAAACAGTAAAACTGTCTAAAAACAGCTGGCGCAATTCAAAAAGGATAAACATCTCGTCGCTTGCTTGCTAACGCCAAGCGACAGCCGTAAATCATCAAAACGTTGACGTCGAGTTCCATTTCAATTTTTATTGTTGTTGTCACTTCGCATTGCCTGCGTCCCCGCCCTCTCTTTCCCCTCCATTTGTCGCTTTCTAGAGAATGCTTCTTCACTTTTCCCTGCTTGGTAAACATACTGATTCGTAATTTTTTTCTACTCGGCTGCTGTTGCTGACGTTTCTCGTCTTCCTCCGTTGCTGCTCTAGTCCACTCAGCTCGCTGCCTCCGATAAGCATGATTGAATTGATTTTCTATTTTTTTTCTATATACATGCTTACATATATACTGATAAAAGTATATATATTTATCTATATCAACTCTGCAGTCTCGTCACTTTACTGATGGATATCAATTGAGCAGTCGCTTCGCGCATTTTCAATTTTCGAAAACAAAAAAAATATATACATATATACACAGATTTGTATTTATATACCAATTGTTTCTATGCAAGCACACACAATATATATATATATATATATATATATATAAATATATTTGCAGTTGTTTGTTGCTCTGCCATGACAAACTTATAACGGTCTGCTTTCGGCTTAGTTAACAAACATATTGATTTCATGCACACACATAGCACCACACACTTTTGTCCTTTTTTTCTTGTTTGCCTAGCAAAAATTATTGTTGCCATTCGGTGGCCAGCCATCTGAGCAACCATAGCGGAAGTAATCCGTTGATTGCACGTCCTTTACCAACAACACAACACAACATACAAAAGCAAAAAAAAAAAAAACAAAATAGAAAAGGGCAGGCAACCTTCTATGCTCGTTTCTGAGGGATATCAACTGGATTTGTGCTCCGCAGGCACGTGTAAAAATTGTTTGTGATTGGTAGGATGAGTGTGCTTAAAATGATATTGATACGAATAAACATGTGATGGCTGCGGATTAGTTGCTGTAAGGATTGCTAAAGATGGGTCAAATCTGTATCGAAACTTAAACGCTCGCTAAATGTAAACGGACTCACCGTCAACAAGAAACAAACTAATCCACAAGCTTGGGTTTCCTGCCAATTACACAGCAGTCAAGCACAGAGAGACAGAGCCACAGCCATAGAGACTTTTAGTAGTGTATTGTTGGGCTAGGCTACTTTTCTCATAATATGCAAATTGAATTGGCAAAAGCCACAACTTCCCTGGCCTGACCTGGCCTGAGCTGGGCTGGGACCTCGAGCTACGAATCCATTGTGTGCATTGTCGCCTCGCAAACAAAATTCAAACACTTATTCAAACATTTATCGATCTCGTTGTTGATTAGCATTTTTGTGTGCGATTGCTCGTTTTTCATTAGACTGAAGATGAAAGCAAACAATAACATGAAACTAAAGTTTCCGCTGACACGCCGAGAGCCAAATACTCTGGCAAAGTTTTTGAGAATGAAGGTTGACGCTAAATTGTTACGCAAAAGGTTTTTCCAAAAGATATTTTTTCACAAAACTTTCAATGTTAACCTATCTTATAAAACTTGCATCTAGAATTGTGCAACGCAATTTAAAATGAAATTGACATTTCATTTAAAGAATAATAACAATTATTAAAAAATATTCACATAAAAATAAACGCAAATAGTCTGCGAGCTTAATGCCATCCAATATTGATAGCAAGTAAATTTAAGTGTTATATTAAATAAAGAGGGATTTTATTATGTAATTTAAATTAAATAGTAACTTGCTAGTTACTGTCATAATTAGTAAGCTCTAGTTTATAGAACTCTGATGAATATAAATAATAGACTAAAGCGCTATGAAAGTAGTAGAAAGTTGTGTTCTTCAGATAAATAGTCGAAAAAGTATATTTTATTTTTATCGCCATAGAGAAATGATAGTAAGTATATACTTGATGCGGTGTTGGGAAACTCTCACGCTGACACTGAGCTATAAAAACAGCAACAAAGCCAAGAGCAATTCAACCCCCTGTTAAATGTTAATTTCATCCCTAGACGGCGGCACCTGTCGATGTTGTAGGTGGTCTGTAATTTGATTCTCTCTCGTCTTTGCCCAAAACTCAACTATTAAGTAAATTGAAAAGCTCTCTATCTGTTATTCGCATTCCTAGTCAATATTTTTGAGTTTGAGGGCGAATGAGAGATAGGGCGAGAGAGAGAGAGAGAGAGAGAGAGAAGATAAGTGGAGTTCTAAATTACACTAATGGACACCGAAATGTAACCGAGCAAAGTTTTCAGATGAACTGCACTGGGCATTGGTCATGGCAGTTGAGGCTGCCGAAGGATCTGGGCATCATCAACAACGTCATCATCATCATGGCCAGCAGCAGCAGCAGCATCAATAAATACTCATAGTCAGAGTAGAGAGAGAGAGAGAGAGTTGGCTCACTAAATAGCTACGCTTCAAGTGATCCCCACAAAATGTGTGCAGAGGCAAACTTTTGACCATAAATTATGGCATTTATTCAAAGGCAAACTGGTCAGACAGTTGCAGACTGGTCAGGCACAAGCACACAGTCTGTCGACTGTCCTGCAGGACAAAAACTCGCCTCTCCCCCCCCCCCCCCCCCCTGCATTGCTGCTTTTGTCTGTATGCATACAACATTCGCTTATTAGACTAAAACTTAACTCCCTATTGACAGATGCAATGGGCAGCAGCAACAGCAGTAGCTTGGAGTTCTTGCTTGCGAATTCGAGTTCAACAATTTGAAGTTTTGACCAATCAAAATTTCAGTTTGTTCTACTCCCGACTTCGTCACAACTCGAACTGGGGCTCGATGGATTATTTACACTACGATCCCTCATACTATGGGAATACGGCTCATTTCGCAATAAAGGGGAGGTGGGAGGGAGGTCGTTGAGTATGTCAACGGGAAGGAATGAAGCATAAAAAGCGCAAGTTGCGCCAATAGCGCGTGCAACTTGAAAGCGCCTGCCGCATGCCGCATGCCGCAGCTTCATTAAAATTGCATCAGCATTGGGACAAAATGAAAAGAAAGGAGCCGTAGGAGACGACGACGACAACGACGTACATAGAATAGCCTAACGATGTCAGCACACAATGGCGAGAGCTCAGTGCACAATATGTGTGTGCTTCTGCCCCTGTGCTTGTTTGTGGATGTGAATGTCGATGTCGATGTTGATGTTGATTGTGGAGGAGGCGCTGGCAGCAGCGTGCGCCTTGTGCTGCTTGCTGCTTGCTGCTCTCCTCCAGAAAAAGGCAATAGAAAATTCCACAATATACCCGCATCGCGGCAGGAAGGAGCTGATAGAGACAGTGAGTTTCGCAGTGCACAGAACGGAGGCGCTCTGCACTCGCCACAGAACACAGTGGAGCAGAACAAAACAAAAAGAAGAAATATAGTGGGTCAAGGCTAGAAGCTAGACCTTCAGTAGAGCTATGGAGGATTCTAATAACTACATTAAAAAAAATATTATTTTATAGAATTTATATTCCGTTTTTATAAAAATAAAGAGGGTCTGATAAAAATTCAATGAAAATAATTAATAAAATTTAATGAAAATAAATGTTAAATAAAATTCATAAGTCGGTAATGTTATAATCGATAAGAAATATATTATATAAATATTAAAATTATAGTATAAATAATAAAAAAAAAAAAATAAATAATAAAATGTATTCATAACACGTTTAGTATTATAGTCACTAAGCAAAATTTATATAGTTTAATAAATAAAAATTACTTCAAATATTAAAATAATATTCATAATATAATTTGTGTTATTATCAAATTCAACATTAATTTGAAAATAAATTTTAAATAACATTTCCATTATTTGCTTTTATAATTTTCATTATTAACGATAGTTGAAATTCCACTTCGACAACAGGAAAGACAAATAGATTGCATTTAATATTTAAATTTCCCTAAGAAGCAATATGCAAATAAATTTCAAATTCAAAACCGCTTTATATTAAAATCGATCTGAAAATATGTAGTTGTGGCCCACTGTGCAAGGCGAAGACGTCGACGACAAGTCGCGTGACCTGAATTATTGGTGGCATATTGCCACTCATTGACTTTGCCGCAACGCCGGTGGCAAAAGAAAATGCTGCAGTCGCTGCTGATATAACGCAAGCACAAGAAAGAGACGAGAATGCTGTAAGACGAGGGAGAGTGGGAGAGTAGTTGCCACGAAGCTGAAAAGCAGCGCGTGGCGTGAACTTAAAGTTTCATTGCCTGCAATTTGGTGCGCTTTAATCAATTTCTGCTCAAAAATTTAACATCCAGCACAATGAATGCCTGCATTTGAAAGCGCACTCTCTCTCTCTCTCTCTCTCTCTCTCTCTCTCTGTCTCGCTCTCTCCAGTAGCTGCAGCTGCAATAAGGACGACAAGGCTGACAATTGTTTGTTGAGTTTGTCAAGTAGAAAAAGTCGACACGCCGTTGGCGACGTTGGTGACGCTGGCGACGCTGGCGAATGCAACAGGAATAGCTGTGTGGAGTCAGCAGGACGTACAGTGCGGCATTGTGCCTGTGCCGCATGTCCTTACAAATCTGCAGCAACTGCTTTTTGTTTGTTTGTCTCGCTTTATTTCTTTTGCGCTGCTGCTGCCTGCGTTGTCGACAGTGCGGTTTAATAATGTGTAAAGTCAAAGTTATTTGATATACCTAAACTCCAATTTCGCAAACACACACACCCACACACACACACACACACACATACATTCAGAGATGTCCTGACTTCTCTTCGCGTTGGCACTTTGTCACTGCTCACACAATGCTTATACTTGCTTTTCCTCTTTAAATTTATTGCGTTTTCTATACTATTATTTGTTAGGTTCCCTGCACCCCGCACACTTTCCATTTCTGTATTCTATTCGCATCCATTCGATTCGCTTCCATTCTCCACCGATTTCCGTGACGCTCCGCAAAATTGAAAATAAATTGAATGACGCTTTTATTGATCCCGATTTCAGTTGAGCACTGCAAGCGTTTCTCCCCGCCATCCCATCCCGTTTCGACCCGCTACAAAAGTTACCCATTTTGACGCTTGGCTATCGGCCCCAGACACAGACGAAAGCTGCAGCCGTCTCACTAAAGCATTGGTAGACAATGAAAGCGGTGTTTGCGGTGCGAATCATCAGAAAAAAAAGCGAAGCAAAACAAATGGCAACAAGCCGTGTTCAATCTTGAAATTGCAAGCAGCTCGCAGCGCAAAAACAATCGATTTTAGTTAATTTGATTTTCAAAAATCCATTTACTTATTACATCACCGACTTGCTTTAACTCTTCCACTTCCTCTAACACATTTCCTCGATACTTGTTTGGTCTGCACTAATCAAATCTCGCTCGTAATCCATTAGACAGTTAGCAGGCACTTTGACAGCCTCACTTTTGCCTACTGCCTGCCATCCGTCATCGTCATCATCGTCGTCATCATCATCAAGCGCACGAGTCCGTTTTTTGATTGACAATCATATGCATAAATTACAAGCGATTTTTCGCGCACTGCAATTGCAAATCAAAATTGATGACAAGCGAAAGCCTGCAAAAGTTATCAAGCGATATTTGCACACGAACTTTTGACGCTTCGTCTGCCTTGGCAGCATCGTTTGCCAGCAAATTAAAACTTTACATTTCACCGACAACTGCGAGAACTTGTCACATTTCTCTTACTTCCCTTACTAGTTGGCAGCTGCTCTTCTTTTCTTTGTTTTTTTTTTTGTCTTTTTATTTGAGAGTTGAACTGAAGTCGTGGCATTCATATTCATCGCAGTGGAGCATTAGTTTTTATTTGCTTGGCAAGTTTCTTGCACCCATGATAGTTCACGTTGCAAATACGATATGAAAAGAAATGGCTGTGAGGAGACACGTTTGTTTGTCTATGTTGGTCAGAGCGAGCACAGAGCAACTTTGGAATTTAGAGATGCAAGTCCTGCAGTCTCGCTGTCCCGCTGTCCTTGCAGTCAGACGGCAATTTGTCAGGCTCGTGACTGTGTTTAGCTAGTCTATCGCTGCGCTCTACACGTCTTCTGCCCTCCCCCCTCCCAACTCCTGCCCCCTTCTGCTGACTGGGCTGCTTCATTTGTTGGCTTAAGTAACTTAACAACTTTACGCTTTCAGCTCGCGTACGCGACGTCCTCCTCTTGTTTATATTGATAATGTGCCATTTATTTTATTTAAGACATGCTATGCCCGCTCGATTTGCCGCCGACATCGTTGCAGTCACGTTCCGGACGCAGTCAGGACACACACACAGCCAGGACGAATGAATTGTGTAGGTTTCAGCAACTGCAAAATGACTTGCCACCAGTGCTAAGCGCACATGTGTGTGTGTGTGTGTGTGTGTGTGTGTGTGTGTGTTTGGAGTACAACTCGCCATAACCCACCCCAAAGCGACGTTGCAATCCAATTCAGCTGCACAAGGACGAGATGCCACAACTTGCTGCTGCATAATGCATTAAGTGCCGGCTCCTGCGGGCGCCTGACAACCAGCTTCTGAGTTATTGACTTGAGTTTTGTTGCGGAATTTCCAAGTGCAACGTGTGTAAGGCATAACAAATTAGCAACAACTCCTGCGTGCCAACGGCCACTCGAACACAGATTTTCGCAGTGCTCAAAAGGTGTCGCCAATACCAAGGATTATGCGGAATGCAGGCAACACTTAAGTGCATCTTACATTAAGTACTCACTGCTTAATTTTAGGTATTCATACCGTATCAAATCAATCTTTAAAGCAAGTGTGAAACACAGTTCAATAATAGATGTGATTATTTTCGATAGATGAAAATCATGGCGTAAATCATCAATAACAAATGTTCGATATTCATTTTTCCTTTAAGAAATTTATATTTCATATATTGCCAATTCACAGTTTTCCTAATTTCCTGCATTTTCTGAATGGTTGAATTCAGACGTTCTAAATTTAAGTTCATACGTACATCCAATAATAATGTAAAATTCATTGCTCACAATAACGAATGTATAATTTTGTGTATTAATTCAACATCATTTCTTATTCCTCTCAAATGCAATTGTTATAATTTCAAGTTCAATTTCGGCTTTTTCAATTTCTGTTCACATTTTTGTTCGTTTCACATTTAACAATCATAATAATTATTGTATAATGTGCAATATTAATTCAATGAAAAATTGAGCTAATCGAAAATTCAAAGTTTTTTTTTATTTTTTGCAATCATTTCATAAATGCAAATCAAAGTTGAATTTTGGACTTCAAAATTTCTTTTCTTATTTTCATGAAATAATAATAATATCAAAAGCATTGTTTATAATAAAAAACGCATAGTATTTGGTATTAATTATTTCATCAACTACAGCGAAATTCAAAAGTTTGAAAGCAATCATTTCAATTGCATTGATCATAGTTGGGCAGAAACTTAGATTTGCAAAGTCAACAACAATTGAAAATAATTAGATTAGAGCCAAGAATGGCACAAAGAGCGAGGAGAACGGCAGCAAGTCTCTGGGGCGGATTCCGGTTGTCTTTCAAATTTAATTACCCAAGTATTTCCGACTGACAAGAGCCGCAAGGCGGCAGGAAATTCAAGCGTCAACTACAAAATGAAATAGAAATAAACAACGTTGAAAACTAAAACAAAATAACTTCAAAGTGGCGCACATTGTTGTTGGCTTTCTGATCTCCTCCTCTTCGCCTCGCCTCGCGTCTGCTCTCCCTTCCTCTCTTCTCCTCTCCTTGCAACTCCTTTTCACCGAGACGCTCTTCTCGCGCTTTGTAGCGGAAGAGTTGCCATTTTCATTTTCTTTGCAGGAAGCTACATTTTTTTTTTTTGCCCATATTATTTTATATATTTTTTCTCTCTGTTGTTTTTGTCGTGTTTTCTTTTTTTTTTTTTTTTTGAGTGAGCTCATAATTTGCATGGCATGGAACTTGACTTTTGTTGCCGAGAGACTTGTGAGAAGTGTGGCAAGTGTGTGGTGTGTTCATTCCAGCAGGCAGTGTTGAAAATATAATAGAAAAATAAGGTGCCGCACAATATGGCCGAGAGCTTTACAGTTGGTTAAGTAGCAAAAGCGCGCGAAAGGCGCAAAAAGGACGCAAAACGCGGCCAAGCCAGCCGGATAAAGTGGCAGCAACCAGGCTGCCGCACAGCTCGCCATCCTGGCAGCCAACTAGCCAACCAGACCCCGTTGGGGCAGCTAACTGAACTGGTGGACGATGGAGCTGAGGCGGAGGCGGAGGCGGAGGCAGAGGCAGAGGCTGAGCGATGACATTGCCAGCGCCAAAGCATAGCGTGAAAATTGTTGTGACAAGAAAATTATAAACCGGAAAATGTTTTACGTTGCGCCCATTCGCCTTTTTTTCTACTTTGCTTTGCTTCGAGTGGCTCTCCTTTAAAGTTGCGGTGTGGCTAACAATTCAGAATAAGGTCAACTACGGCAAGGTGGAGGAAAAAGTGAAGAAATAAGAATGAAATCCTCTTATTATCTTTGATCCTTGGAAGGCATAAATAAATCGCAAAAGATGCTTAAGAGTGGCACAGTATAATGAGTAATTTCACCTTATCTACAGCGTCAATGAAACGTAAGATTAGTTTTACAATTTATAAACTATAAGATTTTCTTCTAGAGGAATGGAAAAACATTGAAGATATTCTGAAATTATCAGTTATCATGGAGGACATAAATAAATAAGAACGCTAATTAAGCAGAGAAGCACAGAAGAATTATTAATTTCCCTTTAGCTATATCGTCAAACGCAAAACCCAAAAATAGTTTTAGAATTTATGAACTATAATTTTTAATTCTGTTTTTTGAGAAATGAAATGAGAATGAAATTCTGAAATTATCAATGATCATGGAGGGCAAAAATAAATCGCAAAGATAATAACGAGTTAAACTACACAAATAGTAATTCCATTTTATCTAAAATGGGCAGATATTATCTGACTTTACAAACTATCAAACTTTACATAATAAATAAGGTTAGATATGAAAAGCTGAACAAATGAGTCAAGAAATAAAAATGTAATCAATAAATTGTCTGTGATCAAAGAAGACATAAATCGCAAATAATTCAACATTATTATAATTGCTATTATAGAACCCATAAATAATCAGACTTTGCTTTAAATTTTGTGGTCTGACAATAATTGAGAATAAGTTTTGTGCAATGCCTAAAATTAGGCGCTAAACAAATTATCTTTGACATCTGCAATTAATAGTTACTGCTGCATTAATAAATCTTAAAGACGTGCAGAACTTCTAAGCGATCGGAGCATTAGAGTATTTGCATTTGAAACAAACGAACTAATGAGCTCGGCTTCGGTTTGCTAACGCACTTGTGTTCTTGGCTGTAACCCCAAAGTAAAATTCATTAGAGAGTCTGTACAATACGGCTCTAACTCAACTATACTCGTAAATTAGTGTCGTGGTGCGCACACATCCAACATTCAACGTTCATCATGCGGCACAGGACGAGGCGGAAACGGAGGCGGTGGCAGAGGCGGCTGCGGGGGCGGGGGCGGGTGTGATGTACAAGCAAGGACCCGTAGGCCTCGTGTCCTTAAACTGGTTGACGTCCATTATATGCTGGTTACTTGCACGTTTAAGTTCGTTATACATTTAAACCCAACACATGCCGCATGCCGCTCGTTTTGTGTGTCAAGCACACACACACACACACACACACAGACGCACGCACACACACTAGGGAAAAAGAGGTGAAAATGAGTATAAACACACTCAGCTACAATTACAACACTCAAAGCCAGGGAATAAAGAGGAGCGAGCAAAACAAAAAAAAAAGAAGGGAAAAAGGGGAGAGAGAGAAAAACAGAGAACTGTGTACGTCATGCGGCTGGGCAGAAAAACTCGCTCAGCGAACCAAATTGCTTGGCAACTTTACTGCATAGTTAATTAATAGGATAACACAATTAATTTGTGGGCAATGAATGTCTGAGCTTTATTTACCACTCCCGACCATCACAGAACCCAACAGGCGGCTCAACAAAAACTTTCTCCCCGAGCAACTAAAGGATGCTTGCTGGTTTTCCCTTTTTTTGGCAGCTGCGTTCAAGCTGATTCTCAGTATTTTTGACCACTTTATGCGGCCATTCAAATCGCTGAACAGCTGCGACTCCATCAACGGCATAATTGGCGGAGGCTTTGGGGATGTCATGGTTACACAAAGCGCTCGCATTGTATTTAATATAATCTGCTAAACACGTATCACAAATACAATATCCACAAATATTCAGTGAGCTCTCATGCAACTAAAGTCGCAAATAATTGCGCAATATTCCGTATACGCTGTGTTGCACAAAGTGTAGAGCAAGCGAGCATTGTCAGCTACTTAAAATAGGCAAAAAGAACTCCGGGATAAAACAACTGCATATTATGGTCTTAAAGCGAATCAAAATGTTTTTATTAAAGCGTCTGTCAAAACAAACAGCGTCCAACAAAGAGAAACAGGCAAAGGACGATGACGACGATGACGACGACGACGATGACGACAATGGGCTGCCGCATCCCTGGCAGTGGCTCAATTAGGATGGCCGCCACGGTCGGGCGGACAGGCGTGAAAAGTACAACAACTAAGAGGCACCCCAACAACAACACCAACGACAACAATAACAACCAACTACTTACAAAACATCAGTTTTAACTATTGTTTGCACACTCAGCACACCATCCCCCAAAACAGAGGGTAGATGGGGGAGGGGAGCCCCGGGAATCGGGAGCCAACTCGATGCCTGCTCGCTTTAAGGTTTTGTTAAAATAACAAAAGTCTCCGGCAGTCGACGCTGCTCGCCGCTGGCCAAACAAGTGGCGATGGCAAACACCTAAAAACCGGCAACGAAATTTCTGCATCCAGCCAGCATCATTTTTATTCCCTCAGATGGCGAACTTAATCACGTTGATCATAATGATAATGGGGGCGGCATTTTGTCAATATTAAACACAAGTAGAAGTAAAATACTTTACTTGATGTTGCCATTTTACATAGTTGTCGCTCCTCGTTCGTCGTTGTTTGCGCTGACAACAATGTCGTTACCACACACACACACACAGGCAGACAACAACAAAATCGGGAAACTTAATTTTTCCGCACATTGTCTAGGTATTTTGTTGCACTGTTGTTGTTGTTTGCTGTGGACGCCAAGCTGCGAGCGAGCGAGAATATACTCGTAAAAAAATGTGAATCGAAGCTTTGCAGCTTTTGTTTTTGTTTGAGCCGCCACGAGGAGGCTAATTTACACTGTTTCACATACTTTTTTTTTGTCTTTTTTGTCCATTTCGTGCTTTTGTTGTGCTTGCCCACATATAGAGGGGGGAAAATTCAATATTGCCTGGTGAAAGGCGCATCGACAAAAAGGAAACAACCGAATGTGAATAAAAAACAAAAGAGACATCGTCGACTGCGCGGTCGAAGTTGAGTGACAAAAGCACAAAATAGGGGCGGAAAAAAAGGTCATGGTAGGTAGTGGATAAAGTGTGTATAATATAAATTGAGTAAATATTTTAATATGCAACTATTTTAGGTTTACCTTGAAGTTGTCCATGTCTAATTGTAGCGTCGCCTAGAATCACTCAAATGTGACAGTAAATTATATTATTTATGATTTGTTTTGCACACGTTTTTATTATTTTTATGGTTTTATTTTGATTTAAACTTTTTGTTTTCTTTTTGTTGCTCGGATTCGTGGTCAATTGGTTATGTGCGTATTTTATTGATATTGAGTATATATATCCCTGGAATAGTGCAATACTGGCAAGCACTGTCTACTTAGGACTATATCGTCTGCTAGCTCTTCAAAGCTCATTCACATACATACATATAGATATAGATATATACGATATAGGCTTGAAAGCGCGCTCACAAAATGCAGTGTTATCAAGCCACTTAAGTATACGTAATTGTAGGCGACAATCAAGCGGGGGGCGAGGGGCGGGGCTGGTGTGTGGTTCAGAGATATAGACAGAGAGTGAAAGAAAGAGAGAGAGAGAGAGAGAGACAGCAGCCAGTAAGCTTGAGCTATATATGTATATGTTTAGATATAAGCACACAGAACAGAAAAAATGAAAATAGGTTACAAGTAAAACCACAAAAGCACATACAGCAGAAGCGCAGTAAGATCAGCGAATACTTTGTATTTTGGGGGGCCGGGGGGCTTGCCCCCCAAAGGCTGCAGGGTTTGCAGGGTTTGTCTGAATACCGCATTAACAAAGGCAGCAGGCTGAGAGAGTATTTGAGACATGATGAATTGATTGATAAGCTTACAAGCTACATTCCGTACGTGGACACGATCAAAGCAAGAGTGGGGAGGGAGTTGGGGGGAGTTTTGGGGGAATAGGTAATAAAGTCATATGTTTAGATTCAAGGACTCGTACTTGATGGGAGTTTCGGATATACTGACCTTGATACTATCATAGCAAGCGGTGACCTTGCCGTTCTGCACCTCAACGTTGGCAGGGGGATGGGCGAACTTGCATTCGGTGTCCTGGCGCGAGCATTTGTTGCGCTGGAACTCACGGCACACCTCCAGTTGCAGCCAGCGCGAGTCCTTGCCATTCAGCAGGCTGTTCATGTTCACCACGTTGGCCATCGCAGCGGCAATCGTTCAGTATTGTATATATATATAGATGTGTATATACTAGTTTTAAACTACTATATATATATATATATATATATATATATATATAAAGAGACTGTCTCTCTCTCTATATATATAATATATGGTTTTAACGTTTAGCTGGGGATGCTTTACAGATATAGCTTTATCTGGCGACTAGATGTGTTGAGTTGCGCGTTTTACTGTATGACGTTGGCTTTCAAATATTGTCTATACATATATATTATTATTATTATTATTATTGTTATAAGTGTTAGACTTTGCGATTCGATGTTGCTTCACAAAATAAATTCAACAGCTCTTAGCACAGATCAGCACCTAGATCAATCAATAGCATAAATAATAGCGTATCGTTTTTGGTTTCGCTTTTTGTTTGTGTTTTTTGTTTTTTGTTTTGTATTTGCTTTTTTTTTTGTTTTTTATTTGAGGATTGCAAAGCTGGGGGATAGCTGATAGCTGATAGTTGATAGCTGGGGTGCTTAAAGCCTTTCGTGGCTAAGAGTTGTATAAATATTGTTTGATTTTGATTGGAACGACCGTTTATATAAATATATATTATTTGCACATACGCTGCAATTAGCTTGATTGGATTTTGGTTTTTCTTTTTCTTTTTTTTCTCTGAGTTTAGGGTAAGCTTTTTTCTTTATTGAGCATACGCTGATTTTACATTATCTGAAATGAGAATAGAAAAGAAAAATACACGTTTAGGTTTATACCAAACACTTGGTTTCGATTCATTGTCATGGTTTTTCATTTTGGTATAGAAATGTCGTACAAATCGTTAAATATTTGACCAGAACACACACACACACACAAACACATACACTTGGACAGTAAGAGACAGATAGAGTGCGACAGAGACAGAAGACAGCGCATTGTATGCATATAGAAACTATATATGTATATTGTGTGAGTGTAAATGAGTGATGATGGAATTGATTTATTAGTAGCGCGCAATTATTAAGAGCTTTTGTTATTCTGTGTTTTTGTTTTGTTCTTAAATGCAGTGTGATTGTAAAAATAATAAATAAATAAGTAAGCTATTTGTTAAGCTTAAAGTGTTTGCCGTGTTTCCACAATTGCTTTTTTTTTTTTTCTATATTTTCAAATTGTAACTAAACCTAACTTAAATTAGAGCTTAACCATTAAAAAGTAACTACGCACAATTTGTAATTTGAAAATAAAAAAACGCTATAAGTCGCTTGTGGCAAAGATGATAGCGTATATAGTATATAGTATATATGGCATTTATAAACAGAGCAGTCAATAGCTTCATCCACATTGCAGCCAATAATGCGAGGCAGCCCGCAGCCCCCAAAAATAATCTGGGAACTTGTCACAAAAATAGTAAGGAGCAACTACGAATATTGAAAAGTGCGTTTCCATTTACAATAACTCAAATATTCAGTCTCTTGGCAGCTGCATTCGGCGCAAAGTACAAAATACAACAATCAAAAAAAAAAAAAAAATAAATAATACAAAACTAAAAATTAATGCAGTATTTATCATGATAGCATATAAGCGACATACAATTAAAAGAGACACGCGGACAGTAGGACAGTCCACACACTATGGCATAAGCTAAAGGATCTCGCATAGAGATTCAGCCTTGGAATTCAATTGCCATCGTATTTACTACGCGTCCTTAGCAAAGCGTATAGAAAATTGAACGCACTTACCGCTCAGTTTTTGAGTTAAACGATTGAGATTATGAGTTTACATTTTCAACAAATATATACGACTGTAAAAAAATATTAGTAAGATGTTAACTTCGACACAATCAATCAGTTTCAATTGGTTATTGTGTACAACAAAAAATATAATAATAATAATGATAATAATAATATTATTGACGCAATGCTCTCACTCCCGCTGTAATCATATTTTTAGAATTAAAAATGCGGAGAATAATACAAGTGTGTAGAGAAACCCGCAAAATGATTCAATCATCGATGACGCCACACAAACGAAACAAACGATTCAACGTTTGACATTCTGTTTTTCATTGTTTTTGCTGTCTGGCTTTCTAACAGTTTTGTTTGATTGTTTTATCGCACATTTTGGCATTTTACCTATTTGTTGTCATAAGGAGCACAATCTTATCTTATCTGCCGAGTACATGAATCAATTTTTTCATTCAAAACCAAACAAAAGTCATTTAATGGTGTCTGCGAAATCAAAAGCCACTAAAAACGTGAAGAGTCACAAAAGTAATTTAATTATTTTGTATATATGTATATATATTTGTATCTATTTCGTAGTTTTGCGCACCTGCACAGTTAATTGAATATTTAAAGAATTATCTAAATTTTATCATTCGAAAGATTTGTGGCCCCACAATATCAAAGTGAGTGTTTTAGTTTTCTACCAAATTCCATAAGCTGCTATCTGGCCTTTCCTATCTTTTGGTGTGCCAGATATACACACTTGTAGATATAACCTATATACATATAATATATAGTATACATATGTGCCAATACATTTACAGTAAATTATCTGTGGGTATTTTCGAAAGATAAAAAATAAGCAAATGCTATTAAAAATAGAAACGAAAAACAAAACGCATTTATAAATTTATAAATTTTAGTTTAGTGTTTTTTTTTTTTTGGTTTTTATGTGTTGATATTTTAACTTGTTGTCTGCGGATACGAAACTTTGTTCACTTGTCCGCGTCTCTGATATGCTGTTGAGGTCGGTTTGCATGATGTCAGCTGCAAATTGCTTTTCCGTATTTCAAGTTGATATCCAACTTGAATACCCAAAAAAAAAAAAAAAAAAAAAAAACAAATAAATTCTAAATTAATTTCAGAGTTGATTTTCAGAAAAGAGCGTCTGTTGATATGTTTGTGTGTGGGATGTAGTTAATGTGTATAGCGTGTATTTAAATAATTCCTGTACGTCTCTCTATTTATCACTATTTTTGTGGGATACTGAGAAACTTTTTCTTCAGCACCCACACACACAGTGAATGAGAAGCAACTAATGTGAGCATCGAATGTGAATAAAATATATATACATTTATATCTATATATCTATATATATATATAGATATATAGATATATCTACATTCATGTAGATACAGATTAAGACACAGAGCTAATGCTAGGCGTATATGCATGTCATTGACGCAGTTCTGGATACGTGAAAATTTATGGGCAGGCGAGTGTGGAAAACGCTTACAAAAATAAACTAGCCCACAACTAAGTGGCAAATATGGGCCAAAAACAATCGGAAGAACCCACAGACGATGCGATATCGATTGCCGATGACACTAACATCCGGTGGATGACCTAGAAACAACCTTCGACACACGTTCCTCATTATTTCACTTGATCTGCATAATGTGCACTTTTATTTATATATAGACATATTAACATACATATTTTTAATTGATTGCTAATTGAGGCTGTATTGCAATTAAAACACTATTATGACATTACCACATCAGCATAATGATTTGACATACATATGTACATATAAATAATATTAATAACGAAAATTAGTCTCAAAAGCGAAACAAGAAGATGCAAATTGATTTAGACGGCAGACACAAGAAATCCGAAAGAAACAAGAAGAAAGAAACATATATAAGAGACCAAACGAGTTCCACGAGTTTTTGGTCAGGTATTAAATTTTGTGAACGCTTTTTTTTTTTTGTTTTGTTGAAGGTTAACACAACTGCTAAGCACCAAAAAATGATAGACGGAGAAAGACAAAAGAAAGACAGAGGGAGAGGGGGGGATAATGCGAGTAAGAGTTACAGCTGCGGTTCGTTCGCTACTAAAACTGAAATCGAAAACTGTTAGCTTTTCATAACTGTTAGCACAATCGTCATTTTTATTTGCATGTATGCATGTCTCATGTATGTGTAGTGAACTCCTATTTATGTAAGCTGTGCCAACAAAACACATAACAAAGGAGGAACAGAAGCCGCAGCAGCTGCTGAAATGAGTCGAAAACTGTTACGAATGAGAGTGAGAACAATTAACTGGTAATAATTGGTGAAAAGGTCTTGGTTCACCGCAATGACGTCAGCTAGAACGCGACAACGTTTCGAGATCAAATCTGTTGAAAATGCATTCAAATTTCGAACGGGAGTATGAATTAGATAGATTGCTAGATATTGGCAAATTGCTAATTGGCTTTCTTCTAAAATACTTTCTCCATTCATTTGAAATAATACCTCAAATTAATGTGCAAATTTCTAACTTGAGTTTCGCACAAGCATTCTTCTAAAAGTCTTTTTCTGGCAACAAAAATAATCTTAAGTAAAATAAATTGCATTTGACATACTTGAAATAATTGCTTAAACTCAAAAATCAGAATTTCATCAATGCATCAATTTACTTTTATAGCTTTCTTTCCTTACAAACTTAATGTGAATAAAATCAAATGCGATCTATTCTCACTTAAGTCCACCGTTATTGGAAATGTCAAAAGTTGTTATTATTTTTAATGACTTTTTCTATATCAAATTGCTTTTGACAAACGCGTAATAATTACTTTAATTAATACTGTAAAATTCAAGCTTAGGTTTTTCACATATATCAATTTACTTTTAAAATGAATTTGTACTCGAAATATATGCTTTAATATCAAGATCTTCAACAAAACGATTTAATTATAAATTATATGGCCATGCGAAAAATAAATGTCTTATTAATACTTCAAACTGTAAATACACGTATTTCGATAAACTTTCAATTTTAACTACATTGTATTGCCCTAAAAACTTTCTTTATCCACACTCTGGAATACTTTAAATAATTTCGTTAATTATTATTCTACGATAAGTATTGCATTTGTATCGATTTACTCGCCATTATATCAACCTGCTAAATATTGGCTTAACTCGTTATTAGGGACCAAAAAAAAAACAAAACTTCCCCTATCAACAACTTCAAAGCTTGTCGCGTTGAAACCCGCATGCCCCACTTGCTATAGCGTACAGAAAACCGAGAACGCTTCGCTGATAAGGCAGCTGACACAGCCCCGCTTCCCTTCGCCGTCACCCGCTAACAAATTCACAGTTTGCTGTAAAAAGTCGTAGATGTTAAATATATATAACGACCAACGATAAAGTATATGCATACAGCTAATAAGTATTGTAGTTTCGATATGCAGTCGGTCGCCTTGTTCAAGTATATGTTATATATAAGAGTATTTCTCTTTACGGCTCTCGAAACGCATTGGCGAATGATTAGCTGCCGGGCCTGACGCCCCAGGCAGGCACCTATAAAGCTGACTAACAATGCTGTTGCAGGTTTCGCGTCCGGCGTTGAGCCCCTATGCTCCATGACTCCGTCGATGACTGTTGACTGTTGGCTCTTGGCTATTTTGAAAGCCCTCACATAATCGCAGCAACATCTCGCAATGGAAATATATATGTATGTATGTGTATGTGTCATACGCAACGCACTCTGGAAGCCGTAGCAAGGCGATAGGTGGGTCGGTCAGCAACCGCTTTTGTTGTAACCGTATACAACATAAGCTCCCCGACCCACCTTAGTGTGACACATATATTAAACGAAGCGCCCATAAAAAAAAAACACACAGAGAGAAAAAACTGAATAGTGAAATGTGAAAGCAAAACGCAAACGCAAACGCAAAAAGCTGAAGCACTGAAGCCCCCCCAACTCGACACTATCAATAAATGCGATTAGATAAAAGTTAAACACCAGAGCTTATAGTCGTATGGCTGCCGGGAGACCAAGAGGGCTTCACTCGATGAGCAATTGTAACACGCTGCACTCGCTTTTGCAACGGCAAACTGATAAAAAAAAAAAAAAGTCAAACGCTTTGCCAATGACTCAATCATCATCATCATCGGTGTCATCTCAAACTGTTTGCCTTTTTGGGGCTGAACTCGAGAGGTGACATTTGTGGGCATATCTTGTGATTCACTGTAGCATAACTAAATATGCCGTTGACTTAAGGCTAATTAATTCTGATTGTCATCCGCTGACATGCATAATTAATTTCGCATTTCAGAAAGCGTTGGCTGCATTCAAATCTGCCCAAAACTCGACGAGTTAAAGCGCCATATCTAATCTCTTTGTGTGTAGCCAACTGATTTCATTGACAGGCAGCTATTAGATTTTACCGCTCTGCTCTAAAAGACAACAAGATGTTGTTGCATTGTAACCAAGTTGTATTCAGATTTTGATTTTCTTTTTCCATGGTGTAATGTCGCATTTAGGGTATGACTATATTCTAAACATGTTTGATTAATCAACAGATTTGCCACCTAACTGGAAGAGACTCATAAAACGTGCCGAAAACACGGATGGAGCGAAGCATGAAGCTCTTGGAAATGCAAATTTTGTGGCCGTTTAATAATTCGATATTGATTTCCTAAAGTTCACAATGTTTAAGTTAATAAATACTCAATTGTGTTGCTGCGAAATGTATTTGGCGAAAAATTGTATTAAGAACGAGCTTGCAATCAGTTTAATTAATTAGAATTCAATCGTTGGTAGCAGGAAACAAGACGAGAGGCAACTAAATCTAAAATGCAAAAATCTCGGATGGTGATATATTAAATACAAAATTTGCGAATGCTCTTCGACTATGCTTAGAATTTCCATTTCAATTTTGACACGTTTCTTTATTGAAATGCACAATAAATATTTAAATTCATCTACACACACACACACAGAGCCAAATACAAATTTCAACGAATTATAAATTTTTGTTCAAGGCAGCTAATTATATCAGAGTCTGAAATCTGTTTTGGAGGCACACGAATATCGTCTGAGGAAAGAGCAGGCGGTCCAATACTTATGAATGCCAAATGGCAAAGCAAGTTTTCGAGAGTGCTCAAAAAAGAGAGCAAGACTAGACGACTCTCTTTAGCGCCTCAAGCACTATCTCTTCGTCTCTCGCTCTGTAAAGTCTTATGAAATATAATTAATTTCGGCATATTCATAAACGTTACTTATCTAAAAAACACTTTCACACACAAACGCAATAAAGAGAGAGGGGCAGAGAGCGAGGGAGAGAGGAAGAGAGAGCGCGCTAGTTTGAAAATCTTGAAATTTTTAAAACATTTTAGCCTAATTTGTTTCTGTCATTTTTGCATGTGCACAATTTTGAGCAACAAAATTGTTATGTAAAAATCGCCCACAAACGCTCTGGAAATATTATTGAATAATGTGGCAGTTGAAATGAAATTAAACTCTGAACTAATTTGCTTAAACACCCTGCAGACAGCAGACAGACAAACAGACAAAAGACCCCATTGACCCAGGCAGCCGAAGAAAAGGTTAAACAATCAATTTCACTTTCAATTGATCTCAATTTAGCGTGAAAACACAACGACGCTGGAGGGTTAAGGCGTCAAGCGAACGCATTTAAGACGCTGCACTCGCTAAGGGTTAACGTTGCACCGCTTATGTAAATAAGGCGATTGTTGCTTTTGTTGTTCGTTGCGCTGGTTGTTGGTTTTGCTGATGTCACAGATTGCAACGCCTGCCAACAATTTCATGCACGACAAACTTATTTTTGGTGGCGACGTTTCCAAAAATTCAGAAAGCAGGGCCAAAAGGGGCTTCATGCCACCGACGAATGTTGTGGGGGTTGGGGGTGGGGGAATGGCGGGGGCCATTCTTGGACAACGCGACGCACAGCTGCAGATACATTCAGAAATGTACAACAGCTGTTGCTGTTGGTACAATAGAAACGAGACGGGCAGAGACAAATAGACAAGAGAGAGAGAATACGACTGAAAACACGTTAAATTTTTGTTTTTGTTTTGGAACAAATATTGGAATTTCACTTCTAAAGAGTACGATTTTATTGAAAATCCAAATGGAAGGAACTCTCTTCAGTTGATTTCCTTTCATTTCCAGTTACGTTCGAAAGCACTGAACAAAATTCATTCTACAAAACTCTTTTTTTTTTTGATGGCGCGCCGTCGAGAGGCGAAATTTGTGGGGATATTTTTAGAAACGAACCGAGCACATGTTTCAAAATATCAAATCAAAAAGCATACAACGAAAATTTGAAAGGAAAAATGTAAAAATAAAAATGATTAAGAAGCAAACAGCACACGAGAAACTGAGAGCAACAAAATGTTTATGTACAAAAAAAAAAACCAAACCACAAAAAAAGGCGGAAAAAAATATAGAGTTGATACTAACCGACTGTTGCAGTTCCAAATCGAACAGAATACATTCTGTTAAATGTTCTCAACACTTCTACTGTTTTAATATACATATAAAGTGAATTATCTTGGGCCATGCTGGAAAAAATTCAACATTTTCGATCTAATCTGATTTAATTTATAAAGTGAATTATGCTAGAAATTTAAGCATTTCAAGTCCAAACTTTTCATTTAAATATATTACGAAATTATAACTTAAAAATAGTTACTTGAGTTGTATATTATTATTTAACTTTGCTGTTGCAAATGAACTTTTCACTCTTTCACAATATTTCAATTTTCACGATTTCGCAAGTTAATATTAAAATATGTATCGAATCAAATATAATTCAGCTGAACTAACTTTATAGACGATATATTTATAATTTTGCTATATATTATAAATGCGACTATATATGCGACCTCTTGGCAACTTTTGCACTGCTCTCGTCGTCATCGTTGTTGGCGCATCATTCAAATTGCATTTTTAAATGTCGTCGTCGTTGGCACTCGAAAATTCCTACAAATTTGTCCAGTGACTTTCATGTTTTTGCCGCTGGCGACGGCGGCGAAGACAAAACGTTGAAGCTATCGATGTACATATACTATATATATTTATTGACGTAGGGAGTGTGAGAGATCAAGTGAGAAATAGAGAGACGAGCGAGACGCAAAAAGCCCCAAATGCGATTGCCGACCAATATTTTGTCGAGAGTTTGGCATGGCACTTTTTTCATTTTTTTTTTTGTTGGCGAAAAATCGAATCGATTAGTCATGCCAAGTCCTCAGTCTTTCAGTTTTTGGTTGCCGAAGCAAAAGTCTTGGCCTCACCTCTCACATTTTGGTTTGAGTTTAGTTTTTTCGGGTTTTTTGGGGTTCATTGTGTGAGCTTTTGTTGATGTTTTTTTGTCAGTTTTTTTTTTTTGAGCGAATGACTTGTCAGTGGCGTTTGCAAGACGAATATCGACATTCAACAGAGACATGGCAATTTATGTGGCATTTTCCAAGCGATTTCGTTGGTTCATTTATTAAATTTTGACAGTTGCTTTTCGTGAGGTTTTCTGTTTGTTGTTTGCTGTTTGTTTTGTAACCGAAGAAGAAAAAGTGTCAATCATACAATCATTCAAATGCATGTTTATCACTCTCTCAACTCTTGCTTTCTTTTTTCTTTTTGGCCTGCAATTCTTGCACAAATCTACGCACGAATACAGTTTATAGCCTAAGCCAACCTAACGTCGATGACGTAAAGTAACAAGAGAACGCCAAAACACGCTCATAATACAATAATAATCAAGTTTAAAGTCGAAAACGACATCAGACTGACGACAGAAGCCCCCGGCTTTAAGTAAACGAAAAAAAAACGTGACTTTTCATAACAAACCGAGCAAAAATGCCAAGAAATATCTTATGCTTAAATCTAGCGCAAAGTGAAGTAAAAAAAAAAAACGGAGAAAAAAACATAAACAAAGCGGGAGGCAAGTCGAATTTGTACCCTAGGCCTTGCCTGGCATTAGGAATAAAAATTGCTAAATTTGCATTAAATTTTAGGCATGAATCGCGACTGTGTGGGCGTCGTTATATTACACGTAGCAAAGTTGTGAGTTGTGGAGCTTGTGGGGCCCAACTTAAAATTCTCGACAGTTTCTAGAGCGCTTCACATACATACATAAAGTTACATGTCAGAAATGGAAGAAAATTTACTATAATCCAGCAGATTAAATAATCATAAAGTTTGCAAACTTATACAGATGACTTCATACAAATAACTTTATAAGTGGATAAGTTTTTTTTTTTTTCAGTCTGTTTATACGAAATCTTAGGTAACATTTGCAAAATTATATTTTTTTGCTGATCACATATAAAATACATTTTAATGGTCTCCAGTTCATTGGCCTTGGCCACAATGACTATAACTTAGAGCGATCAAGAAATTAGCCAAAGAAAAAAAAAACAAAAGTATATGAAATATGAATATTTAAAATTTCTTAACCTTATCAACGAAATGCATAAAGTTAACTTTCATATACTGAAAGCTTCCTTGAGAGCTCAACTCAAGTGAAAAAATGAAATAAGTGCAAATTTCTTATAACTAGATAAACACCTTGTGCTACAGCTGATGGGAGAAGGGGGAGTTTGTTGCTGTTGTTGCGGCTGCTTTTGTTTATTTTCTTGTTTGTTTGTTTGTTAATGTTGTTGTTGTTGTTGCACACACACACACAAGACTCACACAGTTGTAGTTGAAGCGGTTGTTGTTGTTGTTGCTGCTGTTGTTGTTATTGTCGTTGGAGTAATTTTCAACTTCTTTTGCGTTGTTTGTTTGCACGCGCACACAGCTGAGAGAGAGGAGAGCAGCAGAAGCAGAAGCGAACGTAGACGTAATGGCAACTGACGAAAAAGACGCGTTTGGCTTTTTTTCTTTTTATTTTTTACTTTTTTTTATTTTTTTCCCCTCTTTTGCGGCTTTGCTGACTTTGCAGTTGCTGCGCTGCTGTTATTTTGTCGCTTCTTTTGCCTTTTATTGCGAGGGCGTTGTTGTTGTCGTCGTCGTTGTTGTTGTTGGCGTTGATGCTGCTGTGGCTGCTGGGGCTGCTGCTTGACGTGACGTCATTAATATGCCGGCAACAAAAAATATAAATTCGTACGTCGTATACAAACAACAATGCGCTTTAACACTTCCTTAATACCCGATTTACTTTGACTTCGAACTATGCGATTTTTTTTCTCAGACTGACACTAGAGACTAACTGGAGCGACGACACACGCACACTGAGAGGACTGAATGACACACGTTCACAGGCGGACACGGCCGCACACACACACATGCACATGTGACGACGACGGAGTAGGCGAGGAGGAGTAAACGTCAAAATTGACAATCAACTCTTCGCTGCTATGCTTTGCTTTGCTCTGCCGCAGTTGGTGTTGATAAAAAATACGAATTATTTTTGTTGACAGCTGTTACTGGTTGTTGTTGCTGTTGCTGTGGCTGTTATTGAAACGCGCGCGATTTTCACAGAATGTTTGTTACACGCTGCTGCTGTTGCTGTTGCTTCTTCAACTTTAGCTTAATAATGTTGCATAATTTATGCGTATTTTGTTTGTTATTGCTTGTTTTTAACTGTTTTAACTCGATGTCATGCTTTTCAACACGTTATTGTTATTATTACGGAATAAGGCAACTCTGCACGAACGATACAATTATTGATTGGACAGTTGTTGTTGATTTACATTTACGTTATATATTGTTGTTCTTCTCTCTTATACGGTTGTTTGTTTAATTTTTTAATAACAGCGTTTTGTGGTTGCTATTCGATTTCACACACACTGAAATTCTAATAATAAAAATTGTATCAACAAAATGCGCCACACACGTCCGCCTTGCTCGGTGTTGTTTTTACTTCTGTTTGCTGGCTGTTATGCCGCTGTTATGCACCAAAAATATTCCAATCAGCAGCAAACGCAGCCACAAAGGGAGCAACTCTCAGCGAGCCGACCGACCGACCACTCTCTTACGCTCTTTTTACCATGTGCCGTTTCGCTGCCTGTGCTCTCGGCTGCTCCGACTCTGACTCAGTGGCGAGCGACTGTTTGTTGTTATTGGTTTATTCTGCTGGAGTTTTTCGTTGTTGAGCGAGCGCGTGTAAAAGACAGAGCGAGACGACGCAAAAGAGACAGAGAGAGCGAATGCGAGTGCGAGTGGGTTCACAAATTTGAGCACTGTCCCATTTGAGTGCTTTTTACTCAAGGCTTGCAAACCTATGTTGAGCGTCGGGTTAAGGGAAGCTGTCTTGCCATTTAGCGACCAAGGGTTAAGTAGTCTTAAGAGAGCATTTAACTTTGGGCCAGTTAGCGCTGCAAATTGAAACAATTAAAGCACGTATCGCATTTATAAGTGCGAGCTAAATGTATTGCTAATGAAATTTGTGATTTTCCACACAATTCTAATATTGCAAAGGTCCTCAAAGTCACCTTCAAATTTTGGTAAATTTTGTTCAAATAATCTGAACTGAATGCACATTAAAATCGACTTACACTCTCGTGCATATATGCATATATGCAAGCAGCCCAAAAATAGCGCAAATGCCAGAAAGTATCATTTATTTTTGGTGTTTTCTTTGGTGCATAGAAATTTTGACATTTCTATGTCATAAATTTGGCATCACGACGCCGCCTTACGAATTACGTATTCAGTTGGTCGTGCCGAACTATCGATAGTCGTGACTTGAGAATTTCGATTTGTTAAATTCTAATTTATTTACTCAATTATATATAATTTTTTTAAATCTGACTGAGGTTTTGTTTTAATAATTAAATTAAATTCTACAAGCTATTATACTCTTTGTTGCTATATTATATTATTGCTTTTAATTATAAAAATTAAGTACGTATTTATTTAAATTCTAAACGTTTCTTTATTTTAATCAGCGATTTAAAAATTAGATTTTTTTTGCGTATCCGCTTTGCAGTCTGGTCTCCATTTGAAACAACATTTAATCGATAGTTCTCCCCCCACAGAGAGCAAGCCATAGAAGGAAGCGTAATAAAACACATATTCCAACATACTTATTTAGGTTTTAAGAAGGTGAATGTATGCACATAATTGGATTAGAAAAACAACAATACGAGGAGATCTAAAAAAAAACAACAACAAAAAACAAATGAGAGGCAACAGAAGAAAAGCCGCACGCGATTTAAAGAGCAGTCGCCACAACAACATGAAGCAATGTGAAAGCAGGCGAAATAGAATACAAAGAGAACGTCAGCAAAGTCAAGTCAGAGCGGGATCGAACGCCCCCGCAATGATTTTAGTGCCGTTGCCGCTGCCGCTGCTGTTGCTGCTTTTCTAGTTTCATTATTATTATTATTATTAGAAGTTTCTTCTAAACATGCACGCTGTGTATGTGTCTGCGCTATTTATAAATAAAAAACGTTTGGAAATTTAAGTTCGCTGTGGCCGACCACATGGAAGCTGGGCAACGTGAAGAGGCGGTTGCTGCTGCTCGAGGGCAAGTGAAAGGTTTCTGTCTCTCTCTTTCTCTCGCTCTCTCTTTTCATGTTTTCTATGTTCGTATGAGTGTATGTACATATGTGGCGAAAAAGCTTGAATGCACTTCATACACCCAAACACACACACACGTGCACTTTGTAGGCCACCTATGCACTCTCATTCATTATGCAAATCTGAGGCAATAATATTAAAGAGAACGACGTTTTTTGTTATCCCACTTTTGTTGCTCGGCACATGCCATGAGAGCACGCACACATATAGAAAGTGGAGTATAATGCATGAGCTCACACACTCACACACACAAATACTAACACAAATGCGCTCTTTTCGGAAGCTGTGCTTGTCCAGGCAGCGAGCAGTTGCGTCTTCGATTTCAAGATCAATTGCCAAAAGTATTTCTGGAATAACTGGGTCTTAACTGGTTTTTTTTGCCTGCACACAGTCAAAACTGCAGTCATAAAGAATAAAGTAAAGATCAAGTTTATTTAATAGCAATCTCTTGATTATTATTATAGCGCTTGCTCGATATCATTAACATCGGATTACAAACAAAAGGATTCGTTAAATGTAGACCACGCACTAGAGAAACGCCCACCTAGTCACTAATGAGCAGTGTTGGCAACAGTTTAATATGAAAAAAAGCTATATCGGCTAAAAGAGAGAAGAAAAGCTGACAAATTTAATTGTTTTTGTTATTAATTATATTATGCATATTCAAGATCTTATAATATGTGCTATATATTCACACATTAATAATTTAGATGTTTCTAAAAACAAAAACAGATATAGAAGCGACACATTTCTATATCATTTGAATAATGTAATTACTTTAAGCTCAATTTAAATTAAATATGTATATATATTTTGTTCGATAAATTTGAAGACGCATATACATACAACCTCAAATACCAACAAATAAAATATTGGCAATGAATTTTTAGGATCCTTGGGAAGCCAGTTCTATTTATGCCCGCTGTTTGAAGTCTGGCTTTAGAAAAAGCCAGTTGTGACGGGAATAAAGCTGTTTTGGCAACACTGCTAGCGAGTCTGCTACTAACAATGATCATTTACCACAAATTTGTCGGCTGTCACAGTCTCTGCTGCTGCTGCTGTTGCTGATGCTGTGATGCTAGTGCTGTATTTTGGTGTTTGTGGTGGGTTGATCAGCGGGTCAGTCGTAGATACATATACAAATATTAAGATACAGCGTCCGCACTTACGGCGGCATCGTGACGGATACTGGAACCGAGAACTGAGGTGGCAAACCGGTTTCAGGCAAAATCAAAAGTTGCGCAGACGCAGACGGGCAGCGCAGCGAAGCACAGTCTCAGACTCCGATGCCGGCGTAGACAGCGACGCCGACGCAGACTTTTCTGTTTCGATCTTCGTTTTAGACTTGGCCTCAGCTGCTGGCCGAACAACTGGAGTTCGAATATGTAGATGGTGAGAGCGGCGCGGTAGAGTGGGAACAACTCGTTAAAGGAGCCGAGCTGAGCAGCGCAAGCAAAAGTTTCGCCTGCTGATCGCTGTGAAGTTGGGCACAAAAGTATATCACAACTGCGACGACGACGGCGGCGGCGGCCATTGAAACTCGTTTTGCGCTGCACCTTTTGTGCCTGTTCCAAGAACGTGTTCAAGGCTTTGCCAGGGTGTGTTGTTTGTGTGTCGCTATGCATGCGTACGTGTGTGTGTGTGTGTGTGTGCGAGTGACAACCGAAAAAGGAAAAGGAGGTCGCAAAAACGGGTGCTCAGGGATTGGCTATTTAGGCGGCATGCAAAGAGAGCGGGAGAGTGAGAGTAGTCTAGGGTGACGCCTTTCAAGACTGTGCCGCGCGTTGAGTGAAGAATGAAGAGCGAAGGGCAGCGATATTCCAATTGGAAGCTAACGGCAAATGCTCACATTAGACGTGTGAAGCGTCATTGGGTGACGGCATTCACGCGATTGCAAAGAGACCGGCTAACTGATCGCCTGCATATCAATTTGTAACTTGCGTAAAAAAGTCAAAAGCCACACAACAGCAAACCAGTTTGAAATGCACAGAACAGCGAGAGACAGAGGCAGAGAAAGAGAGAGAGAGAGAGAGAGCAAAGAAATAAGAATGAATAAGAGCAGTAATAACAATAAGCATGTGGCACGGGCCAGGCGAGACGTTGATGACGTCGTCCTCGTTGTCGATTTTTTTATGCATTCACACACATTCAACACGCACACTACTGCCTAATGCTGCATACAAATGTATTGCCATGTGTGAGTCAGCTTCCAGACGCCACCAGATCAACAGCCAGCCACAAACACTCTCTCGTAACTCTCTTTGCTTTTCTTCTGCTCGCGCACATGTGTGCACTCATCTTGCCAGCCGCCCATAGCAGAGAGCCCGCTGCGCAGTGCAGAGATCAGAGATCACCGAAACGCTTTTAAGTTTTGTCACTTGAGTGACATTTTGAGCAGCTTGTTGCTCTTGAGCGAAACTCGTGCGCGCTCGCTGAGCGCATGCGAGTGTCTGTTGTCTGTGAGAAGCGGAAATAGAAACTGTTCCCAGTGTTAACAGAGCGCGTTTCTTGCTGGCCACGAATATACTACATATTTAATTTTACAATAGAATTTAATCTACGTCGATTTAGTCGTAGATGTAAATATTTAATATTATATTATATATTATTATATAAATAATATGAATACAATTCCTTGAAAGCAAAATTTAATATAAAATAATACAAAATTTAACATTAAATCAAATTAAATGTGCTTACCACAAAAAAAAAATTAAAAAAAATAAAAAATATATAAAAAAAAAAAAATTTTTTTTTTAAAATAAAAAAAAATAATATAAAAAAAAAAATTAAATATAATAAAATAAAAACATTTTCTTCTTTTAATTTAATATTTTTTATATATTCAAAGCTTGATCATATTATATTATAGTTAATATCTAATACTCTCTCTACCGATAATAATTGTGATTTTAAAAGGAAGAGATTTTTTTAATTTTATTAACAAATGTTCTTGAAATTATTATGCATTTTCCTATATGAAAATCTATATGTTCTTGACGGTGATTTTAGCTGAAAATTCTAGGAGCTGAGATATTCGAATAATTGTTTATATTCAATTTAATTTAGTCTAAGGATTTAACGCCTAATAAATAAATAAGATCTGCATATTAGTTATAGCTTTTTACAACTTTACACAATTTGTAAAAAAAATGAAGTACAAAAGATACTAGTATGTATATATTTTTATGTCAGATTAGCAAAATTTCGATACTTGAGACTTGGTTAATTAGGCAGCAAACAATTGCTGTTTACTTAAACAAAACTGAACTGCACTCGAATTCAAATTAAGCAAATTACCCAAAATTAACTTCGCTCCACCTTTGGCTGCCTTTGTCTGCCGCTTGTTGCCTTAATCACTTGCAACTATCGGCTGCAAGGCGGACTCAAAGTTTTGCAGCGAGTTGCAAGTTGCGAGTCCCCTAATTCCCTAACTCTGCAATTCTGCAACCTCGCATATTAGCTGCAAAAAGGGACAAAGGAGGGGCGTATCCTGCTGCCTGCCACGTGCCACATGCTGCCTACCGCCTGCCGCCTGCTGCCTGCCACAGTTGAAGAAATTACGCTGATTGAACACTAATTTATTTGTTTGTTTGCCTTAACATTGGCGCATTAAAATGCGCCACGTTTGGAGTCCTTGGGGGCGCCGCCGAAAGTGGCAAGTGGATAAAAACTTTTATTCGACTCCCGGAAGGCACTAAAAACGCAGTCAAGGTGCAAAGAGAGACAGAGACAGCACAAAAGAGAGTGAGAGAGAGGGAGAGAGAGTGGGAGACATATTGATTGCCTGCAGCTGGTGGCATCTATTGGCTTTCGCTAATGTTGCAACGCGAGTGCTGTAATTTCGTCTTGCATTTGCTTTTATTATTTCTTGTTCTCGCCAATCCCTTTTCGCTTAATTGGCTGTAATTGAAATCACTTTTCGCAGCGAGATAAACGACACGATTCGAGGCAGAGACTCTCGACCAACTTCCAACTCTCAACTCGATTCTCGCCCAGTTTTCAACTTAAATCGAGGCTACTTTGGCATTAGAAAAGTATATATGTCAGATGGAGTAAATCAATGTCAAGTGCTCAACAGCGAAGCTGGGAGAAATGCATAATTTATAAGACACCGAATTAAGCGTAAATTGAACAAGAATATATTCTTTGCCCATGTTTAGCCTACAGTTTATAACATATTTGTTAATTAAAATTGATTTCTAAATCGATATTCAATACACATATATCCCGAAGAAAAATTAATTAATTGAGCTACTAATCATGTTATGGCTTCAAATCAAAATACATACTTAAGTTACTTTATTATTTAAGTCAAACATTTGATATCCATTCTGTTGAGTAATAAATCTAAGTGCAGATGTAGAAATTTGTATATTTAATATAAAATAGTTGCCTTCTAGCGCGTAGAATTAATACTATGAGCTTGCATTCTCAATTAAACTTAAGAAATCTATTTATATAAAAGTGATTGCTCCTTTTGATTGACTAAACTAACAGCTATCAATCAGGTTCCTACTGTAACTACCTTTAATCACACATTAAACTAAAATTTAAAAAGGGTTTGTTTTGGAAATCAAATAGACGCAGTACAATTTGTATATTGTAAATTATGTTAAATATAAAATATTAACCATCTTCTAGCGTGTATAGAACTTGCCTCTCAATTAAACTTAAGAAATCTAGTTATATAAAAGTGTTTGCTCCGTTTGATTGAATAAAAACTAACAGCTAAAAATTAAAATTTCCACACTAATAAACTTAAATCGTACACTAAAATTAGCATGAAAAGTGTTTGTTTTGGGAATCGAATATCCGCATTACAATATTAGCCTTCTTTAAGCGTGTGTAATTAATTATGTGAGCTTAGACATTTAATTAAACTTAAGAAATCTATTTATATGAAATATTTTGTTCCGTTTGATTGATGAATCTAACAACATTCAACAAATTCCCACTCTAACTAACTTAAATCGTACACTAAAATTAGCATGAAAAGTGTTTGTTTTGGGAATCGATTTAGCGCATTACAAGTTACCAAGAAACACATATAAAATGGGTTTCAAGTTAAAAGACTTAAAATTTAGACAACATTTTATGGACTGCACTTATAGATGAAGTATGCAATGATCTGTCACTGGGCATAAACTACGTGAAATTTCTTTACGAATCGTTGTTAATATCGTGTTGTTCTTAACCTTTTTGGCCTAGAATATGCACTTAGGGCGCTGCTATGGGCGGATATATATTTATATGCATATAAATGAATAGAGCCAAATAGTTTGCCATCCACGTGCTCATAAATCAGTGTGTTGGCTGTGTATTCGTGTGTTAGTTTAAGAGTGTGTCGTTTTTAAGCTGCCAAATCCGACAATTAAATTATTGCATGACAAAACATGCACCGCAAAAAAAAAAATTCAAAACGCGCCAAAAGCAAGATGTAAACAACAATGAACAATGGACGACAGGACGCCAGGATGGCAGGACGAAAGCCGAACCGGACACAAAAAAAGCCACAATATAAACACAACACACACACCGCAACAGCAACAGCAGCAACAACAGCAACAACAAAGGGCAACATAGATGGTAACAACAAATAGAAAAAGTGGCCGAAGCGAAACAAATTCATCTTCCGCAAAACAGCGAGCGAGAGAGAGTGAAAGAGAGTGAGACAGAGAGAGAAAGAGAGAGAGAGAGCGTGGGAGAGAGAGAGTGGAGCGAGGAGGCAAAAGCGAAAAGCAAGAAAGCTGTTCAAAAAGCTGAGAAAATCGTAAAAATGAAAATACGCAAACAGCCAGAAAATTTGAGCCCGACAGCAAGAAGGGCAGGAAAATGACGCGTTAGAAAAACCGTGGAAAAAAAACACCAAATGGGGCAGGAGAGAGGGAGGGGAGGTGGTTAGTTGACAGGGGCTCGTGTCCTGCGTGCAGCATTGTCCTGTGTCCTGTGTCCTGTGTGCTCTCGATGCTCTCGATGCTGCACGTCAGACATGCATATAGCTCATGGCAATAATTTGAAATTCGATTACCATAACCAAGTACTCGGAAAACACAAACACAGCACACCCACCTCCCCCTCCCCCTCCCGTGCATGGGGGGAGAGGGGGCAGGGGGGGGGGGGGGGGTGAATAAAACAAAAATATGCACATGTGTTTGTGTGTGCGCCAGAGGCGAAAAATTGCGAATGGCGAAAACGAGCGTTAAAAGGTTGCCAAAGCGGCCGAAACGTGGTAAGAACTGTGGCCAAAAAGCCAGAACGTGAATATATCAGATTTTGAGTAAACAACGTAGGAGAACATAAAAAAAAGAATATATGGAACACCAACCAAACAACGACAATTGAAAGCTGAGTTGCAGTTGCTGGCCTCAAGTTGAAGTGAAAAGGCCGCTGGCTTCAGCTCCAGCTCGAGCCCCATTCAGGCGCCAACTCAAAGGACCTTTTGGCAGGTAGCAGTTACCTGTTAGCTCTTATCTGGCCAAATGTGCCGTTTGATAATTTGCAAAATGGATTTGCAAATAGAGCAGACCGAAATTGAGTCTGTAGTTCAATCTTTCTATCACACTCTCTCTTTCTCTCTCTCTCACTCTCGCTCTCTCACTCTCTCTCAATATCACCTACTCTGCTCCATTTGAAAATTGCAATCGTTTTAAGTACTCGTGATTCATGAGCGCAGCTCCATTTGAAAGTGAATCTAGTAACTTCGCCTTTTCACAAATTGCTGCAAATAATCTCGAGATCCCCGCCCCGAAACTGATGCTTCTCATTTAGTAAGTGTTGAACAATTAAGTTCTGTTATCTTTTAGGCAATGCCCAAAATTTATACTCTTCAAAATTCGAATGGAACTAAATAGTTAAATGGTAATTTATATATTTCAACTATAATTATTTTATTTATGACCACGTGTTGAGACAAATATTTGCATTTGCAAGTGCTTTATATTTACTTCAGCGGCTAATGGGTATCTAGCAGTCGAGCAAGCATTTTCAAGCTATCTTAATTATTTATCATTAATTGCAATAAGAATAAAACGGAATTAAATAATAGAGGATTTTGAATTATGTATTTTTACTCTTTAATAAAATGAATTTCATTGAAATTACACAAAAGTTGTAATTGCATCGCCCATATAATTTATTAAATTTATTTATTTGATATTTTGCTGCTATATTTGTTATTTGTCAAGAAGAATTATTTTGGTAAGCCTTTCTTTTTACAACAGATGGCGCTTTGCAATCTCCTCCCTGGATCATCCTAGTGCTGCCATCTAGCGTTCGTTTTTTTCCTCTAATTTTTTTGCATTTAGCGTCTATTTTTAATAAACTATAATTGAATGTTCTATATTTATGTATTATATTTATTACTTTTAAATATATATGGTCCCCGTTTCCATTCAAAATAGAAGCATCCTCAGTATGTAGTGTAATTTTGCTACATAAAGATAGCTTAATTATTTAACCAGCTCAAGTTGCTTTTCAAATTTGGAAAAATCTTAAATTTATTTACTTAAACTAAAGCAAACACTTTCAATTAATTACAGAGCTTCAGAGTTATTCTATAGACAGTTAAATAAGTGATTGATTAAACTTATATCTTCGGTAATTTAGGTTATTTTCGTTTTCAGCATTGAAGACCTAACAATCAATTCAATAGTAATTACTTATTAAATATTCTATATTAGTTATTATTTTATGTAACTTAACTGAGCCCACAGCCAACCACATAATAACAATTTTGTTGACGTCAACAAACCTTGTAAGTTGCGCAAGAATCAATTATATTCCTTACTCAATCTATTGGCAGTTGCTCATTTTTTTGTTGTTTATATTTGTGTTTTTTTCAATCTCCATAAGCGCGTAGCTTGCAGAACTAATCACCTGGCAACCAAGGGCTGGAGAGTGGAGGACAGCGCGCTATAATAAGCTTCGTAATCATATCGCTCACCTGCAGCTGCTATCCTTGCATTATAATTAATAATCAACGGGGATGACAACAGCAGCAACGACGGCAGCGAAAGGATTTTAATTAAAATCAACAACAGACTGCTAGCCACGACAGTTGCAAGTTTCGCGCTGCACGCTGCACGTTTCAAGTTGGGCTCTTCTATCTCGCTGGCTGGGAATTGTCAACGCTATTAAGTAAGGTGACACCTGGTCGATTTCTTTTAATTTAGCTGCGTTGACCTGCATCGAAATGATGCTGTTGCAACTACAAGCCGTGTGTCCTGTGTGTCCTGCCTGCCCTGCTGCTGTGGTCACAACGTGCATACGTATTGCGTATACGCCACGTAGTTGCGCGTATCGCATAACCCCTATCTTAATAGCTTCAGCTACTACAATTTTAGTCGCAATTCGTTTCATTTCATTTCTTTCGACTTTTTTGCTCTTTTCCTTATTTATTTTTGTCTCCGTTCTTTTTTTGTTTATTTTGCAACTTTACCAAGTTTCAGTTTCAGTTGCAATTACTTGGCGCACCTGAAGTAGAAGTCGGGTTAAAGGTTAGCGACGTTGGCGGCCATTTATTTGTTTGTTTGCTCCGTTGTTGTGGTTCTCTATCGCACTCTCTTTCTCTCTCTCTGTCTCTGTCGTTGGTTGGCGTTGGTTGCAAGTTTGCACTGTGCCCCGCCCATTTGCAGCAAGTATTTTTCTCTATTTCCCCCCATTCTTGTTGTTGTTTTTCTTGCACTGTTTTGTTGACTTTGGGCTTTCTATATACGCTGCCGTCGTCGCCGTTGTTTGTTGAATTTCAACTGCAATTATATGAATTTTTACCGTGCACAGCATAAAACATTTTTATCCCTCACGTTCCATGTTTCCTTCTCTCCCTCTCTCCCTCTCTCCTTCTCTCCTTCAATTCTCTACGTGAAAATCTTTTTGGGATGTCTACAATATAGACGCATAAGTTAGCCTGCAGCTTGCACACAAAGTTTTGCACAACCCCAAAGTTAAACCGCTCATCGAAGGGTAATTGAGATTGAAAGTCGTCCGCCTAATAAATATTCAAATATTGCAAAAAATATTGCGTATATTTTCAGGCAAGAGATTTTATGTGATATTTGAAATTTGTCAATTAAGAATTTTAGAATTTATTCAATAGTTTCTACTTCTACATTTAAACTTTTTTTAAGGTTTCTTCAATGAACAGGTCGAAAATATTTGGAAAATATTTTTAAAACCTAATACTAAAAATACAAAAATTAAAGAGAATTGAAATATGATACAGTTAACTAAAAATTACTTTGTCTTTTGCCAACAACATCGATATGTTGCTCTATTTTCCAATAGTCTTTAAAATGTGTTGTGTGAAAAAACATATTTATGATCATTAATCTTCCTTTTCATATAGAAAAAAAAGAAAGACGGCTAAGAAAAAAGTATAAATCCTAAGAAATCAGCTTGAAAAATGTTCTTTGTTTCTTTAGCACAAATTTAAATGTAATAACCGATAAGTAAGTTACTAGATATCGATTGCAACATCTTGCTCTAGATTTTATCTTGGTTCAAAGCTAACGAAAATGTAGAATATGATTTGACTACGCTTCTTCAAACACTTCCAAACAGAAATATATTAGACAACTATCAAACACTCGCTACTTACTTTGTTGCTAACAAATATTATCTTTAATGTAGCTAAGTAACGTCCAGGTTTATCCTACGATCGCAACCAACTTGACGATCTATTTAAAATACATTCGGTAAAATCACAGATGAAACTTTTATGACTTTCTTTCGATTTCTGTTGCTGGTGGCTACAGTATAAAATAAACTTGATTGAGAATTGTCATTGTCATAAATTTGTAATAGATTTATGTTTTCATTATAATAAATAGACAGCCAGATGTGAAGAATATAAGTATAAGGACTTGACTGCTGCTGATCAAGAATGCAATGACAAGACATAAATGAATCCTTGAAAACGCATAATAGTTTTGGAACATTTCTAATTGCAACTTTCTAAATGAGAAACAAAACAAATGTTTCGCCTTTTACTTCAACTCATATGCTTTGAATTTACATTGCTAGACTTCAATTATTAATATATTTTTGGTCCAGTACGTAAATTTTGAAGATGGATAAAACACCCGTAGAATATTCTTTCATTGCATATCGTATGATCGGTCGCAGCATTGCCGAGTTAAGCTTAACGGACGATCAGTCGCAACATATGCTGAATAATGCACCCAAGTACAAACCAAATCTGAATAGGACTAGCATTGTCAACAGTCGTAAGCGAATGCCACGAGTCCGAAAGCGACAAGCGATCAAGCTTAGTGTTATACGACGGATTTGCAAGCCGGTAACTTGGAGGGATAAGTTAAGGAATTCAGACGCTCAGGTTCTCTACACGAATCCCATGTTCGGCTCAACCGCAATTCCCTGTAGCGAATCCAAATGCAACTGCGTCTTGGCTCCGAACCATTCATATGAATCCAAACTAAATCGCACCAGTCAACGGCTTGCGTCCAAGGCCAAAAGACGTGAGGTGCCGCTCAAGGCGAAGAGTCAGCGATCCTCAAAGCGATCCTCGAAGTAGACTTGACCCGGTACTGGAAACCCGGAACTTATCACTCGCTTAGCTTAGCTTCGCAAAATTGTTGCTTGTTGTCATAAATTTTAGTATTAATCGCATTGTTCTATAAATAGGACTATTCTTAAGTGTGTTTACCTTGTGTCATTCTCTTTATTCATGCCTTTCTTTTTAGACGAAACTAACTTACAATGATTAACTTGAACATTGAAATGTGTCACCAAATATAGAGGGAAGAAAAGCAATAGGAATTATAATAATAATAATAATAATAATAAATAATACTAATAATAATAATAATAATAATAATAATAATAATAATAATAATAATAATAATAATAATAATAATAATAATAATAATAATAATAATAATAATAATAATAATAATAATAATAATAATAATAATAATAATAATAATAATAATAATAATAATAATAATAATAATAATAATAATAATAATACTAATAGCATCAATAATAATAATAATTATAATAACAATTGTAATAATAATAAAATATTAATAATAATAATTATTAATACCATAATAATAATACTATTAATACCATAATAATAATAATAGTAATAATAATAATAATAATAATAATAATAATAATACTATTAATACCATAATAATAATAATAAAAATAACACTAATATAACAAATCTTAATAAAATTAATTAAAAATAATATAATCATAATGTAATAATGATAACAAAGATTTTATTCTATTTTAAATAAAGCTTATCAAATGATTGAAGCACAATGGAAAGCAAGAATACAATAATAGTTAGATAATTCTATAAAAAAGATTGTTTTTAATATTGAAATAACTAATATTCTCACTTAACAAAAAAAAATTTTAAAATATAATAATATTTCAAAAACGCTAAAAGGCCAAAAATGAAGCAATAAATTGCAAATACAAGATATTTTTTATGTAATGAAGCAAAAATAAATAGTACATCAATAAATATTATCATTTATCACAAATATTTGAATGTGTACTGTTATCTTGTATCTTTGAAATTAATTATTGTCTATTTATTTACATTTTAACTACTTAACTAAGAAACACAGAGTTCGTTTCTTTTTTAAGATCGCAATAATGAATTAATTGCAAAATCAATTTTTTCCTTGCTATGTATTTTTACGCTTAAATACATTTTGATTATAAATGCAAGTAAGGCAAAAATAGATTTTGTTTGTGACTTTAGAGAAATTCCATCCTTTCTGCACTTTAAAAGTTCGCTATCTAACTGAATAAAATATAATTTAATTTGATTGGGAATTAATCTAGCACCAACAAACAAGTAATAAGAAAGTATTTTAAATATATATTTTGCAGAAGAACCTTTTGCCCGATATCATCACGAATATAATGTAATTAGCTTTAAGTATTTGGCATCAACTGCTGAGGTGCTTTGACTTGTATCGTTTGCACCTTTCGACCATGTTTGCCACCTCCACTTGCGATGTGTGCCACACACTCACTTGTCTGTCACGTAGACTTGTGAGTTTGCTTTGAGTTTTCAGTTACAAGATTTGGCCGGCCAAGCAATCAGAGAATAAAAAGCGAATGCCTGCATGGACAGTTGCTGAGCTGAGTTTCAATTTTCACTTAAAACAAAGTTGGCACATGCCGAGCAAAAAGCACATGACAAGGACAAAGGAGACGCAGTGAAGGGTGGCGAAAAAATGGCGAAAAATTCTGTGGGCCGCTTGGGCGCTAACAAATCGCGTCTAGCATTTGTTGTTATTGTAGTTGTTGCTGTTGATGTTGTTGTTGTGGTTTGTAATCAGAGCAAAGTAAACGTAGACACATGACTCATACGCCCCGTATGCCGCATGCCGCACAACGTTGCCAACTTAAGCCACCAAGCTGCGACTTACGTGATTTGGCTCTACGTTTCAGCCTTCCTCTCTCGGTCTCGCTCTCGCTCTCACTCGCGCTTGCTGTCGTTGCCTCGTTTAAACGACAGGGACTGCGGAAAAGCGGGAAATTCGAGCAAAAGGGTAGCCAAATATGTTTGTGTGTTAGCTTTGCTCTGATGGAATGATAATAAAGAAAAATCAAAACCCAAAATGAACGAACGAAAAATGGGAACGAATTGAATCTAAGGTTATGTCTTACGTGACATTTGTTTTGGCAACTATTTCCTATTTTCTTACCAATTCTGCACTTCGTTGAAGCCAAAATCAACACAACCTACCTGCAATGCACAAATAAAAAAGAGAAGAGAAACACAAAAGAATAATACACAGAACTTTATAGAGCTGTTAAAAGTTACAGTACTTTAATGTGACAATATTTGCGATTCGATTCGAAAACCACAAATCAAGGAAGCTGTAGCCATAGCCACACCAACCATTGGTCTAGGCTAGGTGCACTTATCGACGAGTTTATCCCAAAGCTTGCGAATCGATTACTACTGGCGTCTGCACTTATTCATTGGCGGGTTCCTCGTATAACCCCAAGGACATTTTGGACGTCGCGTAATCTTATACACACACGTTGATAACTCGAAATTAAATATTTTGCCTGGGGGACAGTGATAGTTCAGTGGCTCCAGCTTCCTCACCCGCTCCTGGAACGACTGTGTAGGGTTCAGCGGCGGAGACGCAGCTGCCGAGAAGAATCCGAACGATGTATCCAATGCATTCATGACTTTCGCACTCAATAAGATGTTCTGTCTACTGAACAACACTCGATTAACGTTTACATAAGCCATCTGTCTACGGTTTAGCACCGTGGAATGCGATTCGTCAGGCTTGAGTGCAAAATATGCTACCGACTTCTCTTAGTTAACAGTCTAGAAAGCGATCGACCAACAACGAATACTTTGCTGGCATTTTATTTGCTTTCATACGCACCTTTCGAGTCTTTGTATTTATAATCAACTAATTAAACACAATAAAATGATAGTAACATCGACAGGTTGATCAAACTTTGTCAAGCTGCAGAAGTCGAAACTGTGGCACGTTTCCCGATTCTGCAAAGGCGTAGGATTGATCCTGGCTAAGAAAAGACCCAGTGTGACAATCGAAGGATCTGCTGTAAAAAGCTAAAACAGCAGCAGGAACCGCATCGGTCTGCTAAAAGAAATGGATCCCTTGGTGACACCACCACCCACCACACCACAAAGGTTCTGCGACCGGGGTTTGGTTCCCCCTATCCGGTTCATCTCGTTGATGGACGCATCTCACTGCTATGGGGAGCTAATAGGTGCAACCAAAAAGGTCTGCTGCTTGACCATACCTACTTTGGAGATCTGCCCAGTAGACAAACGCACATGCACTCGTATTTTTGGTACCACTCACACACACATAAACAATTCGACCAGCAGAGCGTTAACAGCAGCTGACTCTGTTAATGCTTTGCATATATGTATGTCTACGTAGCATGTTACGTTACTCAACAGCAGCTGCATTTGATATCCAACGAATACAGACAGACTGCTCGATTTACAGGTGATTAACAGCAGCTGACTGCGTTAACGCTTCGCGTATTTGTTAACAATTTGTATTTGTAGGCAGATTATGTCGACAAAGTTCGAGTGAAAGCACTCCAAGCTGCAAGCTAAACGGTGTAACGAAATTCTAATTATAAAATGCATAGGCTTAAATTGCTCATTTGCATAACAGATGCGGCTTATGTTATTCAACAGCAGCTGCATTTGATTAACAGCAGCTTACACTGTTAATGCTTTGCAGAGCTGCATATCTGCTCAGTATGTAAAAAGAAAGTTTGGAAGCAAATCTATCACAATTTCATAGTGCGAAGTATTCTGACATCCTAACTAAAATCGGGACATTATGAGACAATGTTTGATGAAAGAGTAGGCAACGCTGCTGGGTAATAAATTATATATATCAAAAATAAATGCCGCTATTGTATAAAATGCAAACAATAATGCAACTCAAAATATCTTCGCTCTTAATCGCAGTCGTGAATTCAATTTCTATTTGTGTTAGATTTGCTCTGATGGAATTATAATAAAAATAAAAACCGTAACTCAAAATGAACGAACGAAAATTGGCAACGAATTAAATCTGAGGTTATGTCTTACGTGACATTTGTTTTGGCAACCATTTCCTATTTTTTTATCTGCACTTCGCTGAAGTCAAAATCAACACAACTTACCTGCAATTTAAAAAAGACACAAAAGATTAATACACAGAACTTTACAGAGCTGTTAGAAGTTACAGTAGTTTAATTCGTAGATAGTAATTCGTAGTAGTTCGATTCGAAAACTACAACTCAAAGAAGCGGCTCATCCCTGGCGAAGCTGTAGCCATAGCCAAACCAACCATCGGTGTACATCGTAGTCTTCGCACGCGCCGTAGTTGACGGGCTGGGCGCATTATCTTTCTTATCGATATGTTTATCCCAGAACTTGCGAATCGAACCCGATTGCTGCGGCCCCGGATGATACTTCCCGCGTCTGCACTCGTTCATTCGCGTGTTCATCGTATAACCATACGGACATTTTGCACGTGCGTTAATCATGGGCACACATTCTGCTAGCTCCGCATTCCATATGTCGCCAGCGCCACATGGAGGATCGAAGGGCTGCAGCGTCGTCAGCGGCTCGTTGTCCGACTGTGGAAACGAAATTGACGAAGGTGTAGGGATCAGCGGCTGGGGCGCAGCTGCCGAGAAAAATCCGTACGATGTGTCCAATGCATTCATGGCTACCGCACTGAGCACAGTGTCTCTCTTCTAAGCAACACTCAATTAACGCTTATATAAGTCGTCAGTCTACGGTTTAGCACCGTGGAATGCGATTCGCCAGGCTTATGTGCAAAATATGCTATCGACTTCTCTTAGTTAACACTCTAGAAAGTGATCGAACAACCACAAATATTTTGCTGGCATTTTATTGGCATTTTCCCACCTTTGAGTCGTTGTTTTTATAGTCAACTAATTAAAGACATAATAATGACAGTAACTTTGAAAGTTGAAGTGTGAAAAACAAAAAAAAAACAAATTTTTCCCATTTCATAGTTTATGAAACAGTTTGCGGACGATATTTAATACAGCACATCATACAAGAAAACAACGATTTGGAGAATATATGGCAAGTCAAGTGACTAAGTTACTAAGCTTCAAAGTTAAATTGAATCCTTTTTGTATTAGACAGTATAGTAGCATAATTTAAATTGTTTATTGTTTTGAAGTTTTAAATAATGTAAATTAAATTATGTTGGCAGCTGCGACTCAAACTCACAGCCATATTTCAAAAATGTCTACAGCATGAGAAATTTGCTCACAGCTTCGTATGTAAAGCAACAGCAACAGCATTTGATCTCAAGTATACACAGTCACACTGCTCGATCAACAGGTGATTAACAGCAGCTTACTCTGTTAAAGCTTTGTAGTGGTACATATCTGTCTAAATAGCATGTTATGTTACTCAAAAGCAGCTGCATTTGAACTCCAACACACACAGACAGACCGCTCGATTAGAAAGTGATTAACGGCAGCTTACTCTGTTAAAGCTTTGCATTGCTGCATATCTGTCTACATAGCATGTTACGTTCTGTGTGTAATAAGCGTAAAAACTTCTTAGAAGCAAAGCGATCATAATTTCATGGTGTGAGGTATTTTTAAATTCCAATTAAAATCGGAACATTCTGCGACAATGTTCGTATGCAACTAATGAAAATAAATGCCGCTATTGTATTAAATGCAATCAATAATGCAACGAAAAAATATACATAAAATACAATTCAATGCCAATGTTTGTAACATTTTTCCGTAATGAGTCATCTAGCACATTGTGGCAAGTTGTTTAAAGCGCCTTCGCTCCTAACCACAGCCGTAAATTCAATTTTCTGGCTAAATAATCGCTGTGATTAAGAGATGCTCACACACACACATACACATCGGATACATGCCAGCAGGCAGTGCTAGATTGGCAACAACATAGCAAACAAACCGAATAAGCCTTCCCCCCTGTTATTCCTCGCACAATTTCTGGGGCATCTAACCGGAGTCTGCTTTTGGAGCTGCCTATGCTTAACATACCTGTAAAAATGCTCGGATGCCATTAAATTTGCCCACACGCGTTAATGGCTGCTTGTTTGCGTATGATGAGCTTGCGTGTGTGTGTGTGATGTGGGGAGGCAGTTTAGAGGGCGAGAAGGGGGGAGGCGAGAGCAGTTTGATTGAATTCCGGGTCTGGATGTGCCGGCATTTCATCATTGCCTTTTACCGGCATCCATTCGCTGAGTGCGCTTTTAATGAGTGAAATGAAGTAGATTTGTCGATTACAAAACTGTGGCTGTGGGGCTCAACAGAGGCGAGGGCTGCTCTTAGAGTACAGCCATTAGCATTATCTCGTATTAAATTTTCTACAACTGCCCTTGCGATGGATGGTAATACAATATTATAAGCTGCATTATTGTTTTTAACGCCCAACTCTTGACTGGTTACGCAGTGAGTAGCTTAAGTAACTAAAATATCGATGCGTGAATGAAAACGAATATCAAAGGATTGACCAAAAATCAAAGTGGTGTTTAAGTCTTTATTAATTGTGAATTAACTTCGAAATAAGGAATTTAAATGAGTAGCTTCCATTACAGCATTCGGTCGCAGGACAATGCTGCGTATGCGTGATTTCCCAGTTTTCACAATTAAAACGACTGTCAAAGGATTGACCAAGATAATTTAAACAATCAAATAATAAGCATAAATGATTATAGAAGAGACTGCATTATTGTTAACTGAACAATAGCTTAATTGCTTTCACAGTGTGCTTTAAGTAGCCAAAAGTCGACAACGCGTCGTATGCGTGATTTGGGAAGACGAGCAAGTAAAAGTCATTTTGTGTATTCACTTTAAAGTAATCGATTCAAATGACTTTATTGTACAGACGACAACTTTTGACTGTGTCTGATTTGTCGCTGAAATCACACGAATTCGCTGTGTTATCAAGCGAAACTGAAATGAGTGAGCGCAGATTAATTCCTTCGAGCTGATAGATCAAAGCAGTTAGTGTCAAAGACAAGCAAAAGTACGAAAGACATTCAAAGCGATTGACAATCGCCAACTGCAACTTGCTGCAGTTGTTTGTGGTCCAAAAGTCACTCGTCGAGTGCTGTTGACATTTGGCCGAAGGGCAGCACATAGTCCCCTGTTTTCTCTCCTCTTCTTTTTTTTTACCTTTCACTCTGAGTGTCGTCTTACCTGCATCTTACCGGCAGCTTTTCAGTTGATCGGTGTCTGGTTACCAACTCGACTTTCTTTCTTATCAAAGCGTAGCGGAATTACGATTGCTTTGCATTGTTTGCTTTCAATTCGCCACTTTTTTTTCTATGCATAACGCTATTAATTACCAAGATGGGAATGCGAACTTCGGTTTGAACATGTGAATCCACTCAAATTATCCCTTAATATGCTGCTGCTTGTGCTTGTCGTTGACACCTAAGGGTGTGTTGCATTTGTCCATCAGTTTTATCTCTACAGACACACCGAAAGAAATAGCAAGAGAAAGAGAGAGGGGACAACAAGCGACATAAGTCTGGGGCAACGCTGAGAATATGGACTGGCAAAAGTGGCGAGAGAACTGACAGCTTGGGCAAAAGCGAAGGCGGCAAAATGTAGCGGCAGCTCGCCTGCCATATGACATGATTTCTCAGCTCTGATTTGGCAGCAACTTCTGAAGCTGAAGAACTTGCCGCAGGATGACGGTAACGATGACGAAGACGATGGCAAGCAACGGCGACTGCATGCAAACTGCAGCAGAAAGAATGAAACTTTTGCTCTTGCCGTTGCTTATCTGCACCACAGCCGCAAGCCCTTCCCCCCTTTGCCCCACAGCAGCAGCAGCAGCAGCAGCAGCAACTTCACGTCCTCCCCACACAACACAGCCCACAAAGAACTGACTGCTTGCAACGTCTGGAGGCATGTTTTTTGCCTTTATTTCCACTTGCATGCGAGACTTGTGAGTCTAGCGAGTCTTGTGAGTCCTGTGTCTTGCGTCCTTGCGTTTCATTCGACTGCACACACACACAGAGACACACACACACAGAGACACATGCTGGCACTTCTTAGCTGCTTGTTTGTGCGTGTTTCACTTTATTTGTTGCACAAAATTGGGTTTTAGTGGATTTTGTGGCAAATGATTTTTGCTGCTGCCGTTACGCTTGCATAAACTTTAATTTAATTTTGCAGCACACCGCACACTGGCTGCCAGCGCCTAGCACATCAAATGGTAAATGGTAAATGGCAAATAAAATAAATAAAAATAGTGAAGACAGTAAGAAAAACATGTTCAATTCTCTCTCTCTATCTACGTCGAAGGTTTTGCCGAAAATACTTCATGTGCTTGCAGCTACAAGACTTTGCTCTTTGAAGTGTCGACGACGATTAGGGGAGGGCAGCTCTGAAGGGTTGCGCTACCAGGTGGCATTTAAGTTGTAAATTGTGTATAACATGCAACGAAAATTAAGAGTTCAAAGCTATCGCTGAATTAAGTCAAGTAAACTTGTTTCTCATCACTACAAGCTACAATGAAATTTCAAGTAATTTTACATATGTTTGCTGAAATTATTGATCATAAAAGGAAATTACATATTTTTTAGTACTTTCCACTAACGTGTTCTTACTTTTCAATCGAAGCTTGCTGAAATATGCAGCAAGCGATATAATAAAGCCACAAGGCACAGCAAACGCCTTTTGTCGCTTTAAGAAATGCACAAGAATGCAATTGACTTGAAGTAAGAAAGGCAAAATGTGTGTTCAGCTCCAGAGCACGAGCAGCACGGAAGAAAAGCCATAAAATGGCACTCGCACATGCACAGGTGAAAAATTATAGCGTAAAATTCATATTTGATGACTTTTTGATTGCCAGCCCGAAAGCAGTCTTCATCCCCAACGCCATCCCCATCCCTCCTTTGCTCAACTCCATCCGCACAGTCGCGACCTCAAGCTGCCTTAGATCCTTAGAGGCGCTGCCACATAATGCAACGAAAAGTGCTTTCAATGGCATCATTGTCAACGTTGTCGTTCTCCACACAATCATCATCATCATCATCATCACCATCATCATCATCATCATGTAGGGGGCTGTAGTTGTTGCAGTTGATCCAAAGCAATGCCGAGCAGTAGGATTAAGTTGAAGCCGGATTTGGGGCATGCACTTCTGCAGCTGCCTCGCCAAACTGACATCAACTTTAAATGTGTGTGTGAGCGACTGCTTTTCGCTTTTCAAAAGGTATTGTGCCCTCTCCCTCTCCCTTTCCCCGGGGCTGTTGAGATGCCTCCCTTGATAATGATGTGCTCGAATTTCAATTCTGACGCAAAGCATAAAAATAACTACACTGCGGCTGAATGCGCAGAGCCCACAGAGTTGTGCACAAAAGATCTTATTAATTGCTGCCACATGAATTCAATAATTGAGCGTAAGATCTCTTCTAACTAACATTGAAAGTATCTTTTTAATTAACTTTGTAATATATAGACGCCCATTAAATTGTTTGCTAGTATTAGCTATATTGTATTTTTTTCTTCTAGTTTAACACTCGGCCGTTAATTTTAAACAAAAAACATGATGCAGTAAATTAATAAATCATTATTTACATTTGCTTTTTTTGTATCTATGCTTAATACCATAACAATGGATAATAATAATAAAGTTATTTCATTTCATTAGCAATTGTCTACTTGGTGGCTTTCTAATTTATTAAAATTATTTAATATAATAATAAATGTTCACTTAAAAATTATATAATTATATTTAATAATAATCACGTTATTCAATATACAATAACTAACTTTTGGATCACATTAATTAATAAACGAAATTATATGCATACAAATTTTATCTACAGTGCCATCGAGTCGTATACTTAATGTTTTTGGATTTTGTACCTGGGTTTAAATCCCTGGCAATGCGAAATTAATTGTGCATTTTTTTGTTGTTAGCTAATTTCAATTATGGAGCAAAGAGCGTTGCCTTTCTGGGTGAATTCCCGGTGACGCTAATGTGCAGGCAGCAATGATGATGACACTAATGCTTGCTGCTAAGCACACACATACACACATACACAGCTCTGCGGGTATTACACACCTACACCCACTCACACATACTCACACACACACACGTCATACGCACCGTGTGCCTATGTCAATGTGTTAATGACTCGACGGCATTGCATAAAACGCGGCGCTAATTTTCATTGTTGGCTTCTGACAGTCTCTGACATTGGCTGTATTGTCGCCTCGCTCTGCACCAGTGTGTGCGTGTGTATGTGTGTATATGCTCCACATATGTGAAGTAGACGCTGTCAACGCCCGTTTACTCTTGTGTGCCGTCATTTGTGCCAGTTTCAACTTGCGCCGCTTGCACCCCACATCCTTTGCCTTATGTAATACAATTTATAACAACTTTTTTCCACCATTTTGCCACACACACTTTTGTATTGGCGCCATTCGCGTTTTCTCAGGCGTGGGCGGCAAACACACAAGTTTATTACTCATTGACCTTAATTGCGTGGCGTTAAAGTCCAAGGCCGGCCAAAAGGAAGCGAGCCCATTTAAAGCCACGCATTATTTGAAGAGCCCGCAAAGTTGGCATAATCGGTAAATCGCTGAACTAATTTCTAAAATACGTTTGCAAGAATGTATATATTTACGAGTGGAAACAACTAAAATGACCAAGGAGTCTCTTGTCGTTAACAGTGTATTAACTAGAACATAGAGTTTTTCACTTGAGAACTATTTAATATATAAATGTGGCATACAGAGGTGAAAAGGTTAATATATATTTTGTAATGTAATATTAGTGTCTGACAACGAGACTAGAAAACATAGATATATGCAAATGTTTACTGTCCGTCTAAACACAAAAACTGTAGCACCCCTTTTTTTTGTATATCACCCTTTCATGTGTTTGTGTTGATTGCTTTAGATTGCTACAAAAGCGTTTTATTTATAAATTCAATTATAAGTAGAATTTCCAACATTTGATTGAATTTTAAATTTGAAAAAACAGCAATAGAACTGCAGTCATAATGCTTAAATTGTGTGATTTCATAGTCTCTCTTTTCTCTTAGATTAAAATTTAATTATACCTTTTGTTTTTTGTTTTTTTTTATTTGTTGAAATAATACGAAGTGGTATTTGCGCAGCTTTAAAAATTTGAAAGAAGGAAATGTTAAATTAGAATAATGCAAGGATCAGTATCGTATTTATGGTCGTGTATTCTAGACATTTGCTTAAGATATAAAATATGAATAAATCAATATAAATATAGTTCTTAATTAATTGACTAATCCTTTACGGAGGAGATTTAAAATAATAAAGCAGATGTTGTAAATAAATTATTCTTTAACTTGAGCAGAGACAAGAGTAAATTGTAATCCATACTTCAACAACAATTTATTAATTGTTGACCTACGTAACGAAAACTTCTATGGTTTAGTTATTCAATGGAGCCAGTGAAAATAGCAATTTGTAGAAGGCCTGCAATTAGATTCATATTAATGTAAATATTCATGATTTTTTGAATACTTTGAGTTTGTTCGGTGCGCTACAAATGGAGACGGAAAATCCAGCCACGCTTCCGCTTCCCGTTGCCCGCTTCCCGCTTCCCGTTTCTTGTCATTCGTTTATGAGCTTGTGAGCTCGTGCTCAGTGAGCTGCTGACTTCTTTCGCCTCAAACAAACACAACAAGTAACAACAGTGGACTGGGAAGTTGGCTTGACGACAACAATTCCAGCGATTTTTATTTGCCATTTGGCGATTTTACAACTTAGCTGGCGCCTGGCTTATGCCAAACTCAAACCAACTGTGGCGCGCTCGTCATCGTCAGAGTTGGTGCCGCATTCGGTGTCACTCGGCGGCGCCATGCTTGGAAAAGCCCAGCCAGTCTCAGACCAAGACCAGGTTCTGAATAGCCAAGTAAGTGGTGAGTATATGCGGGGATATGCGTGCGATACAGTTATAGTATATGGATGTATATATAGTATTAGTATTCGCGTATTTGTTTGCTGTTGAGGTCGCGTGCTGTGCTCGTGATGGCAGTCGCCAAAATGGCGTTGCGTGCTGCCACAAAATGTTTGTTAAAAATTTCAGCGAGCTAACTAAATAAAATACGAGTAATATATGTATACTATGTTATTATATATACACACAGGGACGAGGCGACGAGGCGACGAGGCGACGCTGCGTATTAGCAAAAGCACACATAGAAATTTGTATGCGTCACAGTTAGAGTCCGAAACAGAGCCAGAGACAAGGAACAAAGTCATTTGGTGCTAAACAAAAATCATAAAAAGATTTATGGCGCTTTCAAGGCAAACGCCGAGACAACGTGGAGACGCGCAGTTGAGCGAAGAGAACGAGAGAGAGAGAGAGAGAGAGAGAGAGAGAGAGAGAGAGAGAGAGAGAGAGAGAGAAAAGAGAGTGAACGACATTGGCATCAAGGCATAAAAGTAAAAAAAAAAAGTAGAAACTGCGTGCGAAAAGTGCTTTGTGCCTTTTCATTTGCTTTGAGAATTGTTGCTGCAGCGTAGCGCAAGGAAAAGTTGATAACTAAAATGGCATTAAGGCGATGGATAAAGTTGAGCAGTGAACGGCCATAAATCGAATGGATCGAATGGACTCCAACGGCAGTTGAGGTGATGACTGCTGATAGCTAATGAGGCGCGTGTCTCTTAGTCATCGAGTGTGACACACGAGCTCAGCCCAAGGACACCAGCGACATTAGTGTTCACTGTTCACTGTTCAGAGTTCAGCTGGCGAACGTCAATTAACACAACGTACATAATATGTAAATTGAATAACATTAGCCTAAAGATTAGAAATACTGATTATTTGCACACTCACCGCCTCGTTAATGTGCACAGTGCGAAAGCAACCAGAAGAAATACCCAAATCACGTCTAAAACATTGTCAAAAATTAGTTCAGTCCAAAATAGAACTCTAGAATAATTCTTGGTTTGTAACTGTTTCATTGATTCTCCTCATTCAAGAAAAAAAAAATTTTGTTCAGAATACAAAATCTTAAATCAGGATAAATCACATAAATAATTCAATTTGTTTTTCAGAAGGCAAAACCATTATTTTTTATTTATATGTTAGTTAGTATTATTATTAATATAAACAATTATTTGTATTTATTGAAACGTTTATTTTCAAGGTAAACGTTTATATTGAAAATATTTTATTTTTTAGAATTATGTTAAAATGTGTTGGAAGCATTTTTTAAGATCGACAAATTTAAGTACTAAACGCTCGTTATTGTAATCATGAAATTATATGAATCATGAAAATACGAAAGTAGAGATAAACAAGAGTACAGTTTTAAAGTTCTTAAGTTTCAAATTTTTTTTTAATAAATTTTTGATCTAATTTCAAAAACTCAGATTGAATTCATGTTTATTTTTTTTTTTTTAGAAATAATCGCTGGTTGCAAAAATGTAATTTCTTCGAAAAATATTCTTAAATGTAAGAATTGTTTTTCACACAAAATTTTGTTCTCTGTGAAAACATTTGCAATTCATTCGGCATTCGGCAATCTTCATTGCCGTGTGTTTAAGTGACTTTCTTTTTGATCGATGCCGCTTTTTCGCAATCAAAATTGCAACCTTGTAGCTGTTAACTGTTGCCATTTTGTGCATATTTCGCCTGTCAGCTGCGACACAAGTGCGCGTCCAGCGTGAGAAATAATACGTAAAGCTGTCAGTCATATCGAAATGTTGCACACACAACACAATTGCATCCTGTTGCCCGTTGTGGCAAATGCCGCAGATCGATCATCGCGCTGCTTACCGAGCTGTAGACGTGTTTGCGACTTTGCCGACTGCACGAAAAGGTCGGATGCAAAATTTATTGGAAGCCTGCTAATTAAACTTGCGCTCTGCGAACGTTCAAGCAGCAGCAGCAGGAAAAGCAGCAGCGGCAGCAACTCAATAAATTAAACGCACGCTGGCCAAAGTTCATAAATTAAACCCATGGCGCCTGCAGCTGCATTTCGCTTACCCTCACTTCTGTTGTTGTCGTTGTTGCTGCTGTTTTTAGGCGCCTGCAAAGGCAATCGCCACAACAAAAGCAAACAAAAACAATTATGAGCTAAAAAAATGAGAATAAAAAATAAAGCAATACCAAAAACTCAAATTGTAAAACAACCCGACTAATCGAATACCCAGCAGTGAAATGCAACACTATAATAAAAGCAATTAGATGGTTTGAAGGAGACTCAAAGCGATATTACATATATCACTCTATTAAAACACGTCGTATTCGTTATACAAACATTGGAAATTATAATAAAAGTAATAAACAATTGGCATATAAGACACTTCAAAGCTGAGCTCATAATTCTAAGCTTAATATATAACTTACCAAAAAAGAAACAAAATAACTATACGACAATTCAAATTAATAAAAAAAAAACAATTATGCGGACAATTTTATTTATCAAGGAATGGTATGATAGACACTTCAAAGCAAAGTTAATAAATCTATGTTTTATATATCAATTACCAAAAAAATATAACTGTACGACAATCTCATTTAACAAAAAAAAACTATACGAACAATCTTAATTATCATTTATTTATCAATTTTTATTTTATTTATCAAAGTTAATAATTCTAATCTTAATAAATCGTAAAAAAAGAAATATCCAACAATTCTTATTAATAAAAAAAAACTATACGACAATCGTAATTATCAAGGAATGGAATAAAAGACACTTCAAAGCGAATATTATAATTCTAAGCTCTATATACCACATAATAAAAACAACTATACAGTTATCTAAATTATCAAAATTATCAAGGAATGTGGATTTAAACACTAAAAGCATTGAAAGCAAAACTAATATTTCTATATACATGTTATAATTTAGTACTATATTTATACAATTCGGAAAAGTTCCCTCAAATTATACATTTGATAAAAAGTAAACAGTTGAAAGGTGTTCAAAGTGAAGCATATATTTCTACATTCTACATTTCTATATTCTTTTAAAACTATATTTTATAGCCTTGTGATAATCATAATTATAGAATATACTGCAACAAAAATATAAATTTAAATGAAATGAATCGGATGCGATGAAAAAGAGTTGAAAGCGAAGTTAATATCATTAATCATTTAACATTATGTTCAGCAGAGTCCAAATATTAAACTTGCGCCAATAAAATTATGCATTTAAAGAAACGCAAACAGTTCAAAGGGAAGCTAATATTGATAACAATAATATATATACTTCACTTTGCGATTTAATGCACTTGAAAACATGCAACTTTACTGTACTGTACGTCATATATATCACCAAACACCAAATTTAGGCAAGCGAAATAAGCAACCTTGCGACAATAGCAACCATTATGCTATCGCTTTGGTGTGCAGGGTACCACAAAAAAGAAGGCATTGGGCATAATTTACTACGACGGAAGTCGCCACGGATGCAGTGAGTTAAACGCGGCGGCTGTTGCAACAATCCTCAGCCGTGCAATTCGTCGTCGTTGCCACTAGCATCATTTTGTTGGGCCCATAAGTAGGCTATAGTAGTAGACACGAAGTTGCATTTTGTTTTTGTCTGCTCGCTGCCTGCATTGTTTGTTCTCTTCTCTCCTTTGTTCCTTTTGCTTTTCGTTTTCGTTGTGTGTGTGTGTGTTTTTGTTTTTTGCCGAGGCCTGGCACAAAATTTTATTGTTACACAAAGTTTCCAATTGCGCACAATGAAAATTGGCAGTGGCTGAGGGGGCGGTGAGTAATGAATGAAAAGTTTACGCCCACCGGTCGCGCCCCTTTGCAACGCCTCAAAACTTTTGGGCGGCGCACAATTGCAAATGCATTAAAACAATGAAATTTTGCTATATTGAGCTTGAAGCTCTCTGCACAAAATCGTGCTCCAGCGGCAAAGCAGTTTCCTTTGTGGCCTTTAAATCTGGCAGGCATTTGGCGAGTGGCAAGTGGCAAGCGGCAAGTGGCAAGTGGCAGACTTTGACTTGAGCTACCAAATTAGTTGCAGATCTTAGAGTTTAATCATTAAAGTAATATTAAACAGTCTATTTTGAATAACAGAATTTGAATTTCAACTTGTCGGTTTCTGCTTAAAACACATTTAAATCTGCGATACACATTTATTCTTATTAACCAAAAATGTATGGCTAAGATACACATATTTAGCCATTAAATCAGGCGTTGAAAATGAAGCTTTATAAGGCAACAGAATCACACGAGTTACTGCGAATTGTTGCCGCCAACAACTTGAGCAGCCTCCGCTCAGTGGCCCAATCAGCAGAGGAGACAGCTGCAGATCCCACAAGGCTGCATATTTTGTGGTCATATGCAAATCTGAAAGCCAACAAAATCGGGTGGCAACAGTAGCAGCTTCTTGCATTGCGAGCTGTAGATTGCCTTGCATGTATGCGCATGAAATTAACACCAGGCAGCAACTGACTTCTGTGTGTGTGTGTGTGTTTGTGCTGAAACGAATAAGCGCACTCTTAGATACACATAGGCACACAGATACAGACACACATGTATAGTGAGGGCGACGCAGGCGAAATGCAAATGCAAATTGCATTTGTTTGCGTTGTGTCATTTGTCGCTTGGCAGCTCTGACGATGCGAAGTTCATACACTCAAATGCGACAACTTGTTACAAAATTCATAAACTTATGAAATATACATCACCTCGACTCCGCAGACCGAGTCAGATGCATTATAGACAGACAAACAGAACAGACAAACTAGACACTGCAGCTAATTTTATGAACTCAAGTCAACTCACTGGGAGATTTTGTCAGTCAGTCAGTCAGCTAAGAATTACACTTGATTTGAAGAATTAAAATCAATTTGAGATCGTAGCAAACCCTGGATTTTCAACTACACACATTCCGGGCAAAATGGCATCAGATTTTACATTCGTTTCCTTGAGCTCGGACAGAACACTACACTAACTATCTACACACTATTCGACGTCAATTTCACCAGATCAATATTCCGGTAAGCAGAATTAATTTTTAGTTTTTTTTTTGCTTTATTTACACCTCGATTCATTTATGGCAGCATTTGATAAACAGAAATGGCAGAAATGGAGGATACAAACCCACCACCTGGAGGAGGAGGACAGCAGCCAATGTCAACCACATCTGGGTCCCATCGACTGTCGAGCCCTTGGCTAGCTGCAGCTGCTGTGGCCGCTTACTCTATATGGGCATTGTGGGTTAGGATGCGGAATTTGATGGCAGCTGACAACAAGTCGGCAACGCGGGGTGAAATTGATGACCTCGAGCCCGAGGACAAGTTGCGGCACCGACGGAAACAACAACAACAACATCCGTCGAATCCCGCCGTCGCTCTTAGATCGGAAACCATGTCTGGTGAAGTCGGATGTAACATTGAAAAGCCGCAACCGCCGGGTTTCTTAAAGACGCCGATCCTTAGCTTAAAAGTAGCAACGGCGGGAGTACACTAGCACACACACCCATACACACCCATACACACACGCACGACACACCCATACATACACGCACAACACACCCATACATATACACTCAAAAGACATACAAAGCTCAAAATACACATACATAAATACACATACATGCACACACACACACACACACACATAAAAAAACCATTCGCGTACCCTACACACATTGTATATAAAAGACACTGATGACATGGAAGACGGGACACGTTGGAATTCTTGCGATTTTAGGGGGGTCGCAAGCTATTAGAACGCTGTCTTTAATTTTGCTGTTGCCTAATTGTTTAAATGTCGTTTGTGCTGCGATGACAAGTGAGGTGGAACAACTGAACAATAAAAAGCTGTTATAAAATTGAAATTTACTTTTGCGTTGATGGGTGATAGGAAATGTTTCCTTCTGGGATTAATTTTATTGACCGTCCTGTCTATTCACCTTGTGATGCCCAATGCGCACGACCGAGATGAAAGGCGCATTTGTTGATGATATGAAGAAATTTCTTTCTATGCATAAACGCTGATTAATCTTGCCAGACATTGTATTGATTCAATTGCAACCAATTTTCAATAAAAGTAACTTTCAAAGCTAAAATAATACGTAGGATTTATTCTGTAAACATGAAATTTCGTTTAACATTGCAAGACACTGTTTATAATAATATTTTAATACTCTCGAAGGATGTTGAGGAGCACAATTTGTAAGTCGAGATGGCTGATAATATATAAATATTTGTAATTAGGATCGTCAGCAGACACTTAGATTACGCATATCATTATTACACTAAAATGATTTCTATGTTGTCTAAGCTTAAAATTACGCTGGTCACCGTCTCTATTTAGATGAAGGCTTCACCTCTTAATTTGCCAACAAACAGACAGATCTAAATTACGTATATAGAAGCCTGAATTATTCTTGGAGTATGGTTGATATATTCATAGTGTGCATTGAGAATATTTATAATTCGCCCAGACTACTGAGTCTCACTACCTCACTGACATTCATTTTCACTCGAATATTTCAATTCTTATAGTTTACCGAAGTAGGCGAGCAGCCGAAATTTGTCGACTGAAGGGATTTGGGGAATAAATAAAGTTATTCTCATCCAGCACTTCAATCTGGAAGTAACATAAACTTATCAAACTTATTTACCGGTCTTCTAAGTAAATATATTTGAATATTTATTTTATTTTTCTCTAAATATTCAGCAAAAAAAAAGAAAAAACAAATAAAAATATATTTAATTTCTTTCAGTATTCAACAATGGGTGACGAAGCAGTAGCTACCACAGCAACACCAGCCAAGCCAAAGACGACCACTTCCGGTGCTCAAGGGCTATTGGAGAACAATGCTTGGTTAACTGCAGCCGCAGTCGCACTTTATTCCACTCAGGCTTTGTGGGTGAAACTTCGAAAGCTGGGACTGGGACGTAAGAAGGGCAAGAACGTTGATAACGCCAACGTTGACATGGTCGGTGGCCAAAAGGCGGAAGCAGTTGCAGATGCAGATGAAGATGAAGATGGTTCATTCCCAGAGGATTCTCCGTCTCTGGACAAGGAACTAAACGTTGACCGTTCAATGCTTCCGTCGCATTCGCACGCTCAGCTTCAGCTGGTGGATCGCGATGTATTCTAAACACAATGATGAGGACACGGATTGTTAAATCGCATAATTAGCATAATTTTTTTTCAAAATTTCTATTTGTTATTTCTGCTTCGATTTCAAGTATGAGGTTCATATGCATAAACGGTACACATGGCACAAAATTAGCAAAACCTACCCCGACTTTTAATTTATTTATGTTTTCTTTCTTAATGCGTTAAAAAATAATCTATAATGACTACTTAATATTTGCATTGAGATTGACATATTGCTTATTGTATTTTGGTTTGACAATGGAAGAAATGAGAAAATAGATATCATAGTATTAAAAGAATGTTGTTTGAAATTATGCTGGTCACTGTTTTTAATTTGGGTGGGCCGTACAAAATATGTGATAATCGAATCGTTGAATTTGAAATGGATAAGCTTTAAGCTTGTATGCAAATCAACGACCCACAGCGACTGCAATTAGTTCTTCAATATCTTCTCACGATGCATGAATTCCAAGGATGTAAGATTAAACAAGTAAGAAAGCTACAGTTGAGTGTGCTCGACTGTGATATATAATATACCAAAAGTATTTTTGGTATTTTTGTGTACATATGTACCAAAACTCGAGACTATCTTTAAAATTGCGATAGTAAATCGTTTTTTTTTTCGATTTTAGGGGGCGGAAAGGGGCGTGGCAAAAATCTAAAATAAAGTTGATCTGCGTAGGACATACACCAATACTGGTTCCAATTTTGAAATCTCTAGCTCTTGTAGTCTCTGAGCTCTAGGTGTTCATACAGACAGACAGACAGACGGACAGGCGAACATTGCTATATCGACACGGCTAGTGACCCTGACCAAGAATATATATACTTTATGGGGTCGGAGATGCTTCCTTCTGCCTGTTACATACATTTCCTGAAGTCACAAATCTATAATACCCTTCTACCCTATGGGTAGCGGGTATAAAAAAATAAACAATTAAAATAACAATTGGTTCATTCACGTTACGCTTTTCTTGTGATCTCGATATAGGTTTAAACGCGATTATTCCATGTTTTATATGCGTCTTAAAAATGAGTTAACTATATTGATTTAAGTGTTTCAGCCAACAATTGATCTATTTACATATATATATATAAATACATGTATATATATATATATATATATATATAGCAATCAACAACGTAACTCTTAATGTAATTAATTTCCTCAATTTTTTTTTTTAAGTTTTTCTATTTGGTAATTTTGTTTAGTCTCACAGTAAAGTGTTTAGTATTTAGTTTGACAGTTTGAAGAGAACAATTTGTGATCGAAGCAAGCGTTGCCTTTGATTTGAACACCAGGTACTTGTTTGCTCGAGACTATATTTATCATTCATATTCAGAACACCGATCTGAAAGTATCTCGATAAATTTTTTAAATTTCTTTTCCATTTTACTATTTTAAGTAAGTAACCAAATAGCATATAGAAAAATTATAAATACTGCAAAAGAGTTATACTCGGAAAAAAATATATTTTTTGTTTCTTTACCTTTTGAAATAATCAATAGCTATATATTATTTTATTTTTTCATTTAATTTATTTTAGTATTCAACAATGGGTGATGAAGCAGCAGCAGACACCACAGCAGCACCAGCCAAGCCAAAGACGACCACTTCTGGGGCAATTGGAAGCTTCCAACCTGACGCATGGCTAACAGCTGCCGCTGTGGTGGCGTTTTCAACTCGCGTCTTGTGGGCTAAGTTTCGCAATTTGGGATTGACCAAGAAAATCCAAAAGATTGACGAATTGGATACCGAGGAGCCACCGATCGCCGATTGTACTGCCATTGGAAATGGCGAGGCCAAAGACGCCGCAGATGAAGAGACCACAGTTGAAGAAGAAAAAGAGGAGGAGGAGGAGAAGGAAAAGGCGGAGAAGTTGGTGCAACTCGAGCCAAAGATGCTACAGGTCTTGGACGTTGACGTGTTTTAGGCCAGCATACGGAAAAGATGACGGAAATTGCATAGAAGAATGCAAAAATTCATATTCTAAATTTTATATCGTTCGGTACCTCTGCAGATGAATTCAATTCTGATGCACAAAAGTAAATAAAATTTATCCAACAAATCAAAAAACATAGACTATTTCTTCGCCTAAACATAACTTGTTTAGTTGCACATATAATTTCGCTCGCTGCTCATGATAATGACATAGCAAACATACAAAAAGGCGAAAGACCTGCAATTCTGTACATCTGCAAATATATGCCGAGTGCACAGTTGATGGCCGGTCAAACATAAATATTATTTACCATTGCATTTGCATTAATTTGCAGCGCGTTTGGCAACCGCTTGACACCTCATCAATTTTTGCTCTCAACAAAGCAGCAAACAAACACGACCAGCCAGCAAGCAAAGCACCATCAATCAATCAAATTCGCAAACGTACCGCGCGTCATTATGTCACGGCAGCGAAGCAAAAAAACACCGCAAAATCGCGCTGCCTACGGCGCCAATGGATAACGGGAAATTGGAGCACATGCAATGAACCGATCACAGTGTTCGTTTGTTGGTTTCTGCTCCTCCTCCCCCTCCTCCTCCTCCTCCCCCCTCCATACCTTCTCATTGCTCGCCGTCGTCTTTTACTTTTCATTTCACGACAGCTATCTATGATTCCCACAACTCGCACACATATGCACAATGTATGTATATTTGTCGGTCCACAAAAGGAAATAGCGGAAAAAAAAGAGCGAGCGAGAGAGCGTCTGTGGCTAGCGGAAAGAAAGACAGAGAGAGCGAGCGAGAGAGCAAGCGAACGGGGTTAACGAATGCAGGGGCCAATTAGTGAGTGCGTGGCTTGTAAATATGCGACATAAACCAAAATCGTTATAGGCCTATTCTTCAACAACTTTTATGTTCAGCATTATTGTGATTTTAATCCTATTTTCTGCCATATACAAAACAAATTCGAATCATCTACGTTTTTTAGACTTTTCGTGACAAATGTCAATCGGAGATTTATTTTAGCTTTATTGATGTGCTCACTTGATACATAGTTTTTTTTTATTTTCGAAGCAACCTACTCGTAAGGTGTCGAATAAGTAAATAATATATTTGTAGTTTACAATAATACGAGTTATTGGTTAAATTTCAACACACTTTGAAATGTCTGAGCCTGGCGATGCGGTCGCGATGACAGAAGGATTTATTTGCTCGGCAACGATTGCACAAATCTGTCCCAAATTATGGTACATTTTACCCACCGTAACGTTGGCATTGTGGCAGATGAAGCGCATATTGCTTGGTTCAGTGCGAAGGATAGGAATCACTTAAATGTCAATAGCAGTTGCGGTTAAATGGCAAATATAAAGCAAATTACATGTGTTTTATCGACCTTTCGATGGCCAAAAGTTGTGATCAAATTATAGTGAAATAATGAAAATAAGTATTGTACAACAATATGTAAAGCAATGGAAAACTACGATTTTCTACAGAAATTAATAAAAACCTATTTGGAAAGCAAGACAATTGCTTATATAGCAGGTACTGTACATTTTAACTATTTTTATTCGATATATTATCGAATGATACGCATGCTTTAGCTCAAGATTATGACGAAGTTTTCGTATTGTAATTGGATTAATTTCATATTATTTAATTATCGAGTTATATGCAATGTGCTAGGAATATGAATAACTGATGGTGGTGTAATTATCTTTTTAATCGTGGTTTTTCTTTTCCTTTCTGCCATCGTCGGGCATTTGTTGTTTGCTTGTGTAATTATGTTACCATCGATTTCATAACACGCCACAGAAAAACACAAACATGTTGACGCTGAACGCTCTAAAAACCAAAGCTCAACTAAATCAACAACAATTATTTTTCCCATTTTCTTTTACCGCCACTTTTTCTTGTTATTCATGTATTTTTTTCCTTTTTTTTTTGTTTCTTATGGTATATTGTTTCTCTGGACAGCTTCACTATTTGTGAGATGTTTATTTTTTTGATATCACCTGACCAATGGAGTGAAAAATATCGCAACTATTCAGAATGCTAAATTCCAAGCAAATATTCTATATACATTTATTATAGAGTATTCCATAGTGTTTGGCCATAAACTGTGAGGCTGATCAATTTCCTCCAGCTTTTTAAATTAATCGCCCTCGATACGGAAAGTCAAACGCGCTTTTGGCATAATTACTGCAACCCGTGGCAGCTCAAACAATAATTATGATGTCAGCCTTGGCTGTTACTGTTGTTATTGTTATTGTTGCTGTGGCTAATGCACTTGCTGTTATCGTCATAGAGCGTCTCGATAATGTGCAGTTTAGTGTTTTGGGTGAGGCTCGTTCCCGAATGACGCTTTCGCATAACAACAAGTTTCAGACTCGACTCGAGTTTTGGCGTCGACTTTGTATCTTGACGTCTCGTGTAATATTTGCCCGCAATTATTGCGAGACGCCGCTGCAAAAATGTTGCTGTTGTCGCTGCTGTTGTCGCTGCTGTTGCGGTTGCATGTTGCAATATAACAATTTCGCTTTCGCTTTCCGCCGCAACCAAGTCGGAGAGCCAAGTCAGTAGGCATTTGATTTTCTTCATGCGGATCGCATTTAATAGTGAGTCATTTGGAGCGACATCGACCTCAGCGGATGCAATTCATATGAAATTGTTGTGGGTACCGTCGAACATACATATGTGTCTATGTGAAAGACGGAAATGTGCAATGGGATTTATATTCGTAATATTTTAGGGGATAGGAGAACGGTCTTAAGCTGCTTGTAATCGCAACATTTGCAAGTGTGTTGTGTTAATATTTACAAAACCATTTAGGCTAATCCAAAAGTTGACAAATGTGTCTCTGAATAAGCACAGCTAATTTGCCAACAATACATAAAAAGTAGGTATACATAAATATGGCATTATTCAAAAAAAGTTGGAATTGCGAGTGCATAATAACTTTTTCGTTCAAACTTTTAATATTTGCGAACTGCACCGAGTGGAGTAAATGAAGTCACCTCTTCAATGGCTTAAAAGGCGGGGGCAAAAAACAACAACAACAACAACAACGACACTTTTTCACAGAGTTGCTGCGACCTTTTGCCTTACGCACAGGGCGAAAAACAAATGAGCAAAGGATTAAAAAAGTTTTGCTCCTGCTCTGTCATCTTTTGCTTGAAATCTGTTGGCTTCTGAATTCAATTTAAATTTAATTACTTCAAAATGCCAACTTATGACACACATTTTGTGGGCTAATGAGCCAACTCAGCTCGTCTGCTCGTCTGCTCGTCTTCTGTCTGCCTGCCTGCTTGCCTGCCAAGACAATGTCAATAAGCTCGTGAGTCAATCTGTCAGTCAGTCAGTCAACTAGACAGTCACGTCATTGTTGAAGATTTCATTTTGTATTTAGCATAATTAATGCACAGTGTCTGCAACTTATGTAAATGTATCTGTTACTGTCTGGAGCGTCATACATCCGCAAGTGCGTGTTTGGATCTGTGTTTGTAAATATGAGTTGTAGGCAAATATGTTTGCCACCTTCTGTCCCTCTGTCAGCTCACTACAAGCCCTGAAGCTCATTGTCGCTGCCTTTAATCAGATCAGCGTTATTAGCATCGAAAACAACAACGCAAGGGCAAATCCTTTTTGTCCTTTCCTCCCTTCCTCTCTCTCTCTCTCGCTCTCTCTGCCTCTGCCTCTTTGAGAGTGTGTCTCAATAATAATAGGATTGCTACTGACATAATCTGCCGTACATGCCACAAGTGTGGGAGAATGAGAGAGCAGATTGTTGTCAACTCATTGCAAATATTTGTACAATTAATACACACACAATTGATACGAGTTATGTTGTTGAAAAGCGATGTCTTTAAACAACTTGAATGCAAAAGCAGAAAGTTAAAATTAAAGCCAAGCAAACCGCACGTTAACCTCAAGTCCAAAATGCCAACATACAGACTGCTGGATAAGCAGCAGGATCAGGCACAACAGCAGCAGCACGAAAACAAAAGCCAAAGTGCGAAAACGGAAAATGAAAAGGTGCCAGGCGCGACCGGAAGGAATCAAGAGACAGCGACGAGTCGACAGGCGACTGGCGACTGGCGACGGGCGACAGCAGCATGTTTTGGCATCGTCTAGAAACTTACAAACATGACATTAAATGTTGCCTGCCTGCCTGCTTGAGAAGCGTCGGGCCCCAGACCCAACAACAGCTGGATGAAGACCTCTAAGAAACAGGTGAGCAAACGCATTGCAGTTAAGTAAAACTTTTGCCACGCCAGCCAACAACGCAGAGTTTCTGCTTTCTTTCTTTCGTTCGCTTCTCGCATTTCGTATTGCGCATTTTTTTTTGCTTTTGTTATTTGAATGTGCAAGTTGCGCATTCGCCACATGGGTCTATGGGTTTTGGGGCACATCGTTTGCTACCTATGGGAGTTTCATTTGTTGTTCATTTTTAAGCAGCTCGCGATTTGAATTTTCTTTTGCATTTATATGCAGCTTTATCAGCAGCAGCAGCAGCAGCAGCAACAACAACAACTGCAAAATTATAACAGCAACAACAACAACAACAACAGCGACGTGAGGCAAGCAGGCAGGAAAGCAGACAAACATGAGGCACACAAGCGAGTGAATCTCATGAGCAGGGCCGCAGTAAATTTACACAATGAAATCTTAAGCGCTCCCCCGGGGCCTGCGGAACTTACGCAGAGCTGCCGTAAGAAGTTCTGCAGACACACAGACACAGACGCACAGAGAGAATTACACCCTGAATTCAGCAGTGCATACTTGACTCCGGCACTTGAACAATGCCACATTTGTATGCCCCCCAAAACACACATATGTTATAAACCAAACCTGCCGACTGCCGGCTGTCGAAGGAGCGAGGAGCGAGAAGGATGCGGGAGCAGCGTTCGCTCGCCATTTGACCGGAAGTTCGACAAAGTTCAAATTATATGCGCCCACACACACATCGTGCTTGTGTGTGTATGTGGATGCGTGTGTGGCCTGTTTTTCATTCGTTTTTGCAAATAAATGAACCGTATACTAAAACAAACAAATTCAATTGAATCACTCTCCTGGGCATTACAATTGAATGTGCCCAGCGAGCACAACTCAATAGAAAACTCTATCGAACGGGATTTGCCGACGTTCGTCGCGTCCTCGTCGTCGTCGTCGTCTGGACTCGAATTTTCTTTGTTTTCCTCAGTGTTTGTTTATCGTACTCGCTCCTTATACATATATAATTCTTGCTCTCCCTCTCCGTCTCGTGCAAAATTCAATGAAAATGTTTAATTTGTTGCACAAAAAAAACAGTACAACAAATCCGCAGCAAGTTGCAAGAAAATGTTCGACAAATTCAACAGCTCTAGCTCTTCTAACTGGCACGATTACAAACATTATTGGCCAACTCACTGCATTTGGCTAATTGAAACCTTTTGATTATTTTCTTAAATTTCCAGCAACACATTTCCAAGTTCTGTAACATATCACACATCATTTACACTCGATATATTCCAATATATTTCCAGATGCCTCATTGAGGTGGACAACTGCGATTCGCTTGATATATTGCAGCGATTATACACGCTTCATTTTGATTTAAAAGGAAGCCATTCATTTGTTATTTCAACTGCTAATGCATCAATATGATTGTATGTTTTTATGACAGAAGAGAGAAGTAAAAAATCTGAAGTCAATTTGATATTTATTCGGCCACTCGATCACTCGTCTTCAATTAGGCAATTTAAAATAAATGGCCGATTAACCTCATGACCTACAATTATAATTTTAGAGGCAATTTCGTAACTTCAATTACAAAATGTGCTCTCATATTTGTAATTAAAAAATATATAAAATATATATTATTTTTACAAGCATAATTGCGGAACATATGTCTACAACAATCACTTTTATTTTGTTAGGCATATAAAGATTGCAAATTCATAAAATACCGTTTATAAAACTGACATTGTTATGACACCTTTAAATCAATTTTTAGAGCATTCATTAAATTTTTATGCACAGCAGAATGCAGCCCGGTTTTTGCCCTCGCCTGCCGGAGACCAGGAAGCACAACTACCTATTTGGGCCATTGCTGGACCTGCTGGCGTGACCACGCTGAAAGTATTGTGCATTTATCAAATACTAATCATTAGAAATATGTGCACAGAAATTGCATTATGAAAAGCCGCCCACTTGCTACAGCCAATTACCAAATTAAACTGATTGACTGGGGTACACCCTATAATAGTTTTCGTCGGTCACGAGACGACAGCAACGCAATCTGCATGCGACGCTTTGGTTATCAGACCAGTTTGCTACTGGGGGTATTAGTCAAAAAGCGGAGAGGACTTGGACTAATGGTTGGCAATGCGGTAGTCCACTGTCGGCGATAACTATGAGCAATTCATTTAATGATGATTTCAATGGGGCACTATCAAAAACATTAAGTGCTTTGGGTAGTTCGGTGAAGCAGTTCGCAGTGATTTTGGAGCTCACAAAAAAATTCCTGGCAAGTGAATTGAACAGTGCTAAACATACAACTTTCGAAACTTATTTGCGATATCTTCAGCGCATATCAGTTATAGGCAGAATTTGATTGGATGGCATCGCAAGTTGTAATCCGCAAAACTGTGCGTGATATAACTTAATTACTTTAAGCTGACATTACTCAAACGCATCGTCTTCATATTCAGCCAGCTGGTCGTGTACAAATGTAAACTGCACTCAGAGCTGATGTTGTCTGTGTCTGTGTCTGTGTCCAAGTGCAAATCAAAAACCAAATATTGGCGATTCAGTCGCCGAAAGAGAAGTTGCAAAAATGTTTTCACTTCACTGACTTTTCTGGCTCCATGCAATTTTCGCACTCAAGTGGAGTAATTTGCGGTCGTTGTTTGAATTGGCTTCCCCTCCTCTCTCCCTTTGCCCCTCCCCACCCCTTCTGCAACACATCCATCTGACAAAGTTTTCGCTTTTGACGGCACCGTCAATCGAAAGTTGAACAAGTCCATTTCGACGCTGTATTGGACACCGATTGTGTGCCTCTAACTCTTAGCCTCAAGTAGAGAGAGACTGGAACAGCAACAGCCACTGCAACTGCAACAGCGACTGCAACAGCGACTGCGACTGAGTGATTGGTAATCGCGGCGGGAGGCGGAGAGGGAGAGGGAGATGGAGAGCGGGGTGAGGTGGAAGGGGAGCAGCGCGCATGACATAATGATGGTCGAACATGCGGTAAACATTTGTTGTAACATTTTTGTAGACAATTTTAGATACACTGGATAACATCAACAACAGTTTTATTACATTGCGAAAATAACATAATTTGCTCAATCTCTGCGTTTGAAATGCGTCGAGATGTGGAGCCTTGAAAGTGCACAAAATAAATAAAAAATCTATAACGTGGTACTTGTGATTTATATGGGACTGTAACCGATTTTGTTCGACTCAAAATAGCTTGCGACTCTTAATTAACACAACATTGAAATTTCAAAGCATTTAAATGAGACAACTAAACTATCTACTAACTTTATTTAATTATATTTTTATACATAAACTAATTTGCGGTGTAATTCTGCAAATGGAGCCTTGTATATTACTTATACAATAGTGGTAATTCTTAATTTAAGTATTAATTAGCAATTTGCGACTCAAGTCTAGATGTTTATGCAAGCGAAGAAAGGAAGTAATAGACTAATAAATATATATACATAATTGAAGTTAATTTCAGAGATTATCGACTGATACGTTTAAATAGATTTAAGTATATTTTCAAAAACAATAAAATCCATTCAACTTTTGATTATCTTTACTTGAACTCACTCGTATCTACCCTTCTACCACTTTTTATAACGAACTTTATTAGCAATTTGAATTTATGTAAAAGAGAGCACAAATCTTCTGAAACTACCGAGTTTATGCCCATGTTAAACATCTTTTGGCAAAGCTTATTGAAAAACAACTTAACTTAAGCTGTAATTCAAACGTTGAGTAGTTTCAATGTAGCTTTTGGTCGACTGCTCTTGTCACAAAGCTGTCACTTGATTAACAATAAAATGGTAATAATAGTCATTGAAAGCAGACTTGATTTTCCGTTGTACAGTGTAATTAGATTGTCATTTTGAAGGCAGGTAAACTCGAGAGTGAAGACTGGGACAGTTGGGAGAGTTGGTGAATAGGTAAGCCTTTCATTGACAAGATGGGAATTATTACTGCCGCTGACAAGTGTCAGCAACTGTGGCCGATTGGTGTTGATAGCTGCACAATTAAAGTTTTGGAGAGGTTTGCGAAGACAACAACAAGACGACAACCACAACGACAAACAACAACTACTATAACCTGAACTACAACGATTTGGCGCCTTACTTACATAATGCCAGAAATGATTTACACAAATTATTTTGTAATGTGCGTTGGCAACTTCATGCTGCTGAATTTGGCCAGGCTTAAAGCCGTTAGTCGCTAGCCGCTCCAGCTACCACTCTCTGCCATCCATATCTATATGTCGTATCTGTCTATCTATCTCTCGCTCAAACTACGGCCTGTCGCCGTGAGCCGTAAGTCAAACAAATCAGTCGTGCCAGAAGATTAATGGCAGCATTATTGTGTCGCCTGCATAGTCATCGTCGGCATCAGCATCAGCCTTACAGCCTTACAGCCTTTCAGTGTTTCAGTCTCTCAAGCTCTCAGTCTACGATGGCACTCTCTCTCTCTCTCTCTCTCTCTATCTCTCTGTCTCTAGTCTGACCATGGCCCATCATCATCATTGGTAACTTCATCATGCGACTGCCAACTGTCGACTGTCGACTGCCGACTGCCGACCGCCGACAGCCGTCCCTGGTCCCTGGTCATCGTTGGCTACCATAACCCACTCACGTTTACAATGTGGCTGCAGACTACCTCACCTCCCCCCTAACGTCTTCTCCTGCCATTGGGGATATTCTTTCGGTGCAAAAATGTTGCATGCGATTTTTCTTGCAGTAAACAATTTTTCATGCCAGCTGTCCAGCTTGGGCTTTGTTGCTCTGTCCAGTTCCCACTCGCATGCATGCATATCTCGTTCAGGGTCTGCTCTAGTGGTCTGTCTGCCATTTGCCCTGTCTTATTATGCCATTGATCAGTTTGTTTTTACCAGATTTGGGGCGCCTGTCTGGCCCCAGCTTTTGCTTGCGATATTTGTATTGAGCCATGCATCAAATTCGATTTGGCAGTAACAAAAGAGAGTTTAATGAAATGATCCTTTAATTTGAGACGAGTTCTGCATTTTGTAGCCACTGTGATTCGAAATTTGCTACGCCTTTCTATCGTACTTTAAGTCTTGTTAGCAGACTGCGTGGATTGCGGGACGGGGGAAGAGGTAGACAGCCAAACAGGCTCGTCGAGCTATGCAAATTTGTCAACTTTATTGAGCTGCGCTCCTGAGGCAAGCAGGGCCAAGCAAAAACCCCAAAAATGCCGCCTTCCTAAGCCCAAACAACGCATTTCACATTGAGTCTGTGTGTGTGTTTATGTGTATGTGTGTGTGTGTGTGTCTGTGTGTGTGGCCGAATGAGGCTGGCTGGGTAGGTGCTGCAGTGGCTGCAAAACTTTTGCCCTGGCAGTAAGAAGAACATTTAATTAAATTCCTTTGCACCTTTAGTGCTGCGCTAAAAATTCCAGCGTCGAGCGCACAGCACAACTTACTGGCAAAAGACCTACAACGACAACTACAACGACAACGTTACAGCGTCAACGACATTCAGCAATAACAAATTAATCTTTGTGGTTGGCGCAACCGGAACAGGAACAGGAACAGGAGCTCCGAGTACGTCGCTCGTCCACGGCAGCTTAAGCCGTACAAATGAGGCATTTGATTTTAAAACTGGCGCAGCAAAAGTTGCCAAACAAAAACGGATAACGGGCCATCGACTCTGTTACTATTTTATGTCGTCCGCCGACTGCTGCTTTTATGGCCACCCCCCGCCGCCCCAAAACTCTCTGCGTCCCGCCCGTGGCTCTACTCAATCAACTGCTGAATTATGTTGACAAAGCACGCACACGCCCAAAAACCAACTGCCAAACAGTTGTGGTACAACAGCTAAGGCAAAGTTTTCAATTTACGTTTTTAAGGCTGGTGCCCTTGGCTTCCCAACCTACTCCCTCCCCGTTCCTCACCTTCTCCTGTCTCCTGTCTGCTGTCTCCTGCCTCCTGTTCGGGTTCCGTCCGTCAGAGGCTCCACAATTTGCTGGCACTTGCACTTCGTCTTCAATTTTGCAAATGCGCCTTAAGTCAGGCCACGTAAGCGGATGGAAATGCATAACAAAGCGTTTCTTATTAGCATGACACACAGTCAGCAGAGGAGGAGCGGCAGAAACTATGAAACTCTGGGCCACAGAGAGGGAGACTGGGACGGTAGTCATGTTGGCGTTGGGTTCAGAGGCCTTTTTGCCTTTAGGCCGCCTGTTTAATCGATAACTTTTTAATATTAACTTTATTTCTGTGTGCCATTTATGTCGGACTTTTAACAGCGAGCGCTGCTAAAATTTCGTATACAGCCAATCAATATTGCGTCAAATTACTACTTTCGGCAAATGTGCAAAGTCGTTGTCGATGAATAATTCAATTGCATTCATAAAACTAATCACTGCAAACAGTGAAATGTACATTTGCAGTTGTAAAACTCTAATCGAGCGCCGACTTCAGTTTTACGACTCGCGACTTATAAATTGTTGCATTAATTCATGTCTTAACGCGCTGTGGATGCCAGAAATAAGGAAAATGAAACTCCTACTAAATGCTATTTTATTGATGTGCCACGTTCAATCACCTCCGAATGCTAACGGTTAAATAATTTATGCGACGAGTTGTTAGCTTGCCTCGCACCTCTTTTTGGGTTGCATTTTTATATAATTTTCTATTTTTTCTTAAGTTTTGTCAATTGTATTTAAATTAAAAATCAGAAATTCGTAAATTTCGATCGAAATATGTGTAGAATTTATAGTCCACATAAGTACATATGAAATTCATACCTCATATATTAAAAATTAATTATAATTAAAATCGAATATAATTTATAATAAGGTAACTTAATTTGCCGTCAAAAGCCAATGTTGGCAAAAATGTTAACAAGGCAACAATATTTCCAAATCAAAGGCTTTTTCATTCTAATTGTAAGCTTTCTTGTCCAGAAATTCAAGTCAACAGCTTTATATATTGTTGCAGTTATTTGAGTTAATTGATTATTACGGCGCCGTTAAGAGGCTTAGCATAAGTATTCCACAAGAAGCAAAGGCTCAAAAATATGATATAGAATGCCAATATATATGAATATATGTATATAGTATATATAGCCGTGCAGCTTTGGCATCCAGTGAATTGTGCAAAATGTATATCAATAAGCATTAAATGCTAATTTGGTTCATCTACATGCAGGATACGCAACACTTTACTTTCCATTTGCGTGGGCCACCTAAGACCTAGATCAAATCGCTTGATAAATGACAGCACAAAAGAGAAAGCAGAAACAGCAGCAGCAACAACAGTTTGAAGTACTCGCACGCATATCGCAATAGAACTCGCAGCGAAGATGATGCTGATGCCGATGCTGATGTTGAAGCTGTGCGTTCAATAGACAAGGCAACTTTTCAATTTCTTTGCCTGCGACAAAGAACAAAAAAAAAAGGGAGAAAACTAAAGTGTGTGTGACTATGAAATACCCACTAACTTAAAAAAAAATATTTAAAAAAAAAACAAAAAAACAAAACAAAAAAAACATAAAACAACTTCATTTATTTAAAATATTTGCCCTTAAAACCGCAACTGATTTAAAATCTATAAAATTATAAAAAGAGCAGAGCAGAGTGACAAGAATTTAAGACCTAAAATGCACCACAAATATAATAAGATATATTTAAATACGTAGACAAATATAACAAATCAATAAAACATAAGCACAACATTATCTATTTAAAATATTTTTGCTTAAAACCACAACAGATTTAATAAGAACTATAAAATAATAAAAAGAAAGAGTAGAGTGACAAGAATTTAAGACATGAAATGCAGCAAAAATATAGTGAAATATATTGAATTAAGTATACAAATATATCATAACAATTAAACATAAACACAATATTATCTATTTAAAATATTTCCCTTAAAACCGCAACTGATTTAAGACCTATAAAATTATAAAAAGAAAGAGTTGAGTGACAAGAATTTAAGACATGAAATGCAGCAAAAATAGAGTGAAATATATTGAAATAAGTATACAAATATATCATGACAATAAAACATAAATAGAACATTATCTATTTAATAGATTTTGCCTTAAAACTGCAACAGATTTAAGACATATAAAATTATAAAAATACAAAAACGGACGCCTAAAATACAGCTAAGATTTAGTGCATTGTATATATAAAAATATCCTCTTTAAAATTAAACATAATACATTGTCTACACAAGACATAAAATCGTTTTGTTATATAATTTACCACATTTTCCATGCTATGATGTGTAGGAAAAATGATAAACTCTCGCTTTGAAACAGGACATCCATAAATGCTGTCAACAAATTTGATTTCTTTTATTATCTTCTGTCTCTACGACTTAGCTGACCTTAACGCTTTGTGAGACGTCCATGTTTATATGAAGTTTAGATATTTCTGTGGTCTGTCTGTGGTTGCTTCCTTCTGCTTGCTACATGCATTTCCTGTAGCCACAAAGTCAAAATGCCCTTCTACGCAATGACTTGTGGGTAGCATTAAAAAAAAGGCATTCCGCCCACAATGCCAGCGCCACGCTCGCGATTTATCAGAAATCATCTTGAAGGCCCCACGGCGGGAACATCCTGTCGCTGAGCAACAGAGCGCAGTGTTTGTCCTTTAAATCACTTGGCGTCTTTGGTCCGTGGGGCAATCAATCCGTGTTAATGGCTCCGCAGCTAAATCGAAAAGATTGCCGCAACACACAACAACAACGACAACAAAAAAGGCTAAAAGGCGAATCAAAGTGAAAGCGATGAGCTGAGCAGCTGAAAATGTGAAGAAAAAAGCACACACACACACACAGAAAACAATGAAAAAGACAAGTCGGGCGCAACAAAAAATCAGTTGAAAAATTGAAAAGTTTGCACAAATATTTTCCCACTTAAGCTACACAATCTTGGCAAAGACGACGCGAAGATGGCGCAAGTTAAATGATTGTGATGTTCTTGCTCTTGTTGTTTTGTTTTGTTTTGTCGGCTATCATGTTTTTCGGCATGGTGGCATTTTAAAGCTATTTAATTATGTACTATCTGCAACTTGGCCAAATTCGACCAGCAGAATGCCGACCAAAAACTTCAGACTGCCCTGCAGCAGGCCGACCAAAATGTTAAACTAAGTCCGCTCGCAACCAAGAAATTGAAAGCCCAACACACACACACACACACAGACACATTTGCTCGACATGGCTTTAACAAAAAGCCAAATCACGAGAACAAGAAAGAGAACGAGGACGATAAAGTAAGCAGGAGTAAAACTGGAGGCGAGAGGCGAACGCAATTTGTATGCCCTTCAAATGCGGCTCCTTATTGCGAAATTTAGAACTACTCGAAATAATTCCAACAAATTTTGCTGCAAACGATGCAGACGCAGTTTGTGCAACTACAACAACAACAACAGCAACTACTACAACTACAACGACAACGACAACAATAACAATAACAGCATATGTTACACTAGGCAGGCAAACCAACAACCAACACGACGCACATGTAACCGCAAACTAAATTCCACACGAAGAATTCTGTCACCAGCAGACGCGTCTTGTTCGATTTGGTGGCTTTCAACTGACAATCATACTTTACAATGTTTAATGGTATTGAGAGCAGTTATACTATTGAACATTGTAATAAAGCTGAGAGCAACTATTCTATTGAAAGTTGTAAAGTACATTTTGTTTATATATTCAATTTATAGCTAAACATTAATTTCGAATTCGATATTTAACTTCAGTTTGGTTTACTCGCCAACTATCCACGTTTAATGTGCATAAACAAATTCTCGAAAATGTATTTTAGTAGCCAATCAATTAATGTACATTTCATCTTGGGGATAAGAATCACAAGTGTAGATTTAGCAATTGTGCTTTTATATTATTTTCTATTATTTTCGTTTGCCAGGCCGATTAACAATAACTTAATGTCAATATTTGCGACAGAGTATTTCCCTTTTTCTAATAAAGTAAACTCAAGAAAAATTATTTCTAAATATGTATATCTGTTTATATTTTTTAATATTAATAAAATTAAAAAAAGTCAAAGTTTAATTTTTTTATTATAGTCTGGATTCTGAATAGTTAACTAAAACTTCTTAGGCATATTTGTACTCAAATGTATGTTAAGTAAAAACTAAAATCTTAAGATTTGCGTTTTACGCTTAGACAACTTTTTTAATACATGAAAATACTAAACTAGACAATAAAATTTAATTAAAACTCAATTTTCTACATAAGCTCTAAGTATTTATGTAAACTTACGAGAAATACAAATAAATCTATGATGTTATTAATTTTATATAATTAAACTAAATATGTTTTCTTTACTTTGTTTTAGTTTATACAAAATGGATGATTGCAAATATGTTGAATATAATAATTTGTTGTGCAAATTTAGGACTTTCGGCATAATCATGCTTGGAAATGTTGAAACTGTAGATAAACGGAAGTTGTATTTTTAATATAAAGCAATTTGTGCATTTTAAAATAAAACACTTCACGCAATTTTGTCGCCTGGTCATATCGAGCAAGTACAGTTAACGGCTGCCAGCCGATTCAGCCAAAATCCGTGGCACGAAAGCCAGCATCCCCCCATTTCCCCGCCTCTCGAAATTCTCACTTGCTCTTTATGTGGGGATGCGGCACGTGCATTAAAAGTTTAGCGCCAAAGTTGTGGGTCCTTGTTGCCCGTTTCCCGATGCCCGATGCCCGTTGCCTGTTACCCGGACGCAACCGGCGCAAACCGGAAGTGGTGATGGCGGCATGTGCCACGCAGACGAAACCCAAAGCCGGGACGAGTCGCGACGGCTGCAGCAATGACAGCGGCAGTGGGAGTCGCAATTGCTGGAGAGCGCAGTGCAACGTGTAGCCACGGCAAGTGGCATGGCTGATGTAGTTTAATTATGTAGAAATCGAGACACGCACTTTGCGAGCAAGCGTCAACGATGGATGCGTTGCATGCACAACCTGCGCCGAGCAGGGGGCATGCAATCGACACGCCCACTTAGTGACACGCCGCCCTCATAACTATCACACGCAAAATTTGTGGGTTTTTATCGGGCAGTAAGAGTTGCAGATGGCAGCGGCCTGAGCTGCAATGCAATGGAATGCGATGCGTTGCTAAGTGAGTGTGGTGGGATGGTGGGTGATTATAAATTCTGTTGCATGTCAGTTGCGCGCCAGGTTTAGACAGGTTGCCAGTTAGCAGATGGCAACCTAAAGACGGCTTACAGCTAAAAACAGCCAACAACTCACGGCTCACCTGCAACTTGGTAGCAGGTGTAAATAAATGCCGTGAATTGCATTATGCTGACGGATTGAGCATGCTGCGAAATTTAAGTAAACGCCCCGAGTTCAGCTTAAAACAGAGAAACGGAGATACAGAGATACAGAGAAACTCACAATAAATATTATTAAAAAAAGCCAGAGAGTGCATCACATAAATTTTAATAAACCCACAAAGTCAGAGCTCAGAGTTTTTCTTGTTAGTTAGCATTGCGAACCGTAGGAGACAGTCGTTTATATCAATTAGCCGCACCGTCTGCTGCCAGCTGTCCTGGCCATGGACATGGCTAAGAGCAACGCAGTTTACACTTTACAGCTAACAGTTTACAGTTCACATTGCCACGGACACTTATCCTTACTTGGGTGCTGCGCGGTTGCAAGCGAAATGGAGCCCAGCTTGATGCAGATGTGACAAAGGTGCGTGTGGGTCGCGAGTAAATTAATTGATTTATCTGGCGTGCAAATAATAATGCAAGCAGAGCACAAACAGTGTTTGCTAATGTGAGCGAGGGTATTTAAAACATTATTCCTTTGATAACACTACAGCTTTCCGTTTATTTAAGTAATAGGTTTATTTTAAGTACAACTTGTGCTTCCTTCAAGCAGTAGGGCTGAAAAGTAATCACATCGTCGATCATCTCGCTAGCTGTTAACATGAATCTGTTAGATAACATAATATGGGCAATCGATATTCCTTTAGATAACATAATATAAGCAATCGATATTCTTTCTACTACAAACGCTTAAAACTAATCGCAGCATCGATCATATCGATAGCTGTTTGCATAAATCTGTTTGATAACATTGTGTAAGCAATCGATATTCTCTCTTACTTGTATAGTTTTCATTACGATTAAAATATTTTGCGCACTTGGCGGCTACAATTATCTAGCGGCATTCGCAGAATATTTCATTAAAGGTTTTCCAATTTCGCATCACATTCCGAAGTCGAAGCAGAAAATATCATCGCGCTGCCATTTAAAGGATTGGGAGTAACTGCAAATAAAAGCCCCGCAGACAGTTGACTGAAAAACAATTCGCGTTGCCAACGCAATTTCACACTTTACCAGCTACAAATTGCAACATCATAGTCCAGCGGTTGCACCCACACGGGAACGCACATCGACTTGTTGCGGGCGTTTGGCGGGTGGTAGAAGCGGAAGCGAATGCGGTGGAAGGGGGAAGGGCGTGTAAACGTAGCCGCCTTGCCAGATTATAAAGATGACGATGGCGCCACTGATGCTACTGCTGCTGCTTCGGTTGGACTATGGCTATGGAATTTTATGATTTATGAGTGCGTTCTGCCAGACATGAGCTTAAGGGGTTGTGCAGCGAGCCGAGGGTTAAGGCATTTTTCTTGGCATTCCCACATTTCCCTCCCCACGCCCCGAAAAGTGGCGCCACAGAAATTGTTGCACTTTTGTGGCGCTGCCATCGGTCTGCACTATGAGCGCAGGTTCAGGTCAGCGTTCCTGGCCATTTGATAAATGAGTTTCACAATTTTCCAATGGCCAGCCATTGGCAAGAGCAGAGCGCGTTCTGAGTTATGAGCGATGCGAGGATACGTGGTCACCAGGATGAGAGGATGTGAGGAGGTGAGGATGCGTGGATGTGACGATGACATCTTCTGCTCTTGCTTCAATCTGTCAGAGCCCAGCAAATTGATGTAATCACGTCAATTCTGCACCCTTTAAGCCCCAGCAGCAGCAACCACAACAAACGCAATTGTGTCGACCAAAACATTGGACCATTCAATGCATTGCAGAATAAATAGGTGTGTAATTTTTAAAGAAAATATTAAAATGACACACTTGAATGACTTACGATCGGATAATAAACATTTATTTTCGACTCACTTGTCTTCGTTAATGAACAGTCTCATATTTGAAGGTATAGACTGTCATTCAAAATAACAAATATCTATTTTTGGAATTTTTAGATTAATCGAAAGCTCTTAGGTACCTGCAGATGTTTATTTTTTAAACGCTGTAAAGTTACTTTAATGAAGCATAAATCATAATCAACATTTTTAATTCAGCAGTGAAATCTCTTTTTATGCAAATTATTAGTTATTTTTCCTTTGACGAATATTATGTTTTGGAGAAAGTACAAAAAAGTGTCTTTTAGGTCTTAGGTCAAACGTAACTGGTAATAAAGTATGGATGTATATTCTGCATCAGCATTCATAACTGTCGCTATAAAGCCTCTTTGTCGGCAACTATGAAAGATAAAGATAGTGGACAGTTAACAGCTGAAAGATGTAACTAACTACGATTTTATACTGATTGTACCCTAAGTAACATAAATATTGAAGCTATTAAGGACTGAAAGTCTCAGGGATTTTGATTTGCCGCATTTGTAATGTTGGTGTTTTATTTCCTACGTCTTTGAATTTCCATAATCAGCACTCGATAGCTTTGTAGATGTTTCGATCTTGCTATCGTTGCATTTACATAAACAAAATTAAATAACCCTTTGCTTTAGTTTTCAAACAAAAACAAAATTCACAAAATTTGTCGTTACGAAATTAATTAATAATGTGTAAGTGTGACTGGAGTGATGAGTGGCCAACTAGAAATTTAGTGAAATGCTTAAGCATTTACGCAGCGATTTTACAAGTAGCCGTGGCTATTTTTATACTCTATCAATTTATACATAACGGTGGGTTAACATCCCTATAGAAAATCAATCGTTTCATTCGCACTTTTGAGTTTTGTTTTCAGACCGAGGTCACATTTCGATTTGGGTGTCGATTATAGTATTCATTATTCTCCTCCTCGTGGCACTGCTGTTAGTCATTTCAGTTTGGACGGTGAATATGATTTGCTATGATTATTTGCATGTGATTGATTGGTCTTAATGCGCCCATTTCCATTTTTACAGGAACATATAAAAGTCCTAACTGCATTTTTTATAATTTACCCAATCATTGGAATGGGAATTATTATATTTTTAATACTGAATGCTTTCCATCTAATTAAGTGGGAGCATGGTGATCCACACGAATGTTGGGTGGCATACGTACTTTGTTCGGCGTTTATAGGTGAGTAGGTCGAATGCGAATGCGAATTAACAAATATTGATAATAATTAAAACAATAATACTCAGGCGTTTATGCATTCACGATTGTCATAACACTTTTCCACTGCAAATATTTGAACGATGAGCCGTTGTAACAACTTCGTCCTGGTGGACTAAAGTATGTACGAGTATGTAAGTAATATAATAGTAACAGAGTGTGTGTGGATAAGGGCAGCTAGAGTACAGATTAAAAATGGAAGCACTTCTATATTGTCATTACGATTACATTTTCCATTGTCATCAACGTCAATCGTGTCGTGACGCAGCTCATATAACTCCACATTCCTTATTTCTATTGTTTTTAAACTCGAAATCAGCAAACAGCCAACAATTCTGCCTACTCAGAACAGGAGCAGCAGCACAGTGGACAAGCAGAGAGAGAGAGAGAGAGAGAATGAGAGACGTGCTCTGCACATTTCCAGCTCAATAGCGCGCTCAATGAATAATTTAGTTGAACATTTCGGCGCAGTTTTTGTGTGTGCGAAAATGCGGTCTATACAGTTATTCGAGTGCAACAGCTACAACAGCAGCTAAGAGCATTCACTCCAGCATTCAGTGTTCACTCCTCGTGTCGTCTGCTCCGCTCTGCTCATAGTGAAAATAAAATTTATGCGTTTTTCCTTACAGTTTTTCTCATTTGGCAAACGCCGTTTATTCCTCAGTTTTTTTTTTCTCGCCTGTTTGTGCTTCAGGGGGGCAAGTGGGAAAGGGGGAAATGGAGGAAGGTGTTCTCTCTGATGCCTCGTAAAATGCCTTGCGCAACAGTTTGAGAGAGCAGCAGAAAAAAATAAAATAAAAAGGGACGTCTAAACCTCCCGCATAGTCGTCGAGCCATTACCTACAACTACATTTGCCCGGCGTTGCCATATCAGCGCCATAAATAAATTTTCTGTTTGACTTTTGGCGAAATTGCGAAAAAATCCAAAAAAAAAAAAAAAGAATTGAATAATAAAATAAAAAATACTGCACGATATGGCAATTGTGGGCGTTTGAGCATGCCTGCTTCAGGACATGCCATATGTGTGTGTGTGTGTGTGTCTGTGCGTCAGCACATTACTTTTATGACTGCAAACGCTTGCTGCGGGTAACCAGAATAACAGCAGCAAAACTAGAGCCATAAAATAAAAGTGCAAAGAAGCTATTGTGTGTGATAAAACTACAAATTAAGCGGCAATTGTCAAAATTTGTCAAGGTTTCATCCTGTGTGCACTCCAACACTTAACTCCGCTCAATTGCACTCCACACACATATTGTGGGTAATTCGAAAACCATCTTAAACGCAAATACAACTCAAATTTGGCATTTACAACGATCGAACACAAGAGTTTTGCAGAGCCATTGAGCATTGCACCTGCTGTGTGTTTAACGGAGGCTTTTCATAAGCCAACATTGATCACTCAATATTTTTGTTAACACCTGCTGTGCGTTTAACTGCGACTTTAAACAAAAATTGATCAATAAATAAACCGATAAACGGCGCTAGTTAATAATTGTTGTATTTGGTTTAGCGAGTTAAAAATTTAATGTCTTGAATATTGTAAAATAATTTGGAAATATTTATTAGAAATAATGCCTTGATAATTGTAAAATAATGTAGAAATATTCATTGGAAATAATGCCGTGATAATTGTAAACTAATGTGGAATTATTTATGAGGAACATAAAAACTGAATTGTTCAAATTATGATTAAAGACGTGCTATGTAATGTAATGCAATTTACACAAATCATTTCTCAGATCACATACATCATTAGTTTTCTTTTTTTTTAATTTAATGAAATAATGAATAAAAATTTAACATTAGGGTAGAAAATTACTACATTTCAAAGTGCGATAGATTGTAATTTACACAAATAATTTCTCAGATCTCATGCATAATTCCTTTTTTTTTTTAATTAGAATTTAATGATAGCATAACTAATATGCTAAATATAAGGGTTAATAATTAAAACATTTGAAAGTGTAATAGTACGACGTACACCAAAAAGGGCAAACTGAAATTATCTATATTTACAGGAATGAAGGACCTGGATAATGGCTATTGTTATTTAATGCAACATCTGCGACACCATAAACTCCTGAATGTCTCGGGGATATAATATTGTTGAGTTTTCTATGATTTTATTTAATTAAACTAAATAAGTTTCTGCAAGTTTCTGATTGTAGATGCAGTGAGTATAAATAAAACTACGTAAAGCCTAACAAGGCAACAATTATTTATTTCGTCATATTTAAAACGAAGAGATAAATAACTTATATTTGAATTGGGTTACATTTATGAATTCGCACTCGAGAGAGTGTTGAATAAAATCACTTTTGGGGTTAACTTCATCAAAAACGAATTCACATTTAAAGTGTGTCCAGAGCAGTGTGAAGTGCGGAATTAAGTGGGCAGGGGCAGCAGTCGAGATGGCATATGCAAAGCCGACAAATCCTTGGAACGAGTCCTTGCTCAAAAATATATGCAGAGCTCAGAGTTTGTCTTCTTAATTAGTGGCCAACTTGAAGAAGCTGCACACAAAGCTCAAATACAGTTCCTCTTCTTCCCCCGCTCCCCCCTTGTCTGCGTCTATAGCTATATCTGTGTCGACTTCCAACTGTCGAATTGAATAGCTTTGTCTGCTAACTGCCAGTATATTTGTGTGTGTGCGATATCTTTTGCCATGCAGCTGGCTGCTGAACATTGTGAGGCACGTGTTTGCTTTGTGCGGATTATGATTATTATATGGCAATTATGCGTTTGTCTTTTGTCAATTTCGTAGTAAGTGAGATTGCCTTAAGTAAATGCTGAGCGGCAATTTGTCTCAATTTGAAACCGACGCTTCACCAACACATTCCAATTTTCGACATTCTCGAGCCTTGTGTTCGCTCGTTCTATTAGTCTTTCAATTGTGGCATGTGGCAAATGAAAACGTCACACTACAGATCGATATTAATGTGAGCGCACTAAACAATATGCTGCAATTTGAGCGCAGACTTTGTGAGAGGTGCTAAGTTGAATGCTTGCCCAGTGCCCGGAACGCACCTTCAATGGGCAAATTAACATTTCGACAAAGGCGACCTAATCAAATGTCACAATCACGCATGCGGCTTCGCCTGCTCCAGCTCTAGCTCCTGCTCTGCTCACTGTCCCCTGTTCGTATCTTCTGAACGCTTTCTGGCTAAAGTGACATTTTGTTGTGTGTGTGTGTGGCAAGCTAAGCAGGGAAAGGGAAGGTGGGCTGGTCTCGGCCACTTTTTGCAGCCCCTTTTGCATAACTTTCACTCTTGTCAGTTGCAAATTACGCCGCACGTTCGCCCAGTACGAGACAGCAGCCCAGCGACCAGGAGTGTGGCAGAGATGTCGTAATTTAAAGCTTATTTTGACACTCACTGCCTCTGGCAACTGGCAGCTACCCCGCTCCAACATCACCACCACCACCAGCAGCAGCAACAGCTTCAGCTCCAGCTACAAAAGTAACACCCAATTTGCATCTTTCAAAATCGTGTTTTGTTACATTTTGTGGATGCGCAAAAATTTGCATACGACAATTAACACTCCAAAAGGCGAGGGACGACGGCGCTTGGTCCGGCATCGTGTCGCTTGTGTCGCAAGGGTGGCAACACTGGCAGCAACTCTATCTTATGTGAGCAGCCTATTCTGCATTTTGAGCCAGTGCAACAAACGTTGCAGGCAACGTTGCGTATGCGTGATGTTCTTCACCACATGGACAACAGCAACAACAGCAACAAGAGCAATAAGAACAACAACAAGAATGTGTAGATGCGACAGAATTGAGATATGTAAATGCCATGAATTGAAAAAGCTATTTTCTCGAGGCTCTTGCTTAAAGGCATAAATAGACGGAGAGAGCGAGACAGAGCACGACCGAGAAAGAGAGAGAGAGAGAGAGAGAGCTTGGGTGAGATTCTTGTGTTCGAGTAATTCCAACTGTCACAATTTCTATTATTAAATTCTGCACAAGCAACACAAGTTAATGTGAGTTTCAAAATATTTTGCAAGCAATAATCGCATTTGCTTAGCTAAATTGCATTGAAGTCAGTCACAAGTGTATGAGGAATTTCGAATGTAAAGAAGACTAACATCAAATTGTGCAAGCTAAGGCATCAACTAAGACAAAGTCGTTGGAGAAAAGTCATCAGAGGCATTTAGACGTAGTAAATAGTTAATCGAAGAATATTAAGTTTTGCCTTTGAATCCATTTTATTCAGTTTAAATAATTTTTCAACAGTCAATCTTTGAGTTGCATATGAATAAGAAAAGTCCCAATTTAGTCATCATCGAAATACTATATAGAAAAGTCAAGGCATTGAAAGTAATTGCTTGAAGAATATGTTTTTTATTGATATCCATTTAATTCAATCCACTTTTAATTAGATTTCAACACTGAATCTAACTGAATTTTAGTTGTCACTTTTTAGTTGTTAAATTCTGTTTCAGTATTAACCATAGTTTTTCAATAATCATTCAATACTGAATCAAAGTTAATTTTATTTGTGCCTTTTTTACCAGTTAAACAAACAGAAAATAGTAGCTTAAAATCATATTAACTTCTGTTTTAGTATTAACTATTCAACTGCATTAATTTATTAACAAGCATTCAACACTAAATCTAAGTAAATTAAGCAAAGTAAAAGTAATTTTTGCTAGTTGTCAAATTTCTATACTGAAAAGTCATCATAGGCATAGCAAATATTGGCTTAACCATAATTTGCAATTAAATTCAATTCATATTTCAACCATCATTCAACAATGAGTCTAACTGAAAATTCGCGCAATCGAATGCGAAATAAATCAATGTTAATTTGTCATATCTACATAAATTTGTATTTATTATTTGGAGAGCACGGCGTTTGCCGCAATCGCGAGTGGGGCACAATACCTTGAAGTAAATTAAGAGCCGCAATCATCCGCAAGCACACACACATACACACACACACACACACACTCACGCTCACAGACAGAAACCTCATCCTGGTGAAATCGAATGACAGACAATTGTCGCGCTTGCCTCCTAAAGGGTTGGAGTGCAGTCGCCAAGTTGCAACGATGGTTGTGTGTCAAGCGTTCGTTGTTTGCTGCCGATACTGACGCTGTGATACCAAGAAACGTCATGATAAGCACACACACCCACACAAACACACAAACAGATGACAGAGAGACAGACTGAGAGGCAGAGAGACAGAGAGACTGACTCACATACACAGTTGCACTTAATACGCTTAATTGACTTTCATGTATGCACGAGTGCATTCAGCGACACGAGACAACCAAGTGGAAGGAGGCAGGAGGGAGGAGGCAGGGGGCGAAGGATGCGACATATTGACGGCTGCTCTCGCCGTGTGTTGCACGTTGCATGTTGCCAAAGCTGATGACGATTGATGACGTGACGCGCTCTGAAATTAGCTACGCAAAAGGCACACAAATAATCTAAAAGCCATCGATAAATTACGCTTTAACTTTTTAACGAATCTTTAACAAAAAGCTCACTTTGCGTTCTTCGGTTAATCAAAAAGGCGCATTGTCAAAAGGCATCGCATACGCAATCGCAGACAGGATGCGAGACGAAGCCTTGCTCACTCGCATTTAATCACTATTCACTTCATTGCATCCCTTATTCAGTAGCGAGTCCAAAAATGTCCATATTTCCCATGCTCCCTCTCTCTATCTCGCTCTCTCTCTCTCTCTCTTGCTCGCTCTGTTGCTGTCTCTGTCTGCGGGTGCTGTTTGCATTGTGTGGATTTTGTGGCTATTTTACAGCACTCTCGCATGCATGTGTAACTCTGTTTATTTGTGGGCTTGTCAATCGCATTTGACAGTAAACCGTTCGATGCATATAACTCGACAATTATACAAGCATTTTGCCTGCCCTTAATCCAGTCATATTAGTGGATTTCACGCATTTCATTTCGACCATTGAGCAGTAAACACAACCAATTGGTTGACCGACTGGCAGACGAGTTGCTAATCTTCGAAAGTTTCGTTAGCACTTGTGAATTAAGTGGAGACGAAGATCCCGTCACGAAGAATTGTTTTTTTTCTAATATTCCTCTTTGATTTAAAATGGCTTATAGCTTTGTTAAGAAAACATATGAAATTATGAAGCAAGAGTTTTAATATGTATTATTGGCTTTATAGAATTAAAGGTTTCATCGCTTAGAGCTTAAACTTTATCTTTTACTACATTATGTTTACTACATTATTTAAATATTATTTATGAAATCCAACCTTGTAAATACGTAAAATAAAAACGGAACTAGAGTAATCACTAGTATTATTATAGTATTTAATTATATTAATACAGTTGAAGGTTAATTTGAAATAAATAAATCACATGTTCTAAGTGTTCAATTTAGCTAACATTAACAACTATTTGAAGTGTGTTAATTACGATTATATTTATGGTATATTTATATTTATATTTATGGTAAACAAATTGAATAACTTAACTTTTTCTTCTACAATATATTGATGATGTATGCACATAAAAATAAATGCAGTGTATTTACTCATAAGACTGTCCAAAATATCCTCTTCTAATTTAATAATTTCCATGTACCATGTTGAAATCATGCAAGCGATTAAGTCAAGTCTCTGCTTATGAAAAGCAAGCCGTATGAATTAAGTTCTAACGATAGTTCAAAGTACCCGAAAAAGTACTAAAAGAAAAAAAATATTAAACTAACTAACGATGTCCGAAAGTGACATAAACTTTGTAAATAATTATATAGAATGATTCACTAAAACTGTCTCTGCAAAAATACACGATGTCAGCTGTGATTTGTCCATTATTCACCTTTAAAATAATTGCAGTACTTAATGCCATCAGCGTTGACACGTTTAAGTCTTGGAGCTTAAGCAACGGCGCCGCAATGCACAATGAAACAGATGTGTTTTTGGGGGCGTCTTTGTTGCTTTATTTCTTTCTCTGTCGCACGCCTCACATGCTGTATAAGTGCATTAAGTCCTCTCTCCTCTCTCTCCCTCGGTGACTTTTGATTTTCAGATTTTCTTGCACTTGCACTTCAATCAAATAAAATGTGAGCCTTTCTCAGGCTCCTTTCTCTCTCTCTGTCTCGCTGTCTCTTTCTGTCTTTCTGTCATTGTATGTTGTCTGTTTTGTGCCTATTTGTCTTTGCAGCGCTGCGAATAAAGTCAATGTCAGGCAGGCAGCAAGGGAAACTCAATTATGCACACAAGCACAACATACTTACACCTGCAAGCAACACACACACACACACACAAAGACACACACGGACTCACACACTCGCGCATTAACTAGATAACAGACACATACATCACTTTTATTTATTTACATTCTGGCGGAAGAAATTCTCGTCTCGGGAAAACAGTCGCACTTTGGTTGCTCTAACTTTTTAAGTTAGACATGAAGCTTATCTTCGGGTAGCTTTTGGAATACTGTTTCCTTTTTGTTTCCTTTTTCTTTGCTCTGCTCTAAATTTACTCTGTTCATCGATTTACTGTTATCTTTTCCTGCCTTTATTTATCTGCATTACCTTTTCTTCTTATCGTATATATTCTTACAGATCCAAATTGCTGTCAGAAGTTCCAGTTGTTTTTATTTAACTCTGTTATGTATATATATATATTGTCTCATAAAAGTTCTTTGAGATGCTGTTGCCCATTTCTGTAATTAATTAACTTTGTTACTCTAATTTATATATGCTGCTACATTCCAACAGATCTTCTTGAAGTTCTTGCCTTTTTCTGCTCTCATTTAACTCTGTTACTCTAACTCATATATCCTTGCAGATCCACGCAGATCTTCTTGCCATTCTTCGGGTTACTTTGCCTTTTGCTGCTTTTAATGCAGCTCAGTTTTTGCGTGTGTGTGTGTGCTTGAAGACGCTGACATGATGTGTGGCGCGTTGTGACACGATGTTGCTTTTTCTGTTGCTGCAGCTGGCGCATAATGAGCGCAAAAGCATCCTGTGCTGATTGTGTGCGTTGGCAGGACTCGTCCTGTCTCACATTCCCAGCGTTTGCCAAGATTTGTGCGCTTTTAGCGAGGAGACATTCAAGTTGTTTTCCCCCCTTTATAAATATACATATAAAAATATATACCTCTCTCTCTTTCTCTCTGTGAGTATGTGTGTGTGTGTGTGTTTTCTGTGTGCGTTTGTTAGTCGGCATGTCGCCAGTTTTGTTGATGTCGCCTTTGGCCGCAGCCTGCTGCGTTTTGCGACATGTGTCGCATTCGCAATCGCATTCGCAGTCGCACTGAGTCGCATTCTTCGTGTATCCTGCCAAAGTTAAATGGATCTCGTAATTGTTGTCATGGCCCCTTCACAGTTTGACATTGCCAAGCTCATCCTGGATGCTGCTGCTGCTGTTGCTTCTTGCGCCTCCCGCTCCGTAATTGTTTTCTTTCGCATTTGAGACGTAATTTTTTCTTTTTGCTGCTTTCTTCACTGCTTTTTATAGAAATTGCGGTTTAATTGCTGCATTTTAAATGCAATTGAAAAGGCATTGAGCGCACGTTTGCACTCGGCGCTGTGGCAAGTTCTTTCAAAGGGATAACGTGACATTTGTGCTTTGTCCTCAGCTGCTCGCCTGCTTTTTTGAGGGTTGCTCGTCGTAGCCACGGCCTCCCACGGCAGTTTCTTGGTGTCTCATTCTAGGTGGGTTAGACAAACACTTTCAGGGACAGCACTTGACACGAACACAGCATATATATATAAATATGTCTTTATATATGTCCTCAACAGCTGAGTCTGCTGGCATTTGAATTTAGTGCGCTAACCTTATTCATATACTCTCTCTCTACTTTGAAACCCCAAAAAAGCGTGTTCAGCTTTAAAGCGTGCCTGTTGAATGCTTCAGCTGTAATCAATGGCATTTCTATGGCAACATTGTCGTCCCACATACACTCGTCTAAACTCTCTCGCCCTGCAATGCAAGGCAATGCGATGCAATGCAATGCATTAAAAACCTAGTGCGCACTAAAAACGCATGCAAATATTCCGTCGTCGTTGCTGTTGTTGTCTCCCACAACCGTTGGAAATCAATCCCTCGGCAGTTACTGCAATTTTCCATGCATTTTCATTTGTGCTGCTGAAAAGTCTTTTTCCCTTCGTTTATTTTTTTTTTTTTTTCAGTGCGATTCACAAACAGCCGCTGGGGAAATTGTTGGCTGGTAATGAAACGTCTATAAAACTCAAACGAATGCACACAAATCGCAAATCATTTATCATAAAAGCGCATTGCAATTCCCCCCAATCCTCCCACTCCAACAGCACCATTCGTATTTTTTTTGAGTATTTTTTTCGCTTTTTTCAATTTTCACCAGAGCGAAAATAACGAATCGAGTTGTGCACAAAAAATAGGAAAGAAACACTTTCAGCAGTTGGCTAATCAGAACTTACCTGAGCAACTAAAGCGGTCCGAGAAAGCTGCAAGTAGAGAAAGAAAGAAATATCTCGAATTAGGTGAGATCCGTTTTGCATGGCTGTCGAAATCAGTTTTGGTTAAATCCATGAACACGTTACGTATACTCCTAATTGTCTGCCAACACTTAAACCCACGGCAAGTGACAGTCACTTTTAATTATGCTGCAGCATTGGCCGATTGACAGCTGCAGGAAGGCAAAGTGTTTACGATTTTGACAACTAATGAAGTGTGCAGGGTAGCGGCGACTGTGGTAATAATAATTATAATGTACGAAAAGAAAAGCCAAAGCGATATACAAATAATTTATTTTTATTTTTTATACTTCTTCTTTGGCAATCGCATGTTTCCTTATGATTAACCAAACTGTAACTGATCAATTGGCCAAAGGCGACAGCTAAAAAACTATAAACGAAAGTCAGATAAGGAAGCGATACTTCAAAAATCACTAACTTTATTTGGTAATTATTTTTTTGGTGGTACCCACTGCACAGTTTAACATTTGTGCATCAGCCGAAATGTGGATGGGTTCAGTGGAGAAGTTGTGTGGACAACAGTCGCTGAGTTGGCGCCAATTAATTACAAACTCCAAGCAGTTGGCGTGTTATTTATGACCAGGCGGCCTTAAACTGTCTGACGATTTATATAAGACTTCGGAGCTGGCCAAGCAAATTTGCAGACCGCATGTGTGAAGGATTTAATGTTGGAGGTGAGTAAAAGCCATAAAATAAATAAATTGATATGCGTGTATTTTTGATTTAGCATGCATAAGGGAATTAATTTGCCGAGACTAAGCAAAAAATGCAACTAACTGACGACAAGGTGCTAAGGCGATTTGGATAAAACTAGAAGGAAATTCAGTGTGAATCGTTTGCGTTTATGACGACGGTATTAAATGCTTGTTTCTGTATTCGAATTTCACTTCTGCAGAGTTCAAATGTCTTGTCTTTGAACTGCAGTTTATTGCCTGTATTTTCACAATACTTCAACTTGCAGGATTGCACAACTGATTATTTATGCATTTGTTTCTGTACACATTTTATTTATTTCGAGAAAGCGATAATGACTAAACCGATAATTTAAGTGAAGGCTGCAATTTCTATTGAATGGTTTGCAAAATATCATATTTATTTCGCATCAAACTTTTAATTCTATTATTTAAGCTAAGCTTTCTTTTCGATTCGCTGCAGACACTTTTGATTTGACTACAAAGTTGTGTGCTCCGAAGGCGCTGCTATTGAGTTTGATCATAATTCAATTGAATGCAGAAATTCGTATCGAAATTTGAATATCTAATTCCTTAATTTAGGCTCAGCTTTCTTCTTAATTTAATATTGATATTTGTTCTTAAATTTCAACACCTACTAAGTGAATCAATTGGTTTGCTTTGGCTATAAAGTTGTGTGCTCTTAAGGAGCTGCTATCGAATTTCATCATAATTCAATTGAATGTAGCAAATCGTATGAAATAAAGGACTTTTAATACAATTCTAATTCTTTTAAGCAAATCTTCATATTCAATTTGATGCAGACATTTTTGACACCTAAACACCTATTAAGTGCATTTAAAGGTTTGCTTAAGGAGCTTCTATTCAATTTGATAATTGAATGTAGAAAGTTATATGGAAAAGTATCTTAAAATTTCAATACAATTCTTCAATTTAAGCTAACATTTTCGATTTAGCTTCAACACCTATTAGATGCATCAAAAGGTTTATTTTGGCTGCAATGTTTAGGAGCTTACTTAAAATCGATTATAGTTAAATTTAATGCAGAAAGTTGTATGGAAATAATCCTAAAATATTAATATTATTCTTTTAGTCAGGCAATGCTTTCTTTTTGATTTAATGCTGGCACTTTTCATTTAATTTGAACACCTATCACCTAAGTCACCTAAATACATCAAATGGTTTGCTTTGACCACAAAGCAGAACTTTTTGGAGATGCTGCTATTGAATTTGATTGATAGTTTAATTAAATGCAGCAATTCATTTGAAAAATGACACTAAACTTTTGAAACAATTCTTAAATTCAAGCAACGCCTCTTTTTAATTGAATTTTGATATTTTTTATTTAACTATTGAGTATATTAAACGGTTTGGTTTGACGACAAAGTTGTGTTATTAAATTGTTACTATTGCATGCAGCCATAAGTCAAATAAATGAAGAAAATTGTATAGAAAAGGAAGCCACGTATTTAAAATATTATATATTTTATTCAAGCAACGCTTTCAATGAAATTTAATGCTGCCAGCTTTGATTGAGATGAGTTCAGTGCTGGCAAAAATCGAATTGCCGCACACAACTTGCAGCTATTTCTGGTTAATGGGCGGGGATTGGGGGACGGGGGATGTCTAAAGAAATGCTTGGCCAACTAAGCCAGGTCATCGCAGGCTGGGCCGGAAAGAGTCAGCAGAGCACACACAGCAGGCGGGCAGTTCATGTTGGTGGAGCGGCAGGTGGAGCGAGCCAAGCACATGGCACATTTGAGCTGATGCTGCTGCTGTTGCTGCTGCTGCGTCAAAGGCAACAAATTCAAGTGGCAACATGTTTCGACAACAACAGCTACAGCAACGGCGATGGCAGAGCCGGCGGCAATGCGAATGTTGTCGAACAACACCAGGGCAGCATCAGCAAAAACAACAAAAACAACAGAAACAGAAACAACAACAAACAAGCTAGCTGCCTGAACTCCGCTGCAGCTATTGAAATCTGCTTTGCTGATTGACGTCGAATGTTGTGGTTTCGGTTACGATATTTGGTCCCAAAATACAAGCAACACAGACAGACGACTGCTCGATCCGGGGGGTCGAAGGTTAAAGGTTGAAGCAAAAGTGGCTGCAGCACTAGATACAGCACCAACAACAGCAACAGCAGTGGCAGCAACAGAAGTTAAATGGGAAGTTCGGAATCCGCAAATGTTGGCATTTTGTTGCTGGCCAAGATAGTTTTGCCATTGTTATTGGACTAAGGCGAAAGGCACTGAAGCACAGTTGGAACTCGGCATTTTGCATTTGTTGCAACTTTAAATGTTACAATAAATTTAAGCATGTTTTCCTTCATTGCACAGTATTGGACTTCAATAAAAGTTTCAATGCGAATAATCAAATTCGAGACAACAATTAATTACCGTTCACAATCTGAAACGCTGATACAATCTATAGAATAGGAATGCTATGAAAAATTAATAATTAATATTTTATATTCTATAAAAATTAAAGTTGAGAAAAATTAAAACCAGTTTAAAATATAATTGAAAATAATTTTTTATTTCAAATTATATACTTTATTTATTTATTATTTAATCATAATAATAACTCTTTATTTTTTAAATAATATTGAGTACAAAATATATGTAATTAATATTAAAATTGTAAATATACAAATTTAAAATATATTTTTATTTAAATACATGCGTAATATCTTTAGATATTTTAATTAGTATTTTATTACAACTACAAAATGAAATTAATTATTTGTAATTAATATTAAAATTATACTTTAATAAATAGTTTGTTTCAGGGATAGTTAACATATGTAAAATTAAAAAAATTATACGAAGCTAATAATAAAATGAGAAAAATAAATGGCTAAAATATATGCATATATTTATTACTTATCGAAAAGTTATTCGTCTACTTTAGATTTTATTTAGTTTAAATTTCTACGACTTAAGTGAATTGTTTCCATTGCATTAAATACCTTTTGTTGGCCTCTATTGCAATATAACAATAGAAAATATCGATGTACTGTTCTAATTTAATTCGATCACACTTTGCTTATTTTCTTCAAACTGTTTTTCAACTTTGCTCGCACTTTGAACTGCAACACTAGAATTCTCGGTTGAAACACTCAATAATTCAATTACTCGATTAATTAAAATCTTCCGTTTAGTCAGTTCTAACAAACACTGCGATTAAAACGACAGGCAAATACAGCGTACAGCAAATCTCGAGCTAAACTAGAAAAAAACGCGCGCGCAACTGAAACGCAAGCAATTCGCCTGCGCTAACGGCTCTGAAAAGTTAACGGTATTACGGCGTAAGCTTGAGACAGCAGTAGCGACTGCGACTGCAAATTATAGAAAAGTTTCCGCTATTTTCCGTTGCGATTGAGCTTAGGCAATGCACTGCTGGCTGTTGGGCTATGGTGCTCTCGGCTGCTGGCTGCTGGCTACTGGGCGATAAAGTTGAAAGCGCGACGACGAGAACGGCGCAGCAGCGAGAACGGGAACCGCACGTACAGAATGTCAAATGGAGACTGAAGCCAGACCTAGCAGCAGGTGCAGTAGCAGGAATCGCAGCAGCAGAAGTACCAGCACCAGCAGAAGCAGCAGCAAACAGCGCCAGCAGTAGTGAGTAACAGCAGTATTTGCAATGAGATTCCCTTCTTATGCGAATAGAGCATACTAAATGCACCCCCCGCCCATCCGTTCGCGATTCTGCTGTGCGCTAACTAAGAACAACGAAGCGAAAGCAACAACGACAGCGCCAATAGTTGCACTCGACGACAGCGCCAGCGCCGTCGTTTGCAGTCAGCGTCATACGCTGTCGTTGCACTCAACGATTGTTCGGCCGAACGGCTCTTATGTTCTTGTTCTTGTGCTGTTCGGCTGCTCTAGCAACCGCAAGGCGCTGACAGCGACGACGACGGCGACGATGTCGTCGCCAGCAGCAGCAAGGAATAACATGTTCGTTCGCAACTGCACTGACTGAAGAAGAAGAAGACATGCTCTTGCCGAAGACGTTGGCGACGCAAAGAGCATACAAGGCCCATGGAGCAATTAACTGCTCGACGACAGCTCTAATGTTAACTTAACAGTTGAGAGTATTGCATGCATGAATGTTAACGAAAGCAGGAAATTAACTTCGGAAGTGCAACAAATGCAGTGCAGCGACAGCCACAGCGACTCTTTGCTGCAACGGAAGAGCGCTGTTGAAGAGCGCAATGCTGCAGAATAGTGAAAGTGAAAAAAATGCACAAGTTAATGCAATAATACCATAACTACAAAAGTGCTTAACGTCAGTTCGTTCAGTTGTGAGTTCATAGCAAACAACTTGGGTTTGCCAACGAATGTTATCACTGTGACACTGTTCAAACCCTCTAAAATGTTGCACAAATATTGTCGTTATGTAGTAGTATGTTCAATTGCGTAGCTCTGACCAGACCTAACCTGCCATATGTTTTGTTTACCTCATGACAACAAAGTCACGCTCTGTTGTGCCATTTTATTCTGAAGAGCTTACCATGACAACAGTGCGCGTTTCTCTTAGCATTTCGGCTCTCTTAATTTTCGCCGTTTAACAGTATCACTCGAAGTTACAACCCACTTGCTGAATGGCCGGCGCGTACACTCAGTTTGACTGGAGTTCCATTGAGTGGCGCTTACTGTACCCAGTATGTAGCACACTGTCGTCCAAAATATTGAACAACGCCACAATTAATTTGCACTTTCGCGAAATTACATTAAAACTGTTTGATTTTTATAGGAATAAGTTTTTTCAAAAAACAATTATAGACTTACAATATTTCGTGGCGTGCTAAACAATTATAGACTTACAATATTTCGTGGCGTGCTAAGATATTAAATTTGCATATTGTGCATAATTTTCCATTTTCTTAAATAAAATATGTGTTTAAATGCAAAAAATAAATTATTACGCAAATCATTTGAAATAATAATTAGTTTTCTGCATTACTGCAATTTCGAGAGATTGATAAAAGTTTTTTATTTAAAATTGTGTATAATTCATATAATATTATATATATTATATATTATAATAAAAATTATATAATAATAATAATATTTATAATAATAAATAATTAATAAACTTAATATTAAGCTTCGACTGAAGCTTCATATATAATTTAAGGACTATATTTGAAATATTGTTTATTGTTTAACGAACACAAAATAAATACAAATTACCAAAGCTTGTGGATGCAGAGTTACATAATTGATGTTAAATTTGTGTTAGTATATAGTTCTTTATGTTTAACCGTTATTACAAAAGCACATCTTGAAGAGTGCGAAATTTAGTTGTAGTTATTAAATCGGAAATAATTCTTCTAGATGTTAAGAGTATTTTTATGAGAAGATAAAGATGTCCTTATATTTTTTAATTAGCAAAATGACAAATGAAAACAAAAACTTTTCTGGTAATTTTCCATTTGATTTCATATAATCGCTTAAAATACGTTTTGAGAAAATTGCATTTTTGTAATGAATTCACAAGTTTCTTAAATAATTTGTCATTCATTCATAGAGTTGCAAGGCAAAAACCAAAATAATATAGAAAATGTGGAAAATTGCTTTATTTATTGAGTATTTTAGTAATGCATTAACCAGATTATAAATAATTTGTCAATAATGCTCAATAATATTTTTTTGTGACACTATTTTTAATTAAGCAGTCTTTCAGAATACTCTTCCCATTTTTATTTTTATTTACTTTTGCAGTACACACACATATTTTTATTGTTTGTTGTATCGTCCACAAGCAGACAACATGCAAAAATAATAATTCTGCAGCTCAGCCGCATTTTGCGGTGTGTGGGGCCCGGCTGGTAAGTGTTGCATGTGTGGCATGAGTGTGTGGCACGTGTGTGTGTGTTTGAGGTGTCTGTCTAAGTCTGACTGCTGAAATCTGAATATGGAGTGTAAATAATGCAACAACGCAGCGATGTAAGAAACAATTATTGTGGCTACTCTGCCCCATTGTGCAACTTCTCAGCCACGCAAGGTGTTGCATAAAGAACTAGACAGGGAGCTGGTAGGGGCAAATATAGGAAGGGGAGGTGTTGGGGGGTAGCAAACGCAAGTCACCTTTGCGAAGGGGCATTATAAATTTCAGTCATGTTTCTAATAACTTTGAATTAATCATCTCTTCCGCTTTTGCTTTTGCGGCACGCACACCAAACTTCCTGCCGTCCGACGCTAGATGGCGCCTCACACTCCATCTCTCTCTCTCTCCCGTTCAGCTTTAAGCCAAACCGCATAGAGTCAAGGGCCCTTCCAGGGGAAGGGCAGTGAGGGTCGGACGGGAAGGACGTCGCTACCAAATGAAATGTAATCCACATGAAAATTGCCTTGGCTTATGCAAAATGTGACAAAGTTGAAGGAAAGCCGAACTCAACGCTCGCTGTCTTATTTTCGTTTTTTCGGTTCGTTTTCCTACTCGAACCTTGTGCTGTGTATGCTGTGGCATGTATTTAAAATGCAGAGCATCGCACGCAGCAGGTGCCGCAACTCGATTTGGTGTAAATTACAGCAAACATTGCGCATACGCCGCGTTTGCCCTCGCAGCATTTTCTCTTCTGTTTGTTTTGTTTGCGCCAAATTATTATCATTATTATTGTTAGTAGTAGTATTATTATTATTAAGCTGGCAAGCAGCTCTAGTCTAGACGCAAGACAACTCGAGAAGCAGAACTTTCATAAATTTCGCTTGTATTTTGATAACTTGAAAGTTTCGTTCGCTCTGCAATTATCTCTGCCTTCTTTCTACTTGCCACCCACTTGCCAGCACACACTTCATCATCATTAGTGCAGTGCTAACTTATTACCTGCTGCCAGCCTCCAGTCTGTTGTGGCATAAATAATTTCACGCAGATTTGCGCTATATTTAATTGTATAATTTGTCTGCTCTTGATTTTTTTTTGGCAACTTTGTGCAGCTAAAACGCTTATTTATAGTTGGCAAGGCCAAGCTAGATTTATATTCGAGTGAATAGGTAATTTAATTGGCGGCCTGAGTGCGCGATTATGGAATTTATTTATTGCACTCTCTGCTTTCCACGGCTAATTGACAAGTCGCGGGCATTAAGAAGTTTGTTTTTTTTTTTTCTCTTTGGGCTGCAACTTGAAATGCGAGACACAGCGGCTTTTAGGGTTTCCTTTTCCTTTGAAATCTTTGGGCCCTAAATAAATGATGAGTTGTGGCGACAAGGTGTTAAAGGCCAGAAATTAGAACGTAACCACGCGCCTATCAGATAAACTTTACTTACGCTTCGATTGGGTTTCGCTCGGCTTCGATTCGGTTTGTTGTCTTTGCGGAGGCGGAAAGCGAGAAAGGGGGAAAGGGAATTGTCCCCTTGGACAAATGCGCATCGTTAGCTTCAACCCCAATGCGTCTTCCTTGTGTTTTTCCTTTTTTTTTTTGTTTTGTGCTGTTGCTGTTTACACTTTTTGCCTTTCAACTTCGATGCTCGCGAAGTTTGTCACGAATTTCGTGCTATTTTCATGATACTTGAAAACTCCTTGAGTGGGCGCTGTTTCTCAGGCTCTCAACGGTTTGGATATTTAAGGACTGCTTGGCTCTTCTAAACGCAATACTTGTCAATTTAAACGAGCTTAGCGAACGTCACCTTCAAACAACGTCGCCACCACATCGGAGTCGACAATTTTCGCCAAGTCAGCGGCGGCATTTGATTCGTCTTCATTTATGACAGAGATTTTTGTTGCACTTTTGTCATTCAATTTGCGAAAATTAAAAGACAAATAGAACTTTCGTAAACAATCGTCAATGAAGTTCACAATTGCGAAATATTGCACGAAAATTTAAACTTAGAACCACAAATGTTTTTATGCTTCACGAAAACTTACAACTTCTTGTAATTAATATTAAGTATTATAGCTTACACGACTGAAATTATATATAGCATTTAAGTGAGATGAAGATGCAGTTTGCTGTTGTCGTGTACTTAATATTTAGCCCCCTAAGGTAGGCATAAAAAATTTAAATTATTGATATGGTTTGCGTGCTGGCTAATTCACCACAAATTCGATGATGTTTCGCAACTTGGCTTCAAGTTAATTTCTGTTTATTATTTCTGATTGATTTCTCTATGTTACTACTTCGTTATTATTTCAATAAAAAAAGAAAAAAAAAAATGCCCATATGTGACGCTTAATGGCATAGTACAAACACACTAATCGTCACACAAGTATTTGGAGTCATTCTTGACAGAAAACTAAATTTCGAAAGACATGTGAAGTCGCTGCTGCACTCCAATAGAGGAAAGCTCAATCGTATGTCCTGGCTACTTTCCGCTAGAAACAAGCTTTCGCTGGACAACAAGGTGCGAATCTACAAGTGCATTTTAGCGCCGCGCCTGTTCTACGCAATACAGGTGTATGGTATCGCAGCTAAAACGCACCTTAACAAAATAAGGGTACTCCAAGCCAAGACGCTGAGGATGATCTCAGGCGCTCCTTGGTACATGACAACGGTGGACATTGAGCGCGACCTCAAGGTACCAAAAATTGGAGACCGAATCCAGGAGATTGCACAAAAATACACAGAGAGGCTTGGAGGTCACCCTAATAGCTTAGCTAGGCGCCTAACGCCGAGGCATAGAACTACTGTCAGGAGAAGACTGAAACGACATCATCCCCAAGACCTGCTGGATCGGGTCTTGACATAATATTTAACAGCAATAAAATTTTTTCTTTTAAATTCTCACTTTTCCTTAAGCTCATTGCACATAATTTTTTCCTTAGTTTATATTTATTTTGTGCTGCTGACATAATTTAATTTCTTTTTTCATTTCTGATTTGTTTAAGTTGCCCAGTTAGGAAACAGTGCACATATTATTGTTATCATTTCGTATTATTATTTAAAAAAAAAAGAAATGAGTGCAGAAATAAAAAAAATGTACCATAACAACACATACAATTGAACTGAACCAAATCCCTTACATATGATAGCAGGTGACAGGGCGCTGGAGCCCAACTGCGAACAAAGCTATGGTGAGTTAGCCGGTATACGAACCAGATCAATAGCTAAATTTATGTTGCCTACCTTAGGGGGCTAAATATTAAGTATACGAAAACAGCCAATTATAGGCGTTGCCAACTTTTTTTTTAATTATTAATTCAAAAATAAAAGTTTACAGCCTACCATAAGAACAGCGGTGACCACGAAATACGTGAATAACAATAAAACATTTGTTAAGTGTTAATATTCATTTTATATGCTATAATACAAAAAAATTTTTGTTGCACTCTCCAATTAGGCATACTTTCAGGATTTCTAAATTGGGTTAATAAAATTAATATTCTATAGTATAGTAGTATTCCCATAAGTATTTAAAAGAAACTTCGTTAACTGACAGAGCTGTCTTTTTATTAAGCGCGTAAAATCTTATATTGCATTTATATAATTTAAGACAGACCCAAAGCAATGGTTTTATTAAGTTGACTATTAATGCTGGTACACTTTGAATTGTCTTAGATTACTGCATATGCGAAAACGGTTCAAAATATTCAATTTTCCCCCATTTGTAATAAGAAAAGTGGGATAAAAAATCGATGTTCACATTTTAGTTACTAGTTCATTAACTTCCAAAAATTAAACAATTATTATTATGCCTCCTTTGAAGCTGAAATTACTCTATGAACTGATTGGTTTGCTGTGCGTGTCTAAGTGAATTGCAGTTGAACTTCTTGGTATGCAAGTCTCGTTCTACTGACCATTAGCGAATTACACATGCTCGGTGTTTATAATTTCTAATTAATTATGCCATGAACGGCGCTTCTTGTGGCTATTGCAGCCACGCAGCTAACATGCAAATATTCTAATTATTACCTAGCAAAGCATGTATTTACATACATTTATATCCTACGAGTGCATGTATATATATATGTGTGTGTGTGTGTATGATTATATATATGTGTGTGTGTGTGTGTGCATTTGCGGCAGGTGTATTTTATTTTTATTGGCACTCAGCTGCGCTAGGCGCCTTCAATTCTTTGCTGGAATTCTCGCTAGAAATTCACATAAGTTGCAGCTGTGCAAGGGACTCTGCTAGTCGTCTAGGCGTCCAGCTGATGCACAGTGGGGCAAAGCGATAGCAATAACTATAGCAACTAAGTATTTATGATTTATTAGCCTAAATTTGCTGATTTGAATTTTGAGATTCAATACACACTGTAACATAGATGATTTTTAAGTTCTATTTCGTAAAAATTGTTTCAAAATTTTAAAATATTTGACACTAGCTTAAAAATTTAAATATTTAAGAAAAGGGCTATAAATTATAGCCACGAATTTGAAACTCAATTAATTCGCAATAACTACAAATTATACTCAGTCTGTATCGTTTGCCTTCAACTGTTTTATATTACTGTTCCATCTTCTTAAAAAAGACTATTCTTACTAATTTCAATGTCCGATTTAATATGCATACGAGTAGAATATGAATTTTAGAAAAATTATTTTGGGAATATATTAGCATCCAGAAATTACCTCGAGCAGTTTAATTTTATGTCAAAGTGTGCTTAACAACTTGAATTGATTTTTTATTATTTTATAATTTATTATTTAAAACTCAGTGCTTAAGATTTTTATAGACTTCAAGCCACGGTGCGAGTGCAATGTAAAGTTGAACACTTTTTTGCAGCCGCTTGTGCTTTCAATTTCAGTCATGTGCTTTTGTCTCAGCATTTTTTTTTGGCGATTTTTCTTTCCTTCCGCTTCGTCTTGGTTATTGTCTTCTTTTTTTTTTTTGGCAAATTTTTTAACTAATGAGGTGCAATTTGTTGCAAATGGCCGCAGCGGTGCTGCTTGTGCTGTGCTGTGCTGAAATGTGGCATGTGACGTCGCGTTGCAAGCGTGCATTAAAGTTGCGCATACGACACGTGTGCGAGTGGAGGAGCGGCGGTGCTTGGAGGCCATTAAAGCCTCTTCAGACATGACTCAAAGGGCGACCGAGCGTAAGAAAGTCATCAAATAGTTTGAAGCAGCGACAGGATATGCGATACACACACACGCACACACAAGAACTCGTCGTTATAGCCAAAGTTGAAGGACGGACGACAGCCAGTGACTAACGCTGATTGAGGCCATGATACGAAAAGTTCAAACAAACAGCAGCAGCCGCGGTGGCAGCCACACAGCAACAGCAACACAGCAGTTGCAACAACAAAAATCGAAAACAACAGCAAAACTTTGCTGTCAAATGAAGCTGAAGCTGGACCAAAGACTTGGTCAGCTTCCAGAGCTGTCCAGCTGCAGCTCCCCATCTCTATTCCTCCATGTCCTTGCACAGTGCAGCGCTCAGGACTAAGGCCCTTGATCGATGAGAGTGCTCGCCACAGAGTTTTTGGGCCGTCGCCATTATTAGCCGATGCTTTTTGCCGCTCTTTTTTTTTTGGTTTTTTTTTTGGTCCAGGCCGCTCAAACTTGGTCCAGGCCGGGCAAAAACCCGTTAACAGTTAAGTGGATAAGCCAATTTATGAGTTTCGAATTTAACTTTGTCACTTTTTTGCTACTGCTCTCTGTCTCTCTCTCTCTCTCTCTCCCTCTCTCTCTCTTTCTCTCTCTCTATGGCTCTCACTCTTTAGCTGTCGCCACTTGGCACATTTAAGTGGATTTGTTTTGCTTTATTGGTCACTCCACAGTTGCTTAGTTCAGCTGCCACTTCCCGCCCTCCCTACACTTCCAATCGCTATCCTGATTGCTTGTGCTGCCGTCTGACAATGCTGACTTTTTAGGCTACAAGTTTTTGTATTTGTTTACTTTTTTTCTGTTCTATATATTTATATAACATTTTTATTTTTGCTCTGTGTTTTGCTTCTCATTAAGGCTGTTTTTTCCTTTCGCACCGTTTTTTTCTAAAAGCGCAAAGTCAGATCTCTGTGAAGCCTCTGCTAATTTGTGCATTTTAAAGCTGTGTGCCATTTATTTGTACTTGGAAACCTATAGAAAATACTTAACAAATAGCTGCTAGAATAACTGATGATTGCATATGAGTAATTTTTCATTACAAATGTAAGACATATCTCCTCCGAAGTTGCAGCTAACTGACAATCACCTTCAGCTTTATTTAGCTAATCACCACAGAACTATGGAAACGCTTTTGTTCAAGACTATTTATTGCTTCCTTCCTAGTGAATTTCTGCACTATTTGTACTTTGTCAAAATGGTAAAACAAATAATGAATTCTTGATGACTTAAACAATATTAAAATTGTATATAAAATTCTATAAAAAAATTTTAGACTGCCTATGCTACAAATAGGATTTATTTTCTGATTTTTAAAACAATTATTTTAAGAACTTTTGGGTTCTTTGCATGCTTTACATTACTAAGCAATTAAAAGCCTGTTTATTAAGTTTGTCGATGTCAAAATGTGTAGCTTCTTAATACAAGAAAATGCCAATAAGTATTCTAAAGAAAATCAAATTAACAATCCACATAACATAAAAAATGCAGCATTGTTTCTATTATCACATTTGCTAACCGATAAGTAAAATTTTATTAATTGTGTTCAGTTCTAAAGTAATTAAAGAGTCGGGCGAATAGAGATTAGTTGAAGCATTTAAAACAGGTCGACGTCAGCTTGCAAAACGCAAACTGGCTGTTGGTTAACATTATTCACAGTTAATTTTAGGGCTTCACAATGGGTCTTAGAGCAACCTGGAGTTGGCGGTTTGAGTGCGGCCGCCAATATGGATGCAGGTCACGCGCCACAAAAATTGCCCACAAATCTAGAACCACACGAAAAGAGCGAAGCGAACTTGTCTGTTGCTGCTGCTGTCCAGATGAACCGCAAATGAATGCAAGATGATGACGCTGATGTTGATGATGGTGCACCATCCCTGTGCTGTCCTCCTGTTGATCACTGCAAGCGCGTCAACTCATTTGCATATTTGCCAATTTACAACAAAGGCTGAAGTGCAACGTGTATTGCCTTCAAGTGCCACTCGTGCAGCTGTCTGCGGCTGTTTAAGTATGCGACGCGAGCACTGCGCGTGCGACGACCTCTTTGCTGTCCGAGGCTGCAGCCGACGGTCAACGCTGCGTATACGTATTCATAATCCTGCAATTCACTGGATTCGCTCGCAAGGCAGGCAGTGACAGATCCGTTTGTCTTTCGCCCATGAACTCAATTCCATCCTATTCCTTTTCCCATCATTACTTTTTACTTTTGCTGACGAATTTCGCTTTGACCTCAACAGCTTCCTGGCTACGCCTTATTACTTTTGTTGCGGAACTCAACGGAAAAACACAAAAATAAAAACCATTAGATATGCGGCACACGTTCCAACGCGTCGCTGTCGCTGTCGCAGTCCCAGACTCACTCCCCAATTTTCGCGCTACTTTTCATTGAGTGTCTGAAAAAAAAAAAGAGCTGAAGCTTATAACTTTAGAGAACATACTTCGACTTTCGCTTAAATCTACTTGAATGGATTACCAAACATTTTAATGCGTCTTAAAGCTTTTCAAAATATAAATTTTAAGCGAAGAGAATAATATAAAGTAGCATCAAGTTTACAACTCGCAATTTCCCCTTGAGTTGAAAACAATTATTTAGTTTTTTATGCGCATCTCACCGCCTTTGACATGTTCACTTATCTCTGCTGAGTTGAACTAAAAATTAAAATGCACTAAGTTCGTTGTGCTCACCAAAAAGACATCTGTATGTAGGTATATATAATATATATGAGTTTCCAAGCCATAGAGTAGACCAAAAATATTGCAGCGTTTTAGGCTTGCAGCTTTTATTTCGCTGCTTGGCGCCGTGATTTACTGCAATTTCGATTTGCGGTCTCCTTGAGTTGTGACCGTCTTTTTCTTTGCTTGTTTTCTACCTCCAACTGCTCGTTTGGCTCGACTCGGAAAAGAAACTTTAATAACGAATATCGTGAAATGTCTGCGTGCACCTGGAGCTGGAGCTGGAGCTGAGACCGAAGAATGCAGTTTACATGCAACGCCAGCAAAGTTGGTGATACTCGTAAAACTTAACGACTCCCAAATGTTGCATGCAGTCAGCGAAACTCTCGTCTTAAATTTTTAACCATTTCATTTCGGTCTGACAGTGTTCTTCTGATCTGATTTAAATATGCAATTTTTAATAGTCGTAAAATTGCTAGCTGGTTTCTTGTGTGCTATATCATTGAATACACATCCGTAGTATATATTCACAGTCCTATTCGAAGTTGGACTCGCATTCGCATTCGTATTCGCATTCAAAACTATTGCAGTCACAAATTTAAACTAAAAACTTGCTGGCATGGGCGAAAGACAAAAATAACTACATTATTTATTTATGCAATATCAGGATGCGGAATACGGAAACACGAGCACCAAGAAACAGCCTCCTCGTTGTCGGCTTTACCATTTTTATTTCAGCTCTAAATGGTGCAACATTTTGTTTACGGTCGACACAGGAGCCAAAAGTCTTATGCCCTGCATTTCACTTCACTTCACTTCACTTTACGTTTGCTTGGCTCCAAACTACTTGGTCGTTGGCAAGAAGTCGCTCGTTTAGCAGGAACCTTTCCTGGACGGTCCAGGTTCGTATCGTTTGCAAATGCTAATTTTTTTGTTCTCCCACCATGCATTCTTGAGCAGTTCAACTGGCAGACCAATTTGCCACAGCTCGCCGCTAAAATATGCTCGATGTAGTAATAATAAGTTTGTATTTAATTTCAGTTCAACGACACTACGTTATAAACATACTACAGAGACTTACAATAAATGATCAAGGAAATTCCACTGCTTTATAGACGTGTAAAGATTTTGGAAAATACAAATTTATGTTTAATAGTTTTGCAATTATCATTCAGTTATTATACCAATTGGTTATTATTAAATTTAAAAAGAGTACCCATCCACATATAAGAATTTAAATAATTTGTGTTATAAATCGAAAGCATCTTAAAAGATCAAAAAAATAAAAAAATAAAATTATTTATTATAATTATTATATACACAAACATGGAGCTTTAAGTATAATTGTACAGTTGAAATTAGTCAAATTGTAAAGGCAGAGGGTATCCAGTAGTCCTGCTCTATCGGTTAAAGCATTCTTCTTGATATCATTCTGTTCGTCTGAGTTTAAGCCAATGAACCTTGGTCATAAGCACGTTTAGTGTATTTATTTGATAGTCAAACCGACCACGGCGTCTGCAGTGAAATTCTATTGAAGATTTTAATCAATATTTAATTGTATTATTATTATTTCGTTTGCTTTCACTCACCAATTAATTAACAATAATCAAGTTTTTGTGTTTAAAAACTATCCTTTTTGTTCATTCACAAACATTTAAAATAATGTTACAAACATATTATATCTATATAAGGCAGTTCTTGTATATTTTCATGTCTGTCAAATGATTCATTAAAATAATAATTTAAAAATACCAAAATTGCGCGCCTCAGTCAGACTGCAGCGTTTGGCATGGAAAGCTTTTTAAGCTTTTTTAACATGCACTCGATTTGAAAGCTATCTCCAGCATGCAATGCAAGCTACACTAACACAATTACAATGGTTGACGAAAAATTTTGAATGTTTTAATAAATATAATAAACCCACAAAAAAAAACCAACCCCCCCCCACCACACAAAAAACACACCACAAAATATTTTTAAAACACCCCCCATAATAATGGGGTGGTTTTTTTTTTTTTTTTTTTTATATGTGTTTTTTGGAAAATATTTTTTTTTCCTACACCACATAAAAAAAAAAAAAAAAAAAAAAAAAAAAATGAAATACCAAAATATAAAAAATTAAATTGTAAGCGGAAGTTGCAAGCATCACGTCGAAAATTCGCTCAGACCGTCCACATTTTAACACATTGCTTCTATCTACTTCTATAAACCATGTCGTTGTGTTGCTCGTAGCACCTAAAAGTAGGCAACGAATAAATTACAAAATTCTGCAGACGCCCATGATTCGTACGACGGCGCTGCCCACGCATTGCTTCGGTATTAAGCAGCCGCGACAAAAATACTAACAACAGCCATAAAAACAAGCATAAATGCGCCGTAGGCAAAGCAGCTGTTTGGATAATGCAGAAGTTTGAGAGAGAGTGAGTGAGTGGGTAATAATTGCCGGAGAGCGAGCTTTTTTTAACATATAATTTGCCATTTCCCTCGTAGAACTCTTATTCAAAACGCGTTTGCATTTAAAAAAAATATATAAGACATTTATAATTAGCATAGCAGCAAAATAAAAATGCATGCATTTAAAAGTGTTTAACATTTGAATATTTAGAGAACGCGTGAAGTCTTATCCACACTTTTTTTTATTTTTTATTTTGCCGCATTTTTGTTGAGGTTGGGTTTTTCTTTCTTTTTCGTTTTTCCTTTTTTGGCGTGCCTTTTTAATTTAAATGGTAATCTGATTGTATGTGCACTTCACACTACAACAAACAAGCATTTTTCTGCTTTGCGCTCTTTCTTTCTCACTCTCAATGTCTGTCTCTTTTCTGGTTGCAGTTTATGAAGTGTGTGAACTGGCATATTTTTCATAATTTCTTGCATCATTTGCATATGAATGATTCGCAGCCAACTGGCGCCAGCTTAAATTCCGTAAATAGTTAAAGCTGGGCATCTTGTACTCTCAGCATTGACCTGTACTTGGATCACTTAAGTTTTAATCCTCGTATTTTCGCACACACGTCTTTTATTGTGTGTATTTGTGTTGGCCGCCGCAAATAAAGACGAAGACGGCATAAAGACAAGCAACCCAAGCAGATGGAGGTAAGGACAAATGGTCGTAGAGCCAGAGAGAATTCATTAAAAATTAATCCAATGCCGGCGCTGCTGGAGTATTTGGCCAAGACAGAGCCGTCGGAATGGGAACGAGCATGGCAGTTGGGAGTTGGGAGCATAGGAATGGGAAACGGAATGAGACTGGGGCTTGTTGTCTGCTATTCAATTACGTATGCCACGGCTGTTATGAAAATGACCTGCAGTGTCTGCGCAGTCGAGCATCCACCATGCGCATCCACCGACCTGTCCGCCCCCCCCTCCCTGTCCGCCCCAGTCCGTTCTCTACTAAATTCTAACTGTACTTGGGTCGGCAAACCCTCGATGACCCTCTCGCTGCCACCATCGTCACCGCCGCCGTCGCCATTGCCGTCGACTGGCTCAACTGCTTGGCAGTTTTATGTGTTTTGTCTTCGCAGTCGTGTGCCGCATAAACGGAATTATTTACAATTTATTTTTACCTGAACTACACAGCTCCTAAACTGGGAAAGGGAGTACGAAGAACAGCAACTGAAACACAAACAGGAATCGAGCGATGCCATTTCGCTTCGCTTGTTTATTTTGCGCTATTCAAAACGTCTTCATTACCGACTGCCAGCGACGCTACAATTTCAACACCGACAGCGGCTTTATTGGCTTTAATGCCTGTCTTTACCGACTTTAAGCTGGCAAGTGTTGCCTGTTTATTTGCGCTAACTAATATCTTGAGTGCTCTGCCAAGTAATTGGCTGATGGCTCAGCGACACTGACTGGTTCAGTTGCACCAACCACAACAACAAGAACAACTAGAATGTCGATGGCTTAGCTTGATTAAAAGGAAATACTCTGCAAACCCTAATGAAACAATAAACAATAAATTGTTAATTTGTAGTACACTCTCAATTTATACTTTACAAGTGGTTATAGATTTATAATTAAAATATTAATGAGAAAACTTATATGTGGAACATAATTTGGAAATTTTTGAGGCAAGAGTGGAAAATTGAAAGGAAACACTGTCAATACCCTAATTAAAACTAATAAATATTTTTCTTACATTTAGTTTGTTTAACATTTTTAATAAATACTTTGCAAGTTGTTGAAAATCTACAATAAAAAGATTAATTTGAAAATTAAAAAATAAACTACAGAAAGAAAGTAATTCAGGGATAAAGAAAAATTAAAATAATATACATATATATTTTATAATTAGAATTATAATAAATAATATGATTTAGAAGTATTTGAGGGATAATAGATAGGTAAAAGGAAACAGTGTGTATTCCCTAACAAAAAAAACATATGTATATATATTTTATTTTAAATTGTTTGACTACATAAGTTTTGAACAAAATTTAAGGTTTTCTCACAACTAAAAACACTTTAAACTAAAGTAAAATCGTGTTAAAAGCATTATATAATAGACTTCAAAGAACTAGGAAATTAAAAAAATCCTAAATTTGTATTTAAAAAATAATAAATTGAAATATGAATTGACTTAAAACTTTCTTCACTTTCATCTTAAGACAAATGCTGCACTGAAGAAGTTATAACAAACTTAGTTCATTTGAATTTCGAACACAAAGCACAGTTTGGCCAATAAAAGTGCACTTGGCTAACAAAGCCAATACACAATACACATATTTGCCAGCAAATTCTCTGTAAGCTCTGCTAATCAAATTTACTTTGCTTGGCCAAACGAAGTGTGCATTTATAATTAGATATAATAAAGAAAACTATGCTATTGATAAATTCAAATAGTTTGGCTTTGCAATCTCGAAAGACATCGAATCGAGTCTGGAACAATGCAATTGATTTTCAAAAGGTTTGTGGAATCCACATTTAATTAAATGCCTGCATATATTTGTCAGGTGAATACATATCAACTTATTAACGTAAGCAAGCAAAATCGTTTGAACAACAAGTGCGAGCAGCTAATTGAAAGTCATCTAATGCAGTTTGAAGAGCATAAATCCGGACATCAGGTCGAGGGCCAACACTTGGCATAAATTAGTAAAAACTTAAATGCAGCGCTTAAGCGTCGCTAAATAGACATTAGCGTGCCACAATGTTGCACACTCGCACACTGCTGTCCTCAGAGCGACTTTGAGGCAGCTGTTTATTAACAGCTTCGGCGACGGTATCAGCTAAATGTCCTCAGCTTCATCGCCACGCCCATTCCCATCCCCACCCCCCTCATCATCCCCATCATCATCATCATCGTCGTCGTCTTCGTGCTGCACTTGTGAGCGATGATAAATCATCGAAGAGAAGGCAACGTGTTGCGGGCTGTTGCAATGTTCGCAGTTTGACTTGACAGCCGACACTGCAGTGTTTTGCAGCATAATGTTTGCCACTTGCTGCTGTGGCAACCTGCCTGTGTGCAACGCTCGCAGGCGGACTTCATTTGTGTCCTGGATCACTCATCGCCCTTCTTAGATGCGCCTCCCCTCCGCCCCCTCAACACACACACACACACACAATTATTAATTGCCCCCAAAGCTGCCAAATAATGATGAAGTGCACGGCGTATTTGCAGTTATTTATTGCAACTACGTGCTGCGGCCTCTTTTCGGCCTCGCCTTCGACGACTCGAGTCGCTGCTGCAACTTTTGCCTTTTTTTCGCCAGTCATTAATATGTAATTTCTGCATTTCGCCAGCGGCCACTGCATTGCGACACTCGCTGTCATCGTGGAGAGAGGCTTAGAAATATTTGAGCAATCATTTGCATACCGCAACAATCGCAACAACTCGCTTTGACTTGTCAGCCGCGGCGACCTGCGACCTGCGACCCAAATTGAATAACTTTACGTATACGCAATGGCAGAAAAAGAGTGTTACGTATGTGTGGAAGCGGAAAGCTTTTAGCTACTTTTTTAGATTACTGCGTTACACAGCTGTCCAATGTGTTCTTAAAAATGTGCTGCACATGTTTCATTAAGTCGCTTGGCTGCTTGAGACTGACGTCTGAGAGCGATTGCTACTGATATCTTGCATAAATATAGCGTGTAATATTGCATATAAATTCGTGCTTATCGTTGATTTATACACTGCAAATTAAATAAGCAGGAAAGCTAAACTTGAGACAAACACAAAATACTTGTGGTCATGACAAACAATGTACAAAATACGACTTTATTGCTGAAGCAAATATGCAATGTATCTATTAGCTCAATATCACACATTGTGTAATAATTGAGAGCTCATAGAGATGCAGTTAATGACAAAGGTTTCTAAAGTAGAGATCCGATTGAGAATAAGTACCACAAGGCCAAGAACTTTCAGAATTATATGCCAGTTCTTCCAGAGAATTCACCTCTTGAACAAGCCGCAATTATCTTCGTCAGTTCTCGCGAACCGTTATGTATATTCACCCACCATTTACCAAAATATAGTGTGCTTTCTATAAAATTAGACTATTACTTACCCAAAGCATATTGAAGCAAGAGAATTGCAGCTGATTTCTGTGATAGAAAATTGTTTTTTTAAATTCAACTGCAACAAATTTTAAACTACAGCTATTAATATGAGACTTTTACTTCAAAGTGACACGTTTCACTCGTTTTTTTTTTTGTTATTTTTTTAAAGTGTCAAAAAACCAAAACAAATTTTTAGCTGCTTACAAAACAATTAGAAGACTTGTCCATTTTTTCATACTCACTGAGATCTAGGTATTTTCCCATCCCTTGCTTGTAACTGGAAAAGGCAAACGAAATTTTCTTTTTAATTGTTTATTGAAATTCATGCAAAGGCAAGAGAGACACTGCAATGATATTTGTTGGCTTTCAGCTGGCGTTGTGCTTCGATTAATCAGCGCAGAAATGCAAATTACTTGCGGCATTTGACGTTTCTTTCTTCCACTGACTGTGTCGTGCTGCGTTAACCGGAAACGGAAATGTTACTTGCATAACAAATGAATTTCGCTTAAGGGTGGCATGTCAACTCAGACTCGATGGGGAAGTCACAAGGCTTCAGCTGTGCCGAGCAATGCTTCAGCTTCTGTTTCTGTTGCTGCGCCTTTGACAAGTCGCAAGGCCTCTTGGCATTGTTCGTAGAATTGTGAGTCCTTGTGCCTTGTGCTGGTAAGCAAAAATAAATTGTTTTCTACATATTGCCCCGGCCGGGAGTACATACAAACATATTGGACTGGGGCTACCCGCTGATTGGTATCGCCTGCCGTTGACAGCATTCATTCCAGGGTGGCCCTCGACGGCGGCTTACTTTTGCCTGCTCTAAATTAGAAATTCCAATGAAAGTGCCTCTCCCCAAGTGCCTTCTACATCTCTAGTCGTAGTTAGCTTGCAGTTGCAGCAGCACCGTTAATTTATTAAGCGTTGCGTCAAATAAATGTCAAAATTGCAAATATGAACTCTAAGTGCTGCAGATCGCCGCAAGCCCCCAAACGCCACTCAGCGATGAGCCGAATAGGCCTCGCTTTGCACAGAAAATTGCATGCAATTTTTTGGCATGTTAAACACAATTTTTTAATGAATTTTCGCACCAGTCGAGTGTGAAATGCTGCATGCCTGGCGCCCTCGTGGGGCATGCCACGGCCTCCGTTCGAGCCTCAGCCTCCTGCCGCCTGGAGTTGTGACAGGAGCTGCCTACTTTTAAAATGCCATAAAAACTAAAAAAAATACAACAGACACAAACAGGCGAAATAAAGAAAAAAACATTTAAAAAAAAAGAAAAAAAAAAATCGACTGTCCACATACAAAGTGAAAATTGCGTGGCAAATAAAAAATTGTTTTTCGAAAGTTTTGGCTGTCTCCACAGCTGAAGTTGTTGCTATTATTGTTTTTGTCATTTTTATACCCAATGATTGTGGAAAAATGAGTGTACAATAATTTAATGGGAATAGAAAAGAATTCGATGTCATAAATTAGAGTTTTGGGAGACGATATTGAGATGATCATGTAGCCCATCTAAAGAATATATTTGAATAAAAGTTCAACTTGTAATAGCAACTTTTAAGACTCCATAAATACTAATATATTAGAGATTGATTAATTAAAAAAACGAATTGCATTAATCTCTTCGCTCTTTACACTTTGTTTTATTTTCTCAAAATAACTAACAGATATTTCCCCGTCGAGTGCATTGCGCACTTGCCACAGTTTGCTGCCAACATTTTATATGGCCTGCCTGATGTTTGAAATTACAGCAAGACAGCAAGGCACTGGCAGCGACGAGTCGCAGCTACCGCATCACCTACACCACATCGGTTGTTTGAGTTTTAAAATCGTGCTAAAATTTCAAAGCACAATCAAATATAAAACACTAAAGTGGCAATCGCTTTAAATTACTTTCGCCTAACTTGGGATTTCAATTCAGTGAATATTGGCGCCGCTATTTTGGAATTGCAGCTCACCAAAAATTCCGCACGAACGAGCCAAATATTTTGCCAGTTCACTTATCATTTTATTTGCAAGCTTTTTTTTATTTGTTTTCTGGCCAACACTTCAGCGTGAGACAGATGATAATAAAAAAATTTTATTGCACACAAGCTCATCCATTTGACTTAATGGCGGTTGAATGTGCAGCCTTTTAATGTGGACTCTGGGTTGGAGTCCGGGAGTCGGGCTGAATGAATTCTATAAGCGGACGGACGGAGGCTAGGTGAGGCAACATGATCTGTGGTGTAGTAAATGTCTGTCTACAATTTTAATACCATGGCAACTGAGGAAATACGGGTATCATAGCTGCCATGCGCCATGGCCAGGGGCGTGTGGTGTATTTATAAATTATTTAGATGCTCCATCAATAGTTGATGCGGCTGCCATTTAAGCTTTTATTTGTAGAAAAGTTAAATCCCACTTCCCACTGCTTGTGTTGATCCTTAAGGAAATATCTAGATTTGCAACATAGACTGAGTATTGTTTCTATCTCTCTGGAATAAATATATTAGCAACGACGAAGAAAATATATGTACTGTATGTTGTTAGAGTTCTAGCTTATTTATTGTCAAACCCATTAATTTATTTGACAATATTTTAAGTGATATCTCTTTGCCCATCAAATTGCACATTTTTATTCTTAATTATTGTTGTTTTTTTTTTTTTTTTCGGTTTGTGCTCGCAAGTGAAGCTGTTGATTATTTAATCATTTTTTCGCAGAAAAACGGCTGCTGTTTTCTCAAGTGGAAGTGCATGTAATTTTATTTCATTCGTATTGCCTTTTATTTCAGATATATGTATACACACATATATATTTTTATATTTTGGTTGTGTTGCATATAATTTGTTTGGCATTTGTTGTTGCACACATGTGCGCGCATTGTACAGATTGCTGTTGCAACAACCGAACGGCAGCAGAGGCGGTTTTTAAATATGTAATATGCCACACAACCGCTTCCCAATAAATCAGCAAAATGTGCAAGCAAAATAATAATTAATGGGGTCAACACGAGCGGCAGGGGGAACTGCGGGAAGAGGGTGACGTGGGGGTAGAAACTAGAAGCTGGCATGAGGTGCAGAATGATGTATGAAAATTTGTGAAAAATTGCACAAATTGCACGTCACATGTCCGGGGCAAATGAGCAGTCCGAAGTACAAAAGAAAGAAAGAGAGAGAAAAAAAGCCGAGCGCTTCTTAATATGCAGCACATGTAGAAAATGAGTTAAACGCTGGCCGGAAACAGACAACACTTGGCTTAATTTCTATGCTGGCTGTCAGTGCTCTCCATGGCTCCCTAACTCCCTTGCTCCCCCTGCTCTCGTTAACGCTCCGCTTTACTTTCCGTTCGGTGTCTCATCATTGGCCAAGCGTCATCATCATTTGGCAGCCGCACAGCCGCATGTTCAATATGATTCGTGACATGTTAGGGAATTAGTGCTGCAAGCGCTTGCTAGGAATTGCTGGGAATGAAATGGGAAAGGGAACGGAGTGGAAGTGGAAGTGGAAGTGGAACTGCTTCTTGTGTGTGCTTTCCACGTGCGCCACATGTTTGTCATGCCAAAGTCGCGGCGAGCAGCCTCATTAATGTGAGTTGCTTTAAGTTTCATTTATTTATTATGGCAATGTTGTGTATGTTTTCTTTTGCTTCGTTCTATTTTTTCTAGCTTCAGTGGAGTTTTGCAACGGCAAATTACTTTTTGTCCATTTCACTGGGCAGCTGTCGATTAGAGAGCGCCATTAAGCGCACCAAACGATCAAATGTTAGCACTTAATTCAAACTATTCACCATCTTGGCGCATTTCCCACACCCGTCTTTGCCTCCGAAGCGATGTGGAATTGTTTTAGCTGAACAAAACTGTAACTATTGTCGATTTTATATAAATGTTTGTGTAATCAACTGCACTTAATCATTAAGCATATATATATTGACTTGATTTCTCCTTGAAGGTTCTCTCCTTCAAAATGACGTCAACCCATATTAAGAAACAATGTTTCATAATTTCCCCAAAACACAGGAATAAGCGGTGTTCTGTATACATGTGAATCCTTTTGTTTACGGACTCAGCGCTTTCGCTTTAAATCTCACTAACGCAACAACAATTAACATAGACAATATGTATTGTAGTTGTGTTAGTTGTGTCTTGATCTTGTATTCTTATTGTTTTCGTTTAATGCGGTCTTCTGATCTATTTCATAACTACACTGTGTACAATTTTATGAATTTTGTTTTGTTTTCATCCTTTACTGTTTGCAAACTTGAACCCCAATTGTTAATATGATTGCAATTAAAAGCTATGTAGAAATTAACAATTGCTGTGTTTATTAATTCAAACTATCTATTGTTATCTATGGTTTACATTGATTTATTTGCAGAAAAAATATACAAAATTAAAAATCGAATAGTATTTTAATTGATTCATTTTTAAATCAATTTCGTTTGGAGGAAATAAGTAAAATAGAATCGAAAATAACGTTCGCCCAACCAGACAAATAGCCCAATTTGAGTGTCCACTAAAATTGTAAAAATTTAGCCGATTATATCAGGCCAACAGAAGTGGGCTGCTTCTCACCTTAAAGAAAGTGTAATCACAGAGTAATATATTCAGCGGAGAGTTCTATTAATTGACGACTGTTTTTTCAGAGTGTATTTTATTTCTTGCTCTTAGAATAACTGTTTGTTTTTATCGCTGCAGCGCACGATGCTGTGCTACATTTTCTTTCTACTTTATTATGTTAAGAGCAGATTTTCCATGCTATATATATTTTTAATTTTGCAATATTAATTTTTAGAACATTAGAATTTCATATAATAGAGCGTAAAAATGTAAAAATATTCGTGACGTTTGTATATTCCTACAAAATCTCTAAACTGGACAACTGAATTCGATTTTAAAGTCATTTAATAAGTAATGTCTGAGCGACATTTTATCAAGATATTAACCGAATGATCAATTTATTGGGCAAAACTCTGTGGCTGCCAACAAAAAAAAGTATACTAAAATGGAAGAATAGAACAACAGCAACAACAACAACAACAATCAGGAAAACCGTCAACAAAGTGCAAGTTAGCAAAAAGCAGGCAACACAAAATGCAAATCTAGCACTGGGAATTAGTGGCAAGCAACCGGAAAGACCAACTCTCTCTCTTCGTCTCCGTGTCTCTCTCTCTCCGATTTCGAGTCCCCGTGAGTTGTCATGTAACATTTGCAATTGACAGTCGCGTCGGTTTGAGTCGAATTAAGTTCAAGTTGGCGCTAGAAAACCGTAAAAGAACTCGACTGCGAGGCTTTTTCACACAACTTGTATACCCGATAGCTAAAGATAAATAGGTAATTATTAGTTAGTGATAAGTGACAAAACTATATAACTATACTAGGATTAAACAGTGCAATTAGCTATGAGTTCTTAGCTTAAAACTAGACGACTTTAAAATCACTTGATTCTACAGTGAAGTATGGTTTTTGAATAAAGTACAAATGTAAGAACCACAGTGTTAAAAGGTTTCATTATCGAATCGATGCTAGCTAAATTATTTTAAGTTTAAATCAAGTCTTTATACTTCATATATAATATTTATTATTTCGAGAAATAGTATTTCATAGTGGAGCACACTCGTTGGTTACGTTTTATTGTTTTTCTTGATATTCTTCCGTTCTTTCTTCTACTCCGCACGTAAATGCGACAATTTAAGCAGCAAAGTTTAAATGTTTTTTCTTTAAAGTTTTTCAGTTGTGGTTTTGCTACCCTGTTCAAATTGATTAGATGTGAATGAAGCGTATTACTTTTTCTGGCAAGTAAGATATAAAATTTTACCATCAAAAAATGGCTAGATAAATCGCCATCGCTACTCAAAGTAAATTGTGCTAAAGTTCTTGAACATGAAAAATATAGCTTATGAAACTAAAAATATATTTAATTTCACTACTCAGTGAATTCTCAATTACTCTTAATTTAAAAAAAATCGGAAATGTGTTTGTTTGAAGATTTGAACTTGGCAACTCGTAGTCGAGCTTTGTGCGCTTGAGCAGTTTTACTTGATTCTTTTGGGGTTTTGCGGCAAAATGTCAAATGGTGGCCAAAGTTCGCTTAACGCCAAACAATTTTCGTGTGCAAATGGCGGCCTCGAGTGCACATTGTACCGCCTGTCGTGGATACCCGTTCCCACTCAACTTCGTTCACCAAAAAAAAAAGGTTTCCTTAAATTGTTGTATTCTGCACTTCATTTTGTCAGTGTAGGCAATCTTGATAGGCGAATGCAAAAATAACGCTGACATCAACGCAAGCGAAACAAACGTTTGCAATTTGGAATACATATTTGTTTTATGGCTGCATTCATATTTCCCTCTATCTATCTTTGCCCCAATGTACACTCAAGTCGAAGAAGCAGGTGGCATGGTGAGCGGGTGAGGGGTGAGCAGAGAAAGTTTCGTGGCGCCCGGTAATCGTTGGGCCTGTCGTTTTTTGCAGCACTTACTTTTAATTAGCACACAAAAGCGAAACGCAACGCAGCGAAATAAAATGAAATGCCACCGCGCTGCCTGAAAGTATGCAAAACTTTTGTTATTGTCGCCAAATAAATTTACCAATGCGTCTGCCACGCTGAGAGGCGGGCGGGACGGAGGATGGGGGACGGACGAGGGTGGCGTTCGTTCGCAGTTTGTGGGCGTGGTCAAAACAACAACTAACAAAAAGTTGCAACGAAAAATTATGTGGCGTTAAATGTGGCGAATCGATGGTGGCTGGCGGCTTCGCAGCCAGGTGTGGCACTGTGGCAAGTGGTAGCGTGGCAAGTGGCAGCGTGGCAAGTGGCAGGTGGCAGGTGTTGGCTTACCCCATGCGGTTACCGTCGGCAAGAATTTATGTTGCAGTGTGAAATTGTACGCGACAGGTGGAAAAACAGGAGGGAGGAGTCGGAGAGAGTTGCAAAACCTGAATAGTTAATGGGAGCTGCACTTAAAGTAACTGACACTGTCACTGGCATTGGCGTCTGTCTGCTGGGCTTATCCCTTCATCCCCTAATTAGCTAAAAGCACTGCTTTAATTTGTGCAATAACCAAAACAAAATGACCCCAATGGGCGTCACTCGTAGGCATTTATTTCAGTCACCGTCTGTAACACATTCTCCTTGTTTAGATCAACCGAAAAGGAAGCAACAATTATGTTATGACTCACGCCTTAAAAGCGGTTGACTTAACAGCAGAACTTCCTCATTAGCAGGGGTTGCATTCCGTATGCTGGCGTCACTTACAAATAAATTTAAAATGTTCTTCAGGGATCAGCGCTAAAAATTAATATTTCATTTGCAGTGCTTTTCACCCATAGTCCATTGCTATACTAACTAAACGACAAACGAAAATTTATGAAATAGGCAGACAGAGCCATCGTCAAGACTATAAACTGATTAAAATCTTGAGCACACGTGTCATGCCGATAATTAAAAATAGGCTAAAATTATAGGATATTTATTAATTTGGCCTTTGCAGTTGAAATTTGTCTTCGCATATTGTAATTATAGGTGTCCCTAAAATCAAAAAAAAGTAAAAAACGAGCAGTAAAAATACTTGCTTGGAAGTTGGCGAGTATTATTATGATACTCAAACCAGGGTAGCAATCATGAAATGTGGATTCGTACAGGCCTATCAGTCTTCTTCCTTCTTTAGGAAAAATAATGGAGAGGCTGATTTTAAACCGAGTGCAGAGTGTCGAGGCTGTCATCCGTGCGCTTCCCAAGTTCAAGTTTGGTTTTCGCAGACATCATGGCACCCCAGAGCAACTACATAGAGTTGTCAACTTTGCGCTGGAGGCCTTGGAGGAGAAAGAGTATGCGGTGGCTGCTTTCTTGGATATCCAGCAGGCTTTTGACACGGTGTGGCATCCCGGACATCTTCTTCACAGAGCCAAAGCTAACACCACAGCCTTTCTTGCTAATAAGGAGCTTCCTGGAAGGACGTTCTTTTCATGTGGCTACCGTTGGATATAAGTCGTCGACCAAGCCTATAGAAGCGGGTGTTCCACAAGGTAGTGTGCTTGGCCCTACCTTGTATACACTATTCTCTTGGATATTTTGGTTGCAACCTACGTCGACGATACTGTAGTTGTCACCAAGAACAACTCAATAGATCTGTCAAAAATAGGTCTCCAAAAATACCTAGATGCATTTCAGGAATGGGCATCAAGGCAGATAAATGCGCAAACTTGACTTTCGCAATTCGGGTGCGGAACTGCCCGTGTATGACGCTCAATGGCATAATGCTAACGCACTCATCGTCACACAAGTATTTGGGAGTCATTCTTGACAGAAAGCTCAATTTTCAAAGACATGTGAAGTCGCTGCTGCACTCCTATAGAGCCAAGCTAAATCGTATGTCCTGGCTACTCTCTGCTAAAAACAAGCTTTAACTGGACAACAAGATGCGAATCTTCAAGTGCATTTTAGCGCCGCGCCTGTTCTACGCAATACAGGTGTAAGGTATCGCAGCTAAAACGCACCTCAACAAAATACGGGTAATTCAAGCCAAGACGCTGAGGATGATCGCAGGAGCTCCATGGTACATGAGAACGGCGGACATTGAGTGCGACCTCAAAGTACCTAAAATTGGAGATCGAATTAAGGCGATTGCACAAAAATACACTGCGAGGCTTGGAGGTCACCCTAACAGCCTAGCTAGACGCCTAACGCCGAGTCATCGTAGTACAGTCAGGAGAAGACTAACACGGCATCATCCCCAAGACCTGCTGGCTCGTGTCTTGACATAATATTTATAAGCAACGCAATCCTAATTACACACATAACCTTATCACATATCCATATGAGCTTAAGGGCTCAATGTATATAATGTATATATGTATATAATTTTTTTTTTAAGTTTATATTTATTATGCTAGTGACAGAATTCATTTTTGGATAATTATTACTTATGAGTTGTTTAAGTTGCCTAGTTAGGTAACAGTACACCTATCTACCACTTCGTTATTATTTCATTAAATAAAAAAAAATACAATAGCAACAGCAACTGACTTTTATTGGTTTATTAATAGAATGCTTCCAAATTTGCAAATGTACTTAAAAAAGTTAAAGATTCCATGTTCTAACTGTTACATACATTACATCAAGTTACTAGCAATAAATTTCGCCTAGTTGCTTTACTTGAAGTTCTAGTTATTTTTAAAATTGTCTAATATTAATTTTAATTTTATTTGCTGAGCGAATTCGACGATAGAATAATTCTTATTATATGTATAGCTCTAATTAATAATTTGTGAATGTTTAAATAAACAAAATGTACAGGCGCCAACAAAGTCGAGTACAACATTGAACCAAAATTATTACACCTTAGGGAAAAAGTGCAGCGTCTTGTAGGTGGAATTGAGGAACATGGAATCGTGATATTTTTATCGGACTATCGGATAATTGCTCTCAAACGTGAACTCGATTTCACTTATTTGTAACCTGCTGTTCGCCATTAAGTGTTGCTCCCATTGATTCCTTTGCATAGTTTGTGTTGTTAAATTGACTTCAAGGAAAAACGTTTACCCAAACCTACCCCAATAAATGTGGATGGCATATAGCATATAAATTACATGAATAAAAACTGAAATTGCTGCAAAAACAGAAATACACTTAAAATATACACTATGAGGACAAATAGAGAGAAACAGAGAGAGAGAGAGAGAGAGAGAGAGCAAATCAAAGAAAAAAGCAAAAACGGAATATTTATGAACGCACGCCACGACGAGGAAAGCGAAAATGCGCCAAACAAAACCACCTCAAAGGAGAGTCACACAACACCGTTAACAGTCAAATGTCGAACGGAGACGGGAGTGGGAGCGAGCAATGCGAAGAGTGGGGAGACGGAGAGGGCAACAGAAAAGCAACGAACCAAGCCCAAACCCTGTCCGGTGTGCGGGTCTGGGCCATGTTTGTTGGCAGATAAAGCAAATGGCAAAAGTGTTTTCCATGCGCGATCGATATACACGGCGCCAGCCAGACGGGACAAATTTTCATAGTTCAAGTGGCGCCTAGGCAGCGCCACGCTTGAGAAGGGGACGGGACGGAACGGGAACGGGACGGCAAAGTCAGAGCGGCGAAAGAACGACAGTGAGAGCAAGAGCGAGAGCGAGAGAGAGAGACAAACTGAAATGTGGCTAGAAGCAGGCACTAAAAATTCACACGCACATACAGAAGCAAATGCGATAAAATTTTTGCGGAAGTGCGCAAGCAAGCAACAAAAAAAAAGGAGAAACGAGGAATAGAAATGAAGAACAACAAAAAAAAATAGAAAAACGCAAATGGAATGAGAAACACACACAAAATGCTAGTATGTAGCTTAGCTATCTCTCTAAATACGAAATTTGATTGTGTTTGGTTTGTTGAACCTGCACAACACAAACACCCAAACACAAGGACGTGATAAATATATTTTGATGTATTGCAAATATGAATTCGAACAAATAGTTGCTTAATATTTATAATCAAATTTCTATAAATAAAGTGTCATAACCCATACTATAATATCGGGTTTACTTGAGTGCAAATAATACTTATATTTGTCACTTAAATCTACTGCCTAGAATTTATATCCTTTCTTTAAGCCTCGTATGAACGTATTATTTGTTCGTCAAATTAGCAAATTAATAGCCAGCAAAAATATATAAACTTGTCTGTTTGCGTGGCTTTTATTTTTACGACTTTCGCTCAGACTGTGAAAAATATCTTTGACTTTCGCCCGATTCAATTGATGAACGCGTCATCAGCTTGCTCGTTGTGTGTGGGAAAAACGATGAGTCATGGTGAACAACGGGCAAGCGGTCAAATTAAAGTTGAATATGCATATATTGTCTTTGAGCGCTAATCGACCTAAAAAGCAACTTTTAAGCGAGAGGTTCATTGCCATTGCGAAAGCAATCAATTGTATTTGCTGGCCGCATTCAAATTCCCTTCGCCATCGCCCACTCATAACTCACTCAGAGTTGCAGGCGAGGCATTGTTGAAATTTTGGCAACGGCATAATAATAATAATAATATTCCTACGCATTGTTCTTGTCTGTTTGCTGGACAAACTGAGGCGTGGTCAAAGGCAGGGTTGAGAGGGTTCTTGATGATGGGCACTGAGGCGACCCCCAAAGGAATGGAAAAGAAACAAGTTTGGCGAGAGCGTATGCGCAAAATGTCAACTCATAAATAATGCTGATAAAATGCATTAGGGGGCGTGCCCGACCAACCCCATAATTAGTGCGCTGAGTACTAGACTGCAGTCCGTTCATATTGTCTCATGTTGCTGTATCTGTTGACGAGCAGGATACACAATAGTTTTATTTATGAATGCATACTCCAATGCCAATAAAATACTCGAATCCAACTAACGGCTGCGTATCCATTGTCGTCCTCGTCGCCATCGTCGACGTTGTTGTCGCAAACAACGCTATAATAATAATGTAATGAAATTTATGATGCGCATTTAATGTACTCAACATAGTGCGACAATAAACGACAGCCACGCGAACTCTGCGACGTCGGACGCGAGCGGGACGTGGGATGCCGCCGCCTTACAATGACCATTGAACGTCCAACACTTAACTGATTTCAAAATTATATTGCGCTATGACTGTGTGTGTGGTGTGTGATGTGTGTGTGTGTTTACAGAAGGGGCAGAGTGAGTGCATTCCATGTACAATATGGCATGTAATTTTATTGCTTATTGTCTAATGCCAGCACCAACGCAATCTTCAACGTCAAATTAGTGCGTTTGTGCGTATGAAGTGCAGCGTGGGTGAGTGTAGATGGACAAGCGAGAGCAAGCGAGGCAACGCGACGCCCTTGGCAATATTTGTGATTGAGATATGTGGCGACAAGCCAGCATTATGTAACTATATAAGTGCGCGCTTAATTAATTAATTGTTTTCGTTGGAGTCGAAACGATTTTGGGCAACTTCTTAAAGCAATAATAATTAATAAGCACTCTAGTCTATAACAATCAACAACTTAAGAGCGTTTGGTAACACTTTTATAGTTAAAATACAATAAATAGATAAGTTGAGAAACCTTTAAAAAGAACGAATACTCAAAAATAGATTTGATTTTCTTTAACAAACATTAAAATGTCCCAATGCGCCAATGCCAATTAATATTAAAAGATGTAAACTTCTTAAAGCAATAGTTTGCCCAAAAATTCACTCTACAAATTAACGAACTTTAACCGTAGATAATGTAAAGAGATTAGTTAGTTAGTTATGTTCGGCTTCAAAAAAGATTGCAAAAATGTACCACAGCTTACCCAAAGTTTAGTAGTTGAAGTTGGAGAACCTCACAAAAGAGACCAATAATAATTTAATTGTTTATATTCTTTTGATTTGAAATGTCTCTTGTAAACTTCTGCAAGCATTAGAGAAAAGAAAGCTCTAGTCAGTTTAATATTTATTTTGTATTTAAAGTAACGTTTATTTCTCACAAGTTAACTAATAGTTTGCAAGTTGAAGAACAAAATCTTTTCTCCTTCAGTGGGAAAGTGAAAGTAATTTGTGGCATGCAGACTAGAAAGCGAAAGAAACGAAAAACACTGGGATACACTTAAATGGTTGCAAAGTGTGAAAATAATTGGAAAATTTGCAGTGCATAGCAAATCGAATTATGACGAAAGTGACAGCCAAGATGCGCTCGCTGGAACGTAGGAAATATCAATTAAGTCGAACAAGGGCAGAAAGCTATTAAAAGCTTATTTAGTCGAACCCAAAAATAAAAACAAGCCCCTCTCTCTCTCTCTCTCTCTCTCTCTCTCTCTCTCTCTCTCTCTCTCTCTCACACACACACACACTTCATAAGCAAATATTATGGGAAAAGTTTCTACAAACAACAACCCACCCTGCTCCTCCCCGCACGCTGAGTTGGCCAACGAGTATTCAAACCGTTCAGCGCCGTCTACAAGAGCGCAGGCAGTAAAATTAATTGCTTTATATGGCGTGATAATTTATTGAAGCCCACGATGACCAACATGGGAGCACAGAAAAAGGCCCAGGACCAAGCCACGGCGAAAGACGAAAGACGCGCAGAGCAGGGAGTCGAGGCCAGGTCAGAGCATGAGCATGACAGCTGGCCGACTGGTTGGCTGGCTGGCTGGCTGGCTGGCTGGCTAGCTGGCTGACTGGGTGGCTTGTTGTGCCAGGATAACACGAGTATTTTGCCGGCAACGGTGCGTAAGGGTCAATCACATTAGAGACATGCGAGCCACAGTCCGAATTCAGCTCAGCGAGCAGTGCAGGGTGGTTCGTCAGTAGTCAAGGGGTTTTTTCTGCTCCTCGAACCTGATTATGCGGTGACGCGCCAAATATTTGTGTACCCTGCCTCAATTAAAAATAGACTGCAAGGGTATAATAATTTATGTGCCACTGAAGAAAGAGTGAATTACATCATTATTACCAGAATCGACAGTCCATGTGAAGTTCAATAGGTGAATGGTCAAAATATTTAAATTCTTTTGCCCCTTTTCTTTATTTTTTCTCTTACTTTAAATTGTGTAGTAATACATAAAAAGAAGCAAGTATAAGCTATAATGATGTATTATGTTTTGTCTTTCTGAAATTTTCTATTATAGTTATTTCTTACTTACTTATAATAGTTTATATGTGTAGTAATAAAAAGAAGAAAGTAGATGCTATAAAGATGAATTATGAACATAATGTGCAATCAAAATGAATTTATTCAGAATTTCAATAAATAAATAAGCAAAATATTTCATCTGTATTTTTTACCAGCTAAAGAACTCAAATGTTATAACTTTTTGATTCTTATTTCTTACTTCTTTATAATAATTTATGAGTAATAATAAAATGAAGAAGAATGATGTATTAATAACTGAATGTGCAATCAAAGTGAATTTATTCTGAGCTTCAATAAATAAAAATGCAATAGATTTCAGCTATACTTTGTTTTAACTACAAAATTTATATTTTTTGACTTTCTAGAATTTTTATGGTACATATTTCTTACTTACCTATCATTGTTAATGTTAATATGTTTAATAATAAAAAAGAAGAAAGTATAAGCTAAAACATTATCAATAGAATTGATCGAGAACTGCAATATACAGATAAATATTTGATCTATACTTTTTTTGGCTTGTTACATTTAAAACTATACACAATTCCCTATGAAAGTTGTGCATTTATTTTGTTCAAATGTGTTTCTAGCCTTTAATCGCATGTGCTTCAAATAATCAAAATATTTTGCTTTACAAACTTCAAAGAGCAGCGCCGAGAATTCTTCAACTGCGATTGAGGAGTGTGGAATTAAATGGGTGTTTGGACACAGGTTTGGTTTTCTCTTTGTACGCGGACACCTTGCATGTTGCTTTGTTCCACATGTTCGTGAATAGCACACAAAAGTATGCTATGAATATAATCAGCGCATTCAATCGAGTTAATTGCATTATGAATATGATGGCAGCTTAACGCTGTTCGTTCAAGGGTTTTATTTTTGTGTTTTGTTCGTTTTCAGTTTGCTTGTTTCTCAATTTCATGAGCATTTTTTTAATCATACGCCACGCGATGCGGAAACTTTGGGCAAATAAATAATCTTGCCAGAGTTGTTGTCTGGCAGCATACTTAGGACACAAGAGCCGAGCCGAGCAGCTGCTCGTGTTGCACTTAGCTAGTCCTGGCCGCTGTTGCGGCTGCTGTTGACAAACAAATATGAAACTAATCCTTGGTAATTAGTGCGCCAACTTTTGCTGCATTTTGAGCCAGGACACACACACAAAGTCCGTCCACTGTCCTCTGCTGTTTTCGTCCTGCGGCTCCTTCTTGCTGGTGCTGCTGCTGTGGTCAGATGTTGGCACATTCCTTGTGCTATTTGCGGTCCCTTGCTACGTTGAGTGTGTGTGTGTGTGTGAGTGAGGGTTTTTTTTTTTTTTGTGATGTCGTCGTTTCCATCGCCGAGCGGCGTTATTTTTATTGGAAAAGTTAAGCTCGTGTTTTGATAGGTTTCAGTCGTAAAGGGATTAATTAGTGCAGAGTTCTCGCCAACATGCTGCAGACACTGCGACCACGACACCACGACACCGTGGATCCGCCAGCAGACCGGAGCAAGTCGCATTTGTTTTTTTGGCTTTTGCATAATTAAAGTTAAGTTGAGTTCCATAGTTCTATTCCAGTTTTGTAAATGCGTAACGGACTCAAATTCGCATTGCACACAGTGTACTTAGTGGTTGCCTTGCTGGGCTGCAATACTAGCATGTGCTTAAAGTTGCGTCAGCCGCAACTTTGAGGATGCAAAGCGGCATGCTGCGAATCTTTTGGATAACATCATTGCGGAAGAGCAAAGATATCAGTTGGCCAACTCAAGAAGTAACGAAGCTCCGCTCGACTATGGCACATTAAATTTGGCTGAAAGTTAATAGGGAATGTGCAAAAACTAACTGTAACCTCAATAGTTATAGTTCATTTACTAATTAATTCTATGTTTAAGAACATAGCGAGCTCAAAGATTATTATTTTTAAAAACTCTTTAGATTATGCTGGACAATGTTTTTATTTATAATGGCCAAGCTAGCTTAAGTCGCTGCTTAGATTGTTAAATGACACATTTCATTACAACATGTTTAAGTTTAGACTCATTCCTTTACAATAAGTTATTAAAAAGCTATTTTCAATCTTCTATTATGATATTAAATAAGTTTTAATTCAATATTAGAGCCGCATATGCCAGTTAAAAAACAAAAATAGAATTTAGCAGCATTTCGTCATAGGAAGTTGATCGAGCCACAGCGGTAAATATGTCCAGCTCTCAGGATCCGCATTAAACTGTGTGCGTCTTCTGAGAGAATAGCTCCTGCTTCTCTATGATGTTCGTCTATTTTAGATGATTAACATGACATTTTTAATGGAACTCGGTCAAGATAAGATACCTTGAAACGTTGCTTCTACACTCAGATAGTGGGAGTTGATGATATTGTTGGAGTAGGATATTCGAAGTCGCCACGATCAGCTAAAAAGTTCCAAATCTTCGAGGGAAAAATATCAAACGAACTCAACTGTTGCACTGACTGATAATAATGTAGATCTTCACAGCCTATTATGTTATTACAAATGCATAAATACAACAAAGTAAGCACTGATATGTAACACGCACTAAGCATTTAATTAACTTAGATTATTACGAGATAGTCTAAAGAAGTTAATTGCATCTTTATTTGCACCTATATTTAAAACTAGATTGGCACAAAAAACAAACAAATTCTCAAATTTTCGATAATGAAAAGCAAATGATTTGAAAACTAATTTAGTAACAACGTGGCAGATATCTTACAGTTCTTAGTGTTCTTTTGAAGTTTTATTATGACTTATGTTGTAAAATCTTTTCGGTTTCAAAATGATTCGTGCAACTTCAACTCCTTTTTTGTCAGTCAGTCGTGTCTCATTTGTTAAAACAGGTTTATTAATTAAATTTCTTAGCCCATGTTCTAGCGCCATTTCACCAGAGACCCCAAAAGCTGCAAACATTTTTAAGTTTTCTTCCTCGTATCTGTTATGAACTACAGCTTCAATTTCGCTAGCGATGTCAGCGCATGATTTACGAGGCCATGGCTTAAAAAAGAGAATTGTTGTAAAAACTAAGAGGGAGGCAGCAGCAGGAGCTGAGGTGGAAATGGGGCTGGAGGTGGAGGTGGAGGGCAGACAAATTTTTTTGCTGGTGGTTCAAAAGTTTTGACCACAAAACAGGAAACGGAAATGAGTGTGCAGGACGATGACGACATGTGAAATGTATTTGGCCGCAACCACTTGAAATAAAAGAAGCAAGCAAAAACGAGAGCAACAAAAAAGACGAGCAAAGCACACACATGCAAAATAAACGGGTTCAAGTGGCGCTCGTAAAAACAGGAATAGAAAGAAGCCAGCCACGCCAAAGGATAACTGTTGAATTGCCGGCCATAATAACAAGGCACGCCACATCTATGTGACTCCATGTTAGTTCGCATGTCTGTGTGTGTGTCTGTATTTGTGTGTGTGTGTGTGTGTGTGTGTGAGCGTGTTTGTGTGCGGTTGTGCTTGTCGCGTAGCAACTTGTGGCTAACTTAATATCAACTAACAACTTGCTGACAAACAGAGGAATGTTGGCACATGTTAAGTTCCATGTGACCAATGGGAATGCAAATTAACTTCGCACACTTCCACCAAACACAAAAGAGACGAGTTCAACTGGCAATGAATGAACTAAATGCTTCTGCCTAATTATGCAACTTTATAATATACTTTTCTTGTAATAAAAATGCATTATTATAATAAGATAAGTGCTTTGCATTTGAATTAATCTGTTCAAAGCAAACATATTTTAACTACTTCAATCAACTTTCGTTTATTTGCTTTAAAACTTCAACTCTTTAATAGATATTAACCCGGCAAACAAGCAACGTAAGTAACAATTTTATGGTGTCACTAATCGTTTATAACAATACAGGTGAAAATATGAGTCTAGTCTTCATCGAATACGAGTTGCGTCCTGTTTTTAAAATATCTTTTAGCTTAGCTCTAACTTGTCATCCCTCTTGGATAAAAAACAAATGACTTCACAACATTCAAATTACTATTTTACATTATTCTTATTACAGTTACAATGAAAATGATTCAAAATATTTCGAAAACAGTCATACTATAAGTCAAATTTTATTCAAAACAAACAAAATTGACCCGCATTTAAAAGTAACATAAATTTCTGCCTGCATGATATTATGCCTCATTGTCAACAGCATTGCCTACAGATTTAAGAAACAAAAACTTACGAAAACGTGAACATATTTAAGCTATTCCCATGGACTAACTTAAACATTACTTTGCGGCAATCTTTACAATAAAAGCTATAAAAAATAGAAAGAGCTTAAAAAACACACTGGGATTTCTTCGCTGTGAAAAGAATCCAATCAATTTATTAATTAAGTGGAACGAAAGGCTTGAAATGAAGTGCATATAAATGAAATGAAATGGAATGGAAAACGTAGCGTATACGTAACGCTTAAGCTGCAATGTCTCCTTCTGAGCAGCTCAAACTCTGCATCTATTTGTCTAGATTTGTGGAATGTATTTTTAATGTTTTCCATGGGGCGTCGCTGCGGCTGTTGGGAAAATGGGAATTCCAATGCCAAAGCAAATGTAACGCATTGTTAAGTCCGCTTGGCACTCCTTGCTGACCAGCTGCGACTCCGACTGCGACTGCGACTACGACTGTGAGTGTAAGGCATGGGCCATATAGCAAACAGCGCAGAATGGAGCTAAGTGCAAGTTGCGAAGACATGGTCTTTAAAAAGCCAGCAACAATTACCCCAAACATTCTGCCCATGCCACGCAATTGTTGTCGGCAAACATTTTAATTGCATTTTGCTTTTTATTTTATTACTTGCAGCTTCTTAATGATTTTGTTGCTTGGCCACTTAAATATGCTATCCACAAGAACTCGACATTCGTATTTCAAACAGAAGACATTTCAAGTGTTTCGTGTTTCTGCTGATATAAGTTTATAAATGACATATTTTCAAACAATTTCGATGACATCTTATAATATAATGTAAGGTAATGAAGTGAATTAGACAATAATGTTTTACAGTTTGATTGACATTTATTTATACCATTTGTTATAGCTATAAAACTCTTACAAAGACTCTTTATAATATAATTCTCTTTTGTCATATGTATTCATATTCGTCCATATTTAACGTCTTTAGTGAAAGCTGAATGTGAAATTAAATACAGATAATTCAGAGTAGCCTGATACCCCATTTTATTGTCAACAACCAGCACTTTGATTAATTATGAAACTCTCAGAATAACGATCAGCAGAATATGTTGTATTATAATTTGGAATTCTCCTATAGTTATTAGTCTTTCTCGCAGTAATTGCAGAATGAATATCTGATCAAAGTTTCAAAACACCTACAACATAAATGTTAACGATTTTATAATTATCCTGTGAAAGTGGTAATAAAAACACAGCTCGTTAGTTAAAAATCTTAAAATTTATTTAAAAAAAAAAAAAACTTAATTGTTTTTGATTTTAATACAACTATCAAAGTTCAGTTTTATGATTTTATTTTCATTCATTCAGTTTATTTTATTTGTTTATCTTATATCTTTTTTTTTTAAATGATTTGATTGTTGATTTATAGAACTAGCAAGGTTCAGTGTTATTATTATTTTCATTATTGATTAACATTGCTGCTGTTGTTAACTACAACTTATCAAATTTAGTATAGAGTTTAAGGGAAATGGGAATAGCAACAATATCACATTTTGATTTAGTAAATAAAACATATAGGAAGCTACATATAAAAAAATAAAATATAAACTTTGTTAAGCTTTTTGTTTTAAGTACTCTTCTACAAAAATCGTCGCCTAGCAATTTAAAACAAAATATACACATTTGCGTTTTATTTTTATATTTTAAAAGTAGCCACAAAATCTGACAGCAGGTTGAATGCAGATATTACATAATTATTTCTAAAATGCCTTTATAAGAGAAACAGAAGAGTAATCAGTACAATAAAATAAATAAATAATAGAACAAATATAATTTGAATACACTGAAATCGATAAGATCGATGTTAACGATTGTTGTATTATTTGATGAGTTTATCTCTGTTTAGTTTTAAATGCATTAAATAGTGTTAAGGACTGTTCACACTCTGTTAATTGAGTATGACATAAGTGCCAGTGAATTACACTCAAACAAAAAACGCTCTTGAGCGTTTGTCCTGCGCACAAACAGCGCAACGGGAAATGTTTGAGATAGTTTTGACGCATGCGCTCGAGGCTGTGTGTTTCAAAACTATTCACTCAATGTTAAGTTTAGAATGAAGTGTTATTTGTTTACTTTTTGCTTGCAACAACTGGCTTAACCCTTGGCTGGGTGCAATGTATAATTATTGACGCTGAAGTGCAGAACAATTGCAGCTAATTGAGTATAATCAAGCATCGGTGGCGTCAAAAATTGGCATAACCAGCTACGGGCAACGAGGCCAACAAATCAGCGCAGTTGACATTTTTAATTGTGATTGAATTGCCAGCATAAATCAGCAAATTAAATTACAAACAATAGCAATAAAACCTAACGAATGACATTTCGCCCTTTCCCCAAAAATTGTATTCTACCCAATTTTTTTCCGAGTTTTGTTTTTGTATTTATTTTTGCTGGCACGCAGCTTTTGGTTGGCGACAATTTAATTACGATTGCAGTTGTGCACAAAAATACACTCTTTGTCCCTGTACATGTGTGTGTTTGAGTGTGTGAGTGCAGTCGCCACGCTGACGCCACAAAATATGCTAATTTATATTTATATGAATCGACCAGCAGAGAGGATCATTCCCCAGAGGCGCCTCCAAAACTGAATCCCATCCCTTTAACTTTCCGCCAAAAACTCGGAGGGATTGTGGCTGTGAAATATTTTTGGTGGCTGTCGCCACCGACTGCGGTCATAAAATTTATTGTTGCCAAATGCATATTTGTCACATTTGCAATGTGTTTGGCGGCGGCAGTCATAGAGCAATTTATAAGCATCTGGGGAGATGCTTCCCCTCAAGGCCAAAAGAACAATGAAAAAAACGCATGTAAAAACTCTCCACTCGCGAATTTTCGACAGCAAGACTAAGAGACTGCATTTTTCATTCATTCGTTAATAATCTGAAATTTAGACTCTCAATGAAAGCAAGTATGTAAGCTAGACAAGAGTTTGCTCTAGAGTAAACCCTTTTTGTCAGAATCCTAAATAGTTGTTGTATGTAACCAGCAGAGTAAATCAGTTGGTGGTTAACCAAATGAATAATAAGAATTATAAGTTGTAAAACAAAATAAGGAGGAAGTCTCCACTCTAAGCTCGAGCAATGAAAAATTGTCGATTAAATATAGTCCTTAATGTTAGTCTGATTTCTTCAAATATTTAAATATTAAACTACATTATGAGTAGACAATATTTACAAAATTACTAAATGAATTATTATGTAACAAATTTAATCAGTGCAAAAATTATATACTCGCCACTTAAAGATTTTAAACCAACTTCAAAGTCAACGTCTCAAAAGTCAAAACAAAGTGAAATGAATGAAAATTAGAGAATGATAGAAAATTAAATGAAACTAAATGAAAAAAGGAAAATGTAGCTAGAGCACATCTGCACTATTAAGTAATGGATCTTCATATTAATTTTAATGAGTGATTTAAAATAGTTAGAGCAGGAAGACCTCAAAGTTTTAATTGCCCACATAAGTTGTTAATTTTTCATACTGCTCTGCTCACATTACAACACCAAGCACATCTTAAATAGGCCTTTAGTTTGGACTCCGAGTTGACTGACTGTCAAGATGCTGCACAATCTTCACACCTCAGGGACTCTCTCAATTGCTGTGTACAAAAGAAATGAAGTCATTTGTAATTAATGAGGTTTGTCACCCCAATTTGCCGGAACTTCAAACCACAACAAACACGAGAAGCACACTGAAAGCATTAGATGCTCAAATGCCGTATGTTTAACCTGCCTGCCTGGCATATTGAAAATCACAATCTCGACTCGACTCGACTCGACTCGAGCCGAGCAGAGGGTGACGCATTCCCACCCAACAGCAAAAACAACACGTAGAGAAAAAAATGCGTATAAAAGAAGTAGCAACAGCCACCCACCCACAAAACACAAACAAGTGCGAGTTGAGTGTGCCCAACTAAAGGATACCCTCTAATTTTAGGTTGCCAACAAATAGTGGACACAGCCAAGATTACTTTAGCTATATTAAAATGAAGGCAAAAACATTTAAAACCAAAAAAAAGCTATACATAACATAAAATATTTTGCCTGAAATAAATTGGAAAAGGGGTACAAAATAACATGAATTTAAATTTCGAAAAGTTAGAACAGAACCCAATTATATTAACTCAAATAGTAAATTTTATTTTTCGTATTCCACGCTATGTTTCCTTAAACATTATAATTCACTTAAAATAAGAAAAAAATATTACTATTCATATTTATAACTTATTAATCGCTTTTCATAATTATTATTATAACATAGTTAATCGCCACAAAATATGAGAATTCTGTTCATAAAAGTTATAGTGTTGAATATAGTGCAGAATTAATGAATTTTTACTTGTCCTTTTTTTAGTTGCAGTTACTTAACCTAAGATAAAACCGTCAGTCTCTTTTTTTATTCTTTCGATGTGACTAAGCTGTTATTCTCTTGCAGCACACACATTGGTACTGGGTATAAACAATCTAATTATCTCGTTAAGCACGCCAAAATGCACAAAAGATATACGAAGCAGGACGTACATAACGAACACACACCAAGTAGAGGGTGTGTGTGTGCGTGTGTGAGGGGTTGAAATAATAGAGCCAGGTGTTTCCTAAGTTGACACCTTGACAGACGCCTCCTTGACCCTGACAGACAGGCTCAGAGCTGACTTTTGGCTGGATTTTGGCTTTGTATTTCCTGCACATTTTTTGTTTTCTTTTTTTTTTTGCGAATTCGCTTTCTTCTTGCGTTTTCATATTGCTTGATGTTTAATTAAAATTATGTAAATAAATTTATTTAGCTGACATTGGGGCGTAATTAAGTGCATGGTGAAGAGAGCGCGAGCAACATGCGTCAGGAATTTGCATCTGTCACCATAGTCGTCGTCCTCGCCGTCTCCATCGCCATCGTCGTCGGCGTCGTCGTCGTCGTCGTCGGCTGACATCAGTGTCACCTTGGGGGCGTCAAGTTGTTGGCCACCGTCTTTCTCACACTTGCGCCAACAGCGCCAGCTTATTGCCAATGTCCGCCCCTCTGTTGTTTCTATCTGCTGACAAATTAGCCTTGAAATGAGCAATTTGCAGGCTGTGGACATGAATGATACGACGAGCAACAGAGAGAAAAAGAGAGAGAGTAGAGAGAGACAGACAGACGACTGTGCCACGACACCACGAGGGCCGCAAAGTTACCGTGAATAACAAAACTGAGCTGACAGCTGCTGTCAGTGGCGGCCTGTCAATGGTCGAGTATTAAATTTGCTTTGTGGCATGAAAAAGCAATTAACTGCGGAGTGTTTAGTTGTCTACGGGCGAAGAACTTTGCAAAACATTCTCGCACATTAAACACACACATAATGATGTCTCAAAAAAGAAACAGAATGAACAAACTCGCCTTAGAATACTAAAACATGCAGATGAATGAAACTCATAAAATGACATTGTTGACAAACAACAGCAGCATGCCAGAGAGTTGTTGCATGCTGCATGTTCGCTGGCGTCCGTCAGCACATGTCGTTGCATGTTGACATCAACATGGGAGGAATTGTTTTGATGAATGCGTCCATTTAATTGATGAATGCGATTTTAAGCTGAAAATCGAACGAAATCAAATGAAATGAATGGAGACCAAAAGTCGTTGCAAAGTCGCAAAGTCGGAATGTCACCAGTGCAGCAACTGCAAAACTGGCGACTGGCGAATGAAGCTTGTGATTTCATCTGTAAATAAATATTTAAGCAGGCACATTGAGTGCGAACTTTGGACAGGTGAGGATTAATTGGAGGCACGCTGCAGCGGGCCAAGCGAAAAACTCATAAATAAAGCACACAAGCAACTAGCAGACAACCTACATACGTTCGTTTCGAATCCCAATTTAAAATCCAATTGCAGTTGCCAACTGAAGGGCCACAATAAATGTTAACAATACGGAATAGTATGCGATGCAAATTTAAAAACAAGTGAACGAAAAACAACCCGAGCAATTGGCAACCGCAAATACCAATAAAAACAGAAACAAATTTTAGTAGCGTTCTCCCATAATGTTGCAAGTTTTGATCGCCTCAGCAGCTGGTATGCAATAATGTAAATTCCAGCTACACAACCCCTCGCTTTAATCACGACCCATGCGAAAACAAACTGCAAACAATAAATACAAGCGCTTAACATTGAGTTTGAATTACAGTCCACATATATTTGATACACTTCCGAATGCAATGAGGCAGATTAAGGAGAAATCTATCGAATATTGAGATATGTCGATATGTCGATAATTTAAATTATCTCGTATTCATTTGATTTACAGTCATTGTAGCTCGTTAGATAGGAAAGTCTCAAGGTGCAAAACAGATAAAGCCAAGTTTATATATTTATATAAAAATTAGGATATATAAAAGAATACAACAATTTCCCAGTAAGCCTTTTTGTTGATTACTTGTTCAATTGATTACCAATATTTTACATTTGCCATGAATAAAGAACTCAGAGATCTCTGCGCTTTCTTTGCCAAACCGAGAGCAGGGGTAAGGCCTCTAAATAAAGAAATATGCTGAAGTTTAAAACAAGTGAAATGCCTACCTAAATTCAGGCAAAAGTTCTATCGTATGTCTTCGCATCGTTTCACAAACTTCGATTCATATTCTTACTCGCACGTTCGCCCTTCGAATCTGCGTAGTTAAACTGAATTGTAACGCTTAAGCGCACCACTTATCGGGAGCAACCTTCAAGCGATATATGAACGTGATTCAGGCACATAAAACAATATTTCAACTGCAATTAGTCGTGCGAGGTCGCCACTCTTCACGCTCTTCACACTCTTCACTCTCTCCGCACTCTTGTTCGTTTTCTATCTCACACTGATTCGCTTTTAAGCTTCGTCCTGGCCATAAAAGCATGAACATTTTTCCGCCAACATGGCAAATAATTTGGCTAACGACATTTTGTAACTAATGCTGGGGCGACCGCAGCTACAACATCGGGGACAACAACAACGATAACCATTAACACACCCCCTCCTCGCCGCAGCAAATGCAACTCGTAACTGGTCATTAAAAGTGCTCCATAACGGTTTATTGTAATGCCGGCTCATAGGCCAAGCGACCCAGCGTACAAGTGGCCAACGCCAACGCTCTCCCTGCTCTCCCTGCTCTCTCTCTCTCTCTTTTTGCACCCATTAAGAGGAGTTGTCCGTTCTTGGCGTTGCCACTTAATTAGAAAAGTTTCTCGGCGTCACGAGACAAAAGCCATTGACAGCGCACAAAAGTTGTGGCAATTGCACTTCACTTGCTGCTCGCATAGTTCTACAACAGCCGCTCTACAACTCGTCTTTTATACGCATACTGAATGCGAAATATTTAAAAATCTACATTTTATTGCAGCGAAACTATTTGTGAGTGAAACAAATGCTTTGCATAGCTACAACGAAAAATAATCGGCAGTGTCGACAAGACAACTCAATATTTGGGCATCCATGAAATCGATCTCTGAATGAACACAAAGAATCGTGTGAATTTAATGGACTCTTGACTCGAGTGTTCTCTAAAGCTCCTCTTGTTTATTTCATAATTATTTTCTACTTATAACGCAAGTGTTCTTTTAAAAACCTTTTTTAAATAATACAATTATTTTCTACTTAAAACACGAGTGCTCTTTAAAACACCTTTTGTTTATTTCATAATTATCTACTACTTAAAAAACCTCTTGTTTATTTCATAATTATCTTCTGCTCATAAAGCCATCATTTCTGCCTTTATCTAATTGACCTTCAGTCAATTGAAAGCGTCTCATTCTTTTCTAATATGTGATACAAAAAATATTTGCATCTTATATTGAATGTCATGTGCTTCTTTTGATCTATTTATTTAGTCTTCAAGCATTCATGCTTAAACAACCGCAGCTACTGTTGTATCCCTCAAATATGACGCAAAAAATTCCCCTATTACAAGCAGGAATAAGAATAGTTCATAATCTGCTCGTGCATGAGCCACAGAAATCAGAAATGCACTTCATGCAATAGGGGTTAAGTCAACAAATGTCACCTGCATGACGCTATTTACACATTTTTCCAATTAATTCTTTTAGGTGGGCGAAACACCTTCGACTGCCAGCGAAATCCGCGAAGTGGGGCCTCTGGCTCTGCCTCCATTTCTGCCTCTGCCTCTGTTTGCTCGCTGCGTTCCCCACTGACATGCTGCCGGCTGCCGGCTGCCGTTCATGCCATGCCACACCACGTGCCTGCCGCTCATTGTCAGGCCACCCATTGACGGCACTGCCACAAACATGAGGAAAAAATGTTGCGAACAAGCATTGGAAAAAAATGGAAACAAAGATACAGTATCATCAATGTTTTCAATTGAAATTTTTGCCCGGCTGTTGTAGTTTCACTTGGCGGCAGATGGAAACATGAAGGACGAAATGAAGGACGCAGGGTGAGACTGGCATTTGTTTGGCGTTGTAACATTTGGTAGAAATTTCGAATTTGCTGGAAATTGGAATTGCGAGTATTCTTACAATGAAGCCAAATATAGGCCTGCATGCGGAACGACAGATTTGTGACATAGTTTGCGCAGCAGTTGCACATGCCCAACCTGCAAAATTGCTGCCCAATATCAGCCCCGCTTTTGTGGCAATCGGTAAGCAAAACTGTATTTACTTTGTCCAAAATTAAAAAACAATTTCCAACAGTATTTAAAGTTTCAGTTTTTTGGTTGTTGAAATAGTTATAAGTCGATTGTAAACTATATATGATGTTGCTCTTAAACTATTGTTCTGCACATCGGCAATTGAATTTTAAGACAGTCACGCCCATTGAGTAAAATATTTTCAATACGCACGCGATTTGTGCACTGAAAACTAAGGTAAAGATTTGAGAACAACCAAACAGTAATTGCAAATCTTTCTTGTGATTTGCTTTCTTTAAAACAAAAAAAAAAAAAAACCAAGGCAATTTAGTCAACCACTTGACTGCAAAAATAAACAGAGAAAATCTGCGGCATGTGGTGGCAGGAAGCGGTTGATATGGTGGCTGGTGGCTGGTGGCCGCAATAACAAACGCCAAATAGCGACTGCCGTTGACAAATCAATGGAAGAAAAGACTGTCAAATGCAAGCAAAGTGAAGCGAATCCAATTGGTGGCTTAGGGAACTGCAGGGAGGGGCCGAGGCACAAATCTTCAAACATGCAACTTGGTGGCAATTGAAAACTCATTGACAGTTGACAATTGGACGGAACAACAAAAGCAGCAGTATCATGAAAGGTACAAGCCTGAAAGCAAATATTCAGCTCGAAGCCAAGGGAGCCACCAAACTCAATTGCAGTTACATTTTCATTTCAATTTTCTGTCTTTTTTTTGCTGCTGTTGTTTGTTGTAGTGAAATCCACAACTCCGCTGTGCAGCTTGTCATTGACAGGCACTTTTCTATGTTGTTCTTATTCATTCGTATTTTTCTCTATTTATTTTTTTCTGCATTCGTTTTGTATGTTGTGTAAAAATGCGAAGACATTTTCTATTTGAAATTGTCAGAAGCAATTGATATGCATTGATGTTGCTTGGGCGCATGTTTTTGTTTTTTATACCCGCTAGTAATTGGTTGGAGGGGCGTGATAAATTGGTGGCAACTGGAAATGAACCAGCAGAAGAACACATAAATTATATATACTCTTCAATAACAAGTATAACAAGAGAGTGTAAGAGATAAAGATTCCAAATTTTTTGTAGAGAAAACTCAATTTTATGACAAAAAAGTTTAGAATTGGTGTGTACATAATAAGCGATACATTTGCACAATAAAAGTAGAAATCATGTATCCAAATTTGGCTTCAATCGCAAATTAAATGTGAATCTTATTGAAGAAATAATTGCAGCCCTGTTAGTTAACATTCGACATCGAAGAAAGCAGTTAATGCTGTGTAATACTGTAGTAATACTGTTAAAATTAAGATCTCTGTTGTTTTGCATCGACATTATGTTAACAGTTGCAGCTGCCAAGCAATGCACTGCTAAACCTAACAGCTCTGTTATTTAGCATCAAACGTCTATGTTAACTCAACAGTCTAGCCTTAAGAATTTAATGTCTATTTATTCAGTTTAGTGTCTTCAATTCTTAAGCAAATTTGAGATTACTAGCAACATTACTGTACTCTCTAGAAATATGTAGCAGGTATTTCACAGTCAATCACTCTCGACTGATTTTTGCTTGATTTTAAGCTTAAAACATGTTAAGCGGGTATTTTAAGGTCGAGTTCTAACGACTTGTCTTTTGTCTATAGATTAATCCGAAGTCGAAGTTGTATTTGAAGCTAACGGCAGAATTTATTGCCAATCGCATTCGCAAAAACTATCTTATGTACAATAATAGGTCTAAAGCGTCTCACAAATACTAATAAATGGCTGCAGAATATTTCAAATAAATTTCGCAGTCTAACGCATCTGCGAGTATGGAACAATAAGTGCATTTAACATTTTTTTTTTCTCTCTCTTTATTTTTGGCGATACGTGGTGATGTCTTTGATTAGAAATTTAATGCACGTACTCAATGAAGAAATTCCAAGTGCAGCGCGTTAGACGCCATTGCCGTTCGCAGGGTCAGCAGTTGACTACAGCTTGCAATCGGAGCGGAACGGGGCAGAGATAGCTGCCAATTGCTTTTCAACATATTTGATGCGGCAATGGCGATGGAGAATGGTGACCTCGACGTTGATGTCGACGTCGAAGCAGACTTTCGACATTTTGCAACTTGGCCACGTACAGAAACGTTGGCAGCAAAGTGTAAAACCAACAGTCACAACAACAGCAACAGCAACAGCAACAAAACGGCTGCTTAAACATACAAAATGTTGTAGAGACTTGCAGGCATAACGTATACGATTGTAAGTAAGTATACGCCACGTTGACCGAACAACAAACATCAAATGTAATCGGAGCTAATAAGAAAACTAAGCAGCTAGCTCCCTGCAGGTCACGATTTCCGCTCGTTTCGCATTCGATTTGGATTTGGATTCTCGACTTGCATTTGGCATTCGACGACTGCACAGTGACGCAGTCGTCGGCTGCCATTCACGCAGAGCAATTGCGAGCTGTGCATTAATAATTCAGCTGCTTTCAGGCCACTGTGCGCACAGTGGACAACCTCGGATGCCATGTCAATGGACATTTAATGGCGTTCGCCATTATGCAGCGCATCCAGTGCACCCAAATACGCTTCGTTGGCAATAAATGCTGCATGGCCAGCTTCCGTCCAACGTCTGGCTATGGCTCTTGGTGTCTTGGAGTCTTGGAGTCTTGGATTTGGCGTTAGTCTCGAGTCTAGAACGTCGAGTCTCTTCTGGACACGATTTCGCTGCGTTCGCCTGTAATTTTTCGTGCATTTCAACACGTCTCAGCATTCCATCTTCGTCGCCGCTCGTTGCTCGTTTCCTGCCATCGATTGTAACGGCATAACCTTTGAATAAAATTAGCATTAACAGCGCTGCACGGGCTGTGTGGCAGGGTGTGCGACAGGTGTGTGTGCGCTGGAGATCAATAAAAATGCGCAATGTTGCTTTGTGCGCCACATGAGGCAGCCGCCATTAGCCGCGGAATTAAAGTAAGAAACGTGCTCACCGAAGAATCGAGCAGAAGATGAGATGATCTGTCGGGAACAGATTTGAAACATCAAATGTTACTAAAGCGAATAACTTTTATGCCAATGTTTCTCAATTCCAAGTGTTGCGGGTCAGCAAGTTCGCCTCATATTAACTTTTCACGCGGGGCGGGGACTGGACGTCGCACATCAATTACGAGTTGCAATCGCTGCGCCCAGTTTGCCTTCCAGCTGGCGGTGAAAAGCTGGCAAAACTAATTGGTGGAAAATTAAGTTTTTGCACAAAAATTGTTGCGCAAATTGAAATGCAATCGGGGCAAAGCGGATTATTGAAAAACTTTTATGATTGAATTTTGTGGGCCCCTCACCCCACCTCAAACACACACAAAAAGCGCACCCCAAAAAGCGCAACGAGATCATAATGTGAGGCCCTTTCTCCACATGTGTGTGTGTGTGGATGCATGGAAGACACATATGTGCGACTAACTGGCAGAGCTTATGTATGAGCACTTTTATCGAATGTTTGCCAAAAAGGCCAAGTCTTGGGCTAGCTTCCATCTCAAGTCGAGGAGTAGAGGAATAGAGAAGTTGAGTGGGGGTTTGGCGAGTTTGGCAAGCGCTCTAACGATTTACTCGTATATTTTGCTACTTTCGCTATAAAATATAAATATGCAATAAAACAAAACGACGACAGGCCGAGCATATGCATTACAGCCACCATCTCGTTCGCTCACTCGCTCGCTTGCTGCTTCTGTGAAAATATTTGCTAGAAAACGAAGACATAAACTCAGAAATATGGCGCATTTCGCATTTCGCATTTGGCAAGCCGGGCGCAAGACAAAAAACAAACGACAAACGAAGACAAAGACTCAGACACAGACACAGACACAGACACAGACACAGTCACAGTCACAGTCAGAGAAAGGCATTCCTAAATAGCAGTAGCTGAGAAGACACACATGAGCACTAGGGGGCGTATACGTATTGCATTGTTGTGCTAAATTGCGCGCTCAGCTGGCGCACGAGTTGACTGCATTTCGCTTGCAGCCGTCACGATTGGAGGCGAACAGCGGAAGCAGCAACCATTTTATGAAGCCCACATATGTTACAGGACTAAAGTAACACACACACACACTCCCACACACACACGTTAGAGTGTGCGGTTGTGTATTAAAAAAAGCAGGAAGGAGAGAACAAAGCTGGCTACTGCTACTGCACGCTGTGCAGCAATAAAAAATGAAAGGCTTGACAGGCACATTCCCTAGGCAAATCACTGCAGTTGTACATAAAGCAAATCGTTTGGCATTTGTTTTGATTTCCATTGATTGTTCAAAAAAATATCACAGCGTCCACAGATGAGACTTTTTGTAATCGGAGAGAGACAACCGAGAGAGAGAGAGAGCACTCAGCTCCTGAAAGTCTCCAGCTAATTTATTGCAAGCCGTTTACTTTTGCAAACTGTCAGCATATTTAATAAGCTTTGTGTGCTTCCCCCACCCCCCGCTGAAAATTTACATTAACCAAACTATTTGAGTGCCCGTTTTTTGCCTCTCATATGGAAGTGAACTAGCTGACCCTTTTAACAAACTCTCGGCACTTGAGAGCGAAAGTTTCTTATCATAATTTACAAGACAATTAGCCAGACATTGTCGGCAGTCGCTCCTCGCCCCCGCTCACCGTCCAATGCCAGCTCCTGTCTATATCGATATGGCGGAAAGTTTTCTACATGCTGTGCGTTGCTGTGTGGAAGCTACTTAAAGTTTGCAGCCGCAGGGGCTGCAAATACCAGACAATAATTAGCCAAATTTATTGTAATTAGGGACGCACGCACGGACCAGGCCAAAACATGTGGCATCGACAGAGCGGGAGAGAGAGAGAGAGAGAGTTGTGCTCGTAATTATTATCATTACCTTTCGCTGTGGACCTTCTAATGGTTGTCGCATGTGTGCGTACGAGCTAAGAACGCATTTAATTGCACAGAGCAGCATTCGCAGTTGCTTTGCTCTTAGCGACGTATTAAATAATTCAGTTTGTTGTAAGTGCCGGGCTGCATCCTCAAGCTCTCCACACGAGTCCCTGTCACTGTCACAGGCATATGGCCAACAACTTCTCCACCTCCAGCTCCAGCTCCTCCACCGTCGACTCAAAGTCAAAGGTACAAGTAAAGAGAGAGTCGAGGCACAATGAAGAATGGGTAAATACGAGTAACAAAGTGCGCCTCATGCAGTCGAGTCACGTCACAGCAGGTCGCTAATTTTTTGTAGCTTTTTTTCTTTTTTTTTTTTTTTGCACTCTTCCAAAAGTTTCTCTGCAATGCGCTACAAGGCTGAGACAAAAAGAAAATGAGAGAGAGATAGAGACAGGACACACGCTGCATAATTCTTTTTTGAAGAACTTTCCAAAATGTTCATCAATAAATTTCAATCTAATTTAGATGCAGAAAAAACCAACGCGCGTTACCTTTAAGCACAAAATTCAAGCTTCAAGAGTGTTTGCGCTTAAGCACTAACGACATGAAAGTTGGCGTGAGTGAGAGATGAATGTATTCAGAAGGTGTGTGTATAGGTGTGTGTGTGTGTGGGTGGTAAAGCTACAAATACATAAAAAGTGCAGCATGCCACACGGCGCACGTTTTCTTTTGTAAACTTTATTATTTCGTGTTAAAAGTAAATAAACTTATGCGGGTCGCTCTCTCATCCTCTCGCGTTCTCTCTCTCTCTCTCTCTCTCTCTCTCTCTCTCTGTGACATGCACGTTTGTAGCTTTGGCAGCAGTGACGTTTGTGCGTGTGTGTGTGTGTGTCCACACTTAAGTGAAATAGTAGACAAGCAACACAAAATTCGCATTTCTGCGCGAGCGGGAAAGAGAGCGCAAATAGTAAACGAGGGTTGTGGAACGTAGGCTGCTTCTTCGTACTATATATTGTTTGCCATTTGCGGTGGCTTTGCTGCCAGCCAGCCATCCAGCCAGCCAGTCCAAATTGAAATTGGACATTAGACGTACACACAAACGACAGAACAAAATGCCAGTTGCCGCGACTCTGTTGACAACTACAACTACAATGACGATGACTGCAACAACTTCTGGTCCTGCGAGTGCACAGGCAGCCGCTCGTCGTCCTGCCAATGTCACACTCATTGTGAATGACAACGCCCCTGGTACGTGATTTCATTTCCGTTCGCCTTTGTCGCCCTGCACCTCTGGAGTCTGGAGTTGTGTTCAGTTTTTTTCGGGGGTCGCTTTGAATGCTAACAAACTAAGAAAGCAGTAGACGAGGCTGCTTGACTGCCAGATACCCGCTAACTATTTTTACTTAATTATACGGCTTTCCCCCTAGTCTTCTTTTTCGCTGTATATTCACATTGTTTCTTGTATTTCATTATCTCAATTTCATTATATTTCTTGCTCTTGGGTTTGTCTACAAATCTACAATCTCCACACACCGGGTAGCGTTAGCGTAAATCTGTCTGTGCGTACGTTTATATACACTCTGTATATGAGTGCTTTATGTAAACTATTATTACGCTGGCTCAAGTGCCTCAGCAGGCGTGTCGTTTCATTACGAAATTCGAGCTTGCGTCTATCTGGTTGGCTGCCAAGTGACTCCACCTACCTCGTTTACCTGCAGGGCGTAAAGGTTCAGGGTAATGCATGAATATATCGCTGTTGGGTCTTTGGTTTCGGCAGCTAATTCGACATCTGTGACATGTGCATTAAGAATCAAGCGTTTTTTTCACTATAGCTTTTGCAATGAGTTGGAGTTGCATTTGATATAAGCCATAGTTTATATAATAAAACGCATTACAGCTATGTAAATTTAATATAATAAATGGACAGCCATTGACAAAGCAAGGGAATTAACAGTGTAAGCTGCTGTTAATCGTCTGGTAATTGATTTGTGTGCATATGTGTGTAAATGGTAGCAAAAATATGAATGTAGGCGAGCGTGCATTTTTTTAGCTTAAGAAAACCATAAATAGTCTCCTATCATTTACAGAACTGCAAAACACTGACAGGGTGACACAAACAAAACTATGTGGTGTAAGTGTGTGTTTTTGAGTTCTCCGCTTTCGAGCTATTCGTTTTCAAGCTTGCTTAGGCAACAACAACCCTCACAGACAGTTGTTTCAGTTTTGTGTTGATCTTATTATCTGCTTATGCCGTCTTGAAATGCAGATGCGCTCTTGCGATCTCATTCATAGCAGCAAAGTGTTGACATAAACAAATACGTGTTTGTTTTTGTTGTATGAATTTTGCTTTATGTTTGTCTTTGCTCTTTGCATATGCCAACAAAGCCCCAATTGCCAATTGAGTGCAATTACAAGTTATGTAAAAGGCGACAGTTTCTGTTATTAATAGTTGTAATCTGCAACCAGCTAAAAATTCGAGCTAAATAAATTTCTGTGAATAAACAATACAACAAATTAATTTGAATATATTTTAAATGAATTCACTTAAAATCAATGCCGTTTGGAAAATAATTATTTAATTAAAATCGAAAACTTCACTAGGCCACCAGAAGGCAGCATATAACCATACAAAAAGTCATTTGACCCACACATATAAACACAGAGAAATATATATCCGCTATATGAGAATTATTATAGAATTACTTTTATTTTCAGTGAGAATTTTCTACCGCTCTTAGGATCCACATAGATGAGTTGATGCAGATGCTCGGGAAGAATAACTATTGAGTTTAACAGATGTGCTGGGTTAGATCTATCTGTTGCTCTCGAGTGTTTGCTTGGTATATTAAAGTATCAAATAACAATCAAAGTCACATTTTTATCAAAAAAAAACAAAACACCCCCCCCCCAAAAATATATATCCCCCCCCCCCCCCCCCCCCCCCCCCCCCCCCCAAACCACCCCACCCCCCCATTTTCCCCCCCCCCCCCCCCCCCCCCCCACCAAACAACAACCCCAAAAAAAACCCAACAACACACACCCCCCCCCCCCCCCAAACAATCCCCCCCCCCCTTTTTTCCCTTTTTTTTTTTTTATTTTTTAAAAAAAAAAAAAAATAAAAAAAAAAAAAAAACAAACTTTTTTATATATTTTAATATATTTTACTGGTAGCGGTATATCACAGTCGAGCACACTCGACTGTAGCTTTCTTACTTGTTTTTGTTCTATGCTAGTTAAGATTCTTTCAATTCTTTTAAAAATATGAAGATAATAATGAAGTGTAGGCCCATCAATTTAATTTGCATGATAGCAGATTCGATTAGGTGTGCGATTGTAACTCAACAAATAAAATTAATCGATCATCATCAACGGATATTAGCTTATGGATTTATTAATCAATGTGTCTTAATCATGAATAACGAGCGAATGAGAAGAACACAGAGACAGAATGTCAAAAAACGCCAGCGAACAGAAGTGCAAAGCAGAGAAAATCTGACGGGTGACATAACATATGCTTGAGTAACATGAAATTTAAATTTCAAAGTCAAGGCCGTAAATGTCGAACAGAGGTACATATATAATTAAGTCCCAGACCCGAGTCGAGCGAGACCTGTGACGCGTCAATGGCAATAAAACAGGTGTATAGCACAGATAAAACGAGTCGGTTATTTGTGTCTATGACAAAACATATGAAACGAGCCAAATTAAGGCAGCATTTAATTAGCTCGATCGCCGCAAGGCATATTAGACAAAATTATGAATGCATTGCCAAGCGATTCGGATAGGATAAGCAAACGCATATACAAGTATGAGAAATGTAGGACAATCATATTTAAGAGTAACAGTGACCGATCACAAATCTCGAGAGCTGCTGGGCAGCTGGGCTGCTGGGCTGCAAGCACCAACAACGGAAGCCTTTTAAAACGTGTTTATCTATGCAAATGCTCGACCATAAATTTACTTCCCCAAAAACGTAGCCAACTTTGAACAATCGACATTTACATACGATGATCATGCGAGACGCTCAACATTTTTTTTTTTTTTTTTCGTAGCCACCACACACATAAAATTAACAACAAGTTTGAGATTCGTTTGGGCCATGAATCTAACTACTACTCTACTACTCATATTTGACTGTTCGACTCGCGACAGCGACGAGAAGCTGAGGAATATTGTTTGTATTTCGAACCGCAAACATTTGTACTTAAAAGAGAAAACAAGAAAAAGATAGCAAATAAAACAGGGAATGCTTATGATATACTGCCTGATAAACTTAATTTGTAGTTGCAATTTTAGTCTTCAAGTGAAGTGAAGTGAAGTGAAGGCAACAAGTCGAAGTCTATGAAAACACAGTCACAAAGTCAATGGCAGCGAGCGCGAATTAAAAGATCGTCATAAATTATGAGTTATACCGCGAAGCGTAATGAATATGAGGAAATAATTTATAAAGCATGAAACAACGACTTAACTACGCAGCGCCAAAGAAATTTTAAAACAACATTAGCTTTCTATGTTCACGCTCATATTTCTATCTGTTCTTTACTGAAACAAAAAAAAAAACATGACCCTGAGAGAACTCATCATTCCACTGCAAAAATAAACTTCATAGAATGACAACACTTTCCCTCTTAAGCTGAAGATGTTTCATTCCAAGATAAATATAGCTATACAACTATAAATATAAACGATTATCTACTCATTTCGGTTTCTACTTCTGGGTGTATTTTTTTTTGTTCACCTACAAAATTTACTACTATGCTAATTCCAGTAAGACAATAGGCCAACTGTGCAGCCTTCAAGTATCAATCGGAAGCGGTCACTATATCAATTTTAAGAAGCCAATTTTCAGAACATCAGAGCTAAGCTCCATCGACATGACATCGAGAAAATGGAACTGGTTTGAGCAGTTTAGGTACCCAAAAACCGAGAAAACATCTTAATAGTCAAGCGTCTAGCTCATAAATCATTTGAGATTCTTTTACGGTGAATAAACAAAAAAAAAACGGGTAGAACTATTTTCAGGATTAGCTAATGGTCGAGATAGCTGAGACAGATGAAGAGCTGCTTTTGAGACTCCAAAACAGGGCCTAATCAGTTAACGAAACTGGTTCCATGCGCAGATCGGCTCGGAATTTGAATAATTTTTGCAGTCTGTGCGAGCAATGAACTATTAAGTGACCATAAACTAGAAAATGAAACCATTCATTTCGGCATATTTGCATTTTAATCTAGATTTGTAAACGAAACCAAGTCTGATGATGAAAAAACAAAATGTGCTGATATTAATAAATAAATAATTTCCCGTTAAGAGTCACAATTCTATACTTGTAGATGGATATTAAAAATCAATTTGATTGGCATAAATTAAACAATCAGTTAATAAATTCTGCGGCCAACAAGCAAGCAGATAATCACCGCAATGCTGAGCCAATTAACGGAAGACAAAACCACGAATCAATTGGCCGCCAGCCTAATGACTGGTCTGATTCCGATGGCTGGCCATACCTGAAGTATTCGCTTATGGTCAGACGGGTATTTGCTCTGCACACCAAAGCAAAGACGAGCATAGCCGAGCATTGGCGCATTCGCATGAAATTTTAATTTTAATTTCGGCTCTCATCTATGCATAACGTATAAAAAGATTCAACCCAGCCCCAAAGCAGACAGAAGCGATCCAAACGCTTGTGGAGTAAGAGTACCCAACTACCATTCCCAAAAAATGGTAAGCTTACCAACAGTTAATTCCATGCAACAAGGATATAGATTTAAATTCGTCTCTTTTCCCCCCTCTCCAGAAATTCGTGATTGTTGCCGTTGCCTTCCTGGCCTGCGCCAGCGCCGATGTCTCCCACCTGTCGGGCTACAACTACCAGGCCCCAGCTCCGGTCTACCAGCCCGCTCCCGCACCCATCTCGATTCCAGCTCCCGCTCCCGTCTACCAGCCAGCTCCTGCTCCAGCTCCGATTTACCAGCCCGCCCCCGCTCCCGTGCACATCGAGGCTCCCGTGCCAGCTCCCGTGAGCTCTTACATTCCCCCCGCACCCATCTCCATCCCAGCACCAGCTCCCGCTCCAGTCTACCAGCCAGCTCCCGCTCCCATTCGCATTGAGGCTCCCGCTCCAGCTCCCGTCTACCAGCCTGCTCCAGCTCCCGCTCCTGTCTACCAGCCTGCCCCTGCCCCAGTGCAAATCGAGGCTCCCGTGCCAGCGCCAGTGAACAGCTACATTCCTCCTGCACCCATCTCGATCCCAGCTCCCGCACCCATCTCGATCCCAGCTCCCGCACCCGCTCCAGTCTACCAGCCAGCTCCCTCCCGCTCCAGTCTACCAGCCTGCTCCTGCTCCCGCTCCAGTCTACCAGCCTGCTCCAGCTCCTGCTCCCGTCTACCAGCCAGCTCCTGCTCCCGCTCCAGTCTACCAGCCAGCTCCTGCTCCCGTTTACACGCAGCCCCAGCAGCCGCTCGAGGAGATCGAGCAGCCCGCCGTCGATGGCTACCGCTACAAGACCGTGCGTCGTCGCGTCTACCGTCGCAATCGTCTGTAAGCGTGTGGTGGACAAACCTGCGAATACTCTCTACGCATTATCCCAGTAATTGTTAAATATTAAACCAAAAAAAAAAATAAACCCCAACTAAAAATCCACGCAAATTGTTTTCAAATCAATATCAAACCAATCAGGAACTGCAACAGGCAGCTTCAAGTTTATGGACATTTCCTTTCTATTTTGGGGGGGGTCTAGCAATTTATGAGAGTCGCATGGAAAGGAAGAGGAAATCAGTTTGGCAGCGACTCCAGCGCTATCTGAAGTGCTATCGTGGCTGGCAAGAAGTCGAATCCGCGAACCCCAATCACCCAATCCCCAATGGAGTTGGCGCGCAAAAGCAAAAAGCATTCGGCATGCACTCACATTTATCACGGAATTTATGGGCTGGAATGGGCTTTGATGATGTGGAAATTTTTCTCGTTAGATTCAAAAGTTTCGCCTCCCCCAATCTCGTGAGTCGTGGCAGCCAGCATTGGCCTCATCAGTGCAATGACCACTTGTGGCTGGGCTGCTAACAAGACGCACAAGACTCAGAACAGCAGCAACATGCAGACGAAAGAAAATTATCAAGAAAATGCGATGACAACGGCGACGTCTTTACGATTTGATTAGGGAAATGTCTGCAACGCAGCAGCTACTCACACACTAAAGCTGCTTGCTCTCTATCACTCTCTCTCGCTGTTCATATTCGGGATGCGAGATTGCACCGCATATACTAATTAAAAGCCGACCAAATTAATTACGTAATTAAAACAAATCATTTTTACGTGGACTACATGGCAAAAACCGCAACAAAAGCGCTCGCTCCAATTGTGATTTTGTTAATTGCATTTTTGTCAAATATTGGCAGCTCAATTAAATGAATTAAAAAATGCGTTTACGCTTTTGTTTTGCGCCAGCATGCAGGCTCGCAAATGGATGTTTGCGTGTAATTGCGAACATTTTTAATACTACTCGTATTCAGGCAACGCCAAACAATTTGACAGGCAATTAGAATTTACAGACTTTTCGACGTTACCGCACTAATCAGTCCGACACACACACAAATTTTGAACTCACCCTTCACCACAAAGCACTTGCGATATCACTAGTGCAATTGTGTATAGTCATTGATAGACAGTTCTCTTTTAATTACAAGCGAAAATGTAGCAGGCACTCAGTGTGTAGCCAGTAAGTTACTGTATAGAATGTGAATGTTATGCAATACATTATTATTCATATCCGAAATAACAATGGCCATTCAGTTTTGACCACACATTTAAATTCAAGTTGAAGATAAACGTTAGTTGAATTGATTTGCTTAAGTATGCAACTTGTTGTTGTCCGCCATTTGCTGATCTTGCGTCGAACCTTCTTTGCCGCTAATTGCCGCTAATAAAAAGAATTAATTGAAAAACATTTGAACAATAAACAGATACTAATTAAACGAATCTTCCTAATTCGTTGTTTAAAACTTCTTATTTGAAATTTATTTTAGCTTAATCTTCCTATTAAATTGCGTGTCAATTTTCAATTCTCGTAGATACTTTTAACACTTACTTATTTTAGCTTCAACTCCGTTCATCATTCTCGCAGCGTTTCAGACATCTACATATATATGTATGTTAAAAAAAACACTTTTAAATCGTCACCTTCACTTCAGTAAAAAAATGCAAACAAGTGCATAGTCCTCAGCTATCTATAAAGTAGATAGTTCGTAACTAGTGCAAAAAACACAATCGCCACCGAACCAAATGGAAGAGCAAATATTTGCTTAAGTACAACAACAAAAAACTCTTGGACTCTGTAAGCAATATTTAACAGCTGTTTTTAAACCGACTTCATTTTCATAAGTTTTATTAACGCAACATTCTAAACAAATATTTTCTTAATATTAATGGTAATAATTTGGATATTTAAGTAATGTTTGTAAACTACTATTTATTTATTTATGATTTCATATAATTTGCGTATAATATTTTCATTTGAATTTTTATATAATAATTTAATAATAGTAATTTTAATAATGTGGATATTTAAGTAATGTTTGAAGATTAACATTTATTTACTTCTGATTTTATTATTTACTTATTTTTGATCTCATATAATTTATTTGTAATTTTTAAATATTTTATTAATACATATTTCCATATTTTAGTTATTTTTATAGATAATATTTTTTTTTGTTTTATGCTGTTTTTATCGATCCCAAATATGTTGTCCCATAGTGAACGGCTGCCCTTAAACTCAACTTCTATGCGCAGCGATTTGTGAAACCAAAATCCAAATAATGGTCTGTGAACAGCGGACAACGGTTATTTTCAGCCTCATTACTCTCAACTCTGAACACTTTCAGCAGCAGTACAGTGGGCAAATAAAACCAGAGACTCCGACAGAGACAGCAATAGCAAAATAGAGAGACAGATAAATGAGAGTGGCTGGCAACACGTTGCTCACTGCAGCATTTCGGGATTTGCAGCGATGCAGCGGCCGAAAACAATTGACAGTTGGCTGCATTCGCAAACCGCACTTAATTAGCAGTTAATGAGGCTGATTAACACGCATTATGGCCGCGCCTGCGGACGCCCCTCACTCCTCCCAACCAAGCTCACCTTTAGGCCAGGTGTGCGAAATGTGTAATCAATGCTTTAGGCGCCGTGGATTACCAAATAATCGCGGGCCAAACAAGCGCGCGGCCCGCCCGAAAGTATGCAAAAGAAATCATGCCAAACCGAATTGAGGCGTCAACACACACACACACACATACACAGCAAAAAAAAGTGAAAATGCGTCGCATATAAAAAGTGATGAGGCTTTCGATGAACGGGAAGTAGGAAGGCAGACAGCGTGCTTATAACAAGCGAAAGCCCACAACGCAATCGATACAAAAAGCGAGAGAGAGTGCAAAAGGGGGAGAGCGAGAAAATTGACAGTATCTGCGTAATTATATCAGCAGTGGCAGCCACACGACCACTGAAATATGCAACGTTGACTGCCTTCATTTATTTTTACTGTTACTGCATATTGGGGCGGTTCGATATGCCGCATTTCAGAGCTTGTTTCACACCTGTACACATCTGCCCATCCCCGTCGCCACCCCCAACCCAATTCCACTCGTAATCCCAATCCCGATGCCGATGCCAGCCAGCAAACAGCCCCAGCGAACGGCAGTTGCACTTCATTTGCAGCATTAATTTGTCGCGAACTGATTTATCTCGCAAAATATACAGAAATACGAGTATACAACCCAACGTGCAGTCCAGCTCAGGTCAGCACGGACCAGCAGCTGAGGCAGCGTCGAGGAGCCGAGCCTGAATTTATGATCTGGCAGTCGCGAGGCATTAAAAATTGTTAAAATCGATTGTTAAGCGATGTCAGCTGCTGGAGTTCAAACTGTCGCAGCCTGAGGCAAACGTGTGCAAAGTTGATATGGCTGGAAAACACTATAATGATTATACAAGTCTTATATAAATGCTGAATATCGTATGCAAATGACATTTGCTGCGAAAGTAAACTCGGGGTGGGAATTGCTTTGAGTGCGTGTGGGGTCAATTAGGCTGACAACGAAGTTCGAACGGAGTAGGGTTAATGAACGGACAGGTTTGGTTCTTCTGCTGATAATTAAAGACAAATTATTATTAATTGTAGAGCGGATGCGGCCTAAGTTTGGCCGCTTAATGAAGCAGTTCGCATCTGAATTCGATTGAATTTTAATCATGTTCTAAGCTGTCCATTCAAGCATGGCAAGCAATTAAAGGCTTAGCTAGTTTATCCTCCAGCTGAATATGCAAACATGTTGCAGCCATTCAAATAATGCTTTCATTTTTACTGCTGCTGTTATCGACCCACCCAGCAAATTTTTTTTACGTTTCACTGCAACGACCATTAACACGTAAACTAATGTTTATATCTATATGTATATATGTACAACTATTGCACTTGTCCTTGTGTGTGCGAGCATTCAAAGCGTTTTGCAGTTCAACTTTATTGACGCCACCAAAATAATGGAATTGTCAAAATAAAAACGGGTTAAGTGCTTATTTGCATAGCTTTTGTAGTTTGCGTTTGACAAAAATATTCGCATCACAATGGAAAGCAGCAAAAACAACATTGACACAAGGGAGAGAGGCTGAGAGGGAGGCGCCCAAAAGTATCTCAATTGTCTGTTTGGCAAAAACTATGGCAATGTTCAACTTAAATCTTGTTGTTGTTGTTGGTCCCATAGTAATCTGTTTAATTAAAAGTGCGAGTGCGACTTCTGCTCCCACCCACTCAACACACTCAACACTTGACACTCCGCACTCCACATTGAGCCACTAATTTGTTTTTCATGCTGACGCATGGGGCAGCAACGGCGGCGCCGTCGTCGGCCGCGTTGGCGACATGTTCAACTTTTGACCTGGAGCCACTCGCATATTTGGTAACGCATTTGTATCTGTATCTGTATCTGTCTCTGTCGCTGTCTCTGTATTTGTATTTGTTGCTGGCGTGTTGGTAACATCGCTGTGCCATAAAACGTCGCCGCCAAGAAATAACAATGAACAACAATGGACACGAGAGTCCGCGTCGAATTAAGCAAGACGCATCGCAAAGACTTTTGCTGCGACTAGACAAAGATACAAAGACACTGGTCCGCCTTATCAAAGCTAATTAAGCAAACTAATCACAGCGATTTTTTCTGTTTGGTTTTTTTTTTGGTTTTTTTGTGTTTTGTTTTTGGACTTGGTCATCAACAGCTGGTGAGCAGCAAACGCTGCGGAGCTGGCGAGCTAAGCTGGTAGTTGACTTCGATACAAATAAAGCATTTATGTTTTATGCAAATGACATTTAAATTCAAGCAATTTCAAGCAAGTGCGAATAGCTCAAATACAGTCAGCATGCCAGACTTTGAGAGACGCTTCAGACGTGTGCTCAGGGGTGGTGGGAAGGGGGCGGGGAATATGGAATTGGAGTACAAAAGCTGCGTTTAATTAATTGCACAATACTCGGCCAAATTAATAATCAAAGCAATACATTTTTCGAGATGCAAACATAAAATATGTTGTATTTGTCTGTTCGCTACTTGAGCAGCAAGCAAACAATTCAAGTTGCCGACAGAAACTACTGCGATTACTGCGATACCCTACACTCCATTAGTCTTTGTGTAACCAACCAACTGCTGCTGGGCAATAAAATTCTGGTTTCTGGCATATTAAGAGCCTATAATTCGCGCCATTCTTCATCTCGTTTGTTTTGCTCGCGCACCGCGACAACGGGCACAAATTCATATAAATATGCCACTTTGGGCTGGTCCACATCATATTATCAGCTGAAACGTCTCGAGTCACACGCTCACAATGGTCGGTAGAAGCAGTTGAAGCAGCGGCTTCACAGTAGTGGAGTAATCGTCAATACTAATCCTTTGACCCTTTCCTTCTTTTTGGTCTTGCAGAAACTTCTTGTTGTCGCCTTCGCCCTTCTGGCCGTCGCCCACGCCGATGTCTCGCACCTGGCTTCGGGCTACAACTACGCCCCCGTGGCGCCCGCTCCTGTGGCCCCCGCCCCGCTGCCCGTGAAGGCCGCTCCGCTGCCACAGCCCGTCAACACCTACATTCCCCCCGCACCCGTCGATGTGCCCGCTCCCGCTCCAGCGCCCGTCCACATTGAGGCTCCCGCCCCAGCGCCAGTGCACATCGAAGCCCCCGCCCCAGCTCCCGTCCGTGTGGCGCCAGCTCCCGCTCCCGCTCCCGCTCCCAGTCAACCAGTACATTCCCCCTGCAGCTCCCGCTCCAGCCCCCGCTCCCGTTCACATTGAGGCTCCCGCCCCAGCTCCCGTCCGCGTGGCTCCCGCCCCAGTTGCCGCTCCAGCTCCAGTCAACCAGTACATTCCACCTGCAGCTCCCGCTCCCGGCCCAGCCCCCGTGCTGGCTCCCCAGCCCGTCCTGGAGGAGATCGAGCCCGTGTCCGCCGATGGCTACCGCTACAAGACCGTGCGTCGTGTGATCCGTCGTCGTCTGTAAGCCGTTGTCATTTGCTTCCGTCTCCCCGGGCGATAGCAAGAAGTTAATACAATAAAAAAAAAATTATTAAGTTTGTGTAAAGCTCATTGTGTTCTGAATCGGAGGTGGGGGACCCTGGCTTCATATACTGCGCAGCAACGCACGATCTTTGGCAAACATTTGTCATCGTTGTATTTTATTTCCGCGTGCCAGAGATTTACGATCTGCGCCAGCACCATATGAACAGTTTTAGTGTGTAAGAGATATGGCCGATGTTGATGTCGATGGTGATTTTATGCAAGCAGCTGGTAAATCCTACTTAATATGCCACACAGTTGCTCGGCCAAAATAAATTAGGCAAATGCGATTCTCGACAATTAACGAACCAGCCAGCGAATATCATTAACATCGTCTTTGCGTTGCCAGAACACAGATTGTTATTAACTTTGCCATAAACTCCAAATGACACCATAGGCTGGCAGAATATTGGATGATTATCAATCACCATGGAGAGCGGTCGAGGGAAAAATGAACAACACATTTTTTCAAATTATGCTGTATTAAATTTAACTGGCAATAGCGGAGGCCAAATACGCTTTCCAACTACTAACTAAAAAAACAAATGCCGGCAAGTCATAACTCTAAAGACGTCGTGGCTGCAATTTCGATATTACAAACACTGTCAAATATATATGATGTAGCTATCTAAGAACATAAATATAATTTTAAATATGCAAATTGCTCAGAGTTTTTATAAAAAGGTCGTCAACAAGATTCAATGACCTTTTTATGACCCAAACAATTTAAAATATTATTGTAATAATTCAAAACGCAGAAGCAATGCTTGGCATAGTTTTTATTACTCACTAATTGATATTGCTTCTGCAATTTAGCTGCACCTCAATTATGATGCAGAGATTAACTGGGAATTAACAGCATATATTACATATTTACGCTATAATAATAAATTATTCATTGCAGCACAAATCGTGTGAAACATTCTACTATTTCCATCGCTTAGATGGATTAAAGGTTTGTTTTTATGTCCGCTTATTCTAAACGTGCCTTGGATCACTTTAATGTGCATACTAAAATTTTAATGTCAAATAAAATAAATAGACATACTACACAATCGAAAACACTCTTTTCAAAGTAAAGCATATAGATTTCAACAAAATTTGATTAGAGCGAATTCGCAAATATTAATATTTTTGACATACTCGAAGCATACGATGGAACTACTAACTATATACTCTCAACTATATCAACTATATCCAAATCCTACAAAACAAAAAACCTTTAATGATTCAGCATGTCAAGTCTTTATAACTATATTATTTTTAAGCAATTATCATAAAACAAGAAACTATTAATAAAATTAATTAAATATTGGAACCGAAAACAAAACAATATCGTCTTAAAATGAGGAAATTTGTGCATTGTGAAAAGTTAATAAACTAATGAATATTGAAACATTGATGCTATCAAATGTTTCTTCTTGTTTAGCAATACAAAAGTAATCTCAAAAGATGCCAATAAACCCTGAAAACTCAAGACAGGAAGAAATACAACATACAACGTACATTAACTTTAGATGCGGATCGGCTAACTATAACAATGCCAATAATAAGTATAAAACAAAATATAAACAGCAACAGAAAATTAATAACGTAATAATCATAGAAATGAAAACAAATTAAATTTGGCATCTGAAAAATGAGGCGAACACCGCTAATAGTACGAATGACCCACGAACATACATCAAGCTCAAGCGCGAAAAAAGCAATAACTAAAGATTCATTCATGTGTAAATCTGGCCAATAGTCGTGTGTTTTAGTGTGTGTGTGTTTTTTTTGTGTTTTTGATCTAATTAAAGAAGCTTTCAGTTTCAATAGATGACCCCAGTCAAAACCAAACGCAATGCTTGAACGCATTGTCTTAAGGTGCCGGATAACGAAACCCGTCGAACCACTTGGCATTGGTCACCCCTCTTCCGACAACAACTCCGACTCCGACATCGACTGCGTCTGCGTCTGTGATTGTGTCTCTAGCTGAGCTCGTGGCACTTGAGGGCAAAAAAAAAGATAGCATGGCATCACGCAATTAATTTCTGTGCGTCGGCTGCGTCGGCTGACCTACGGTTCAACTATGGGCTATAAAAAACAACTGCAGGTCGAGAGTTCATCAGTACACAGCTTCTTGTGATCCAAGCAGCAACAGCAGCATCTCAATATGGTAATATCGATGGATACGCTCATTAAAGGATCAACGCATAATACACACCATCCTCTCCACAGAAAGTAATCATCATTGCCGTCGCCTTCCTGGCCTGCGCCTTCGCCGATGTATCGGAACTCGCCGATCAGGGCTATGACTATCCCCAGCCAGCGCCACTAGCACCAGCGCCCGCCTACATTCCCCCTCCAGCTGCCCCAGCTAAGGCCTACATTCCACCTCCACCACCACCACCGCCACCAGCCCCAAAGAACACCTACATTCCCCCACCAGCTGCCCCAGCTAAGGCCTACATTCCTCCTCCACCACCACCACCACCACCAGCACCCAAGAACACCTACATTCCCCCACCAGCTGCGCCCGTCAACACCTACATCCCTCCAGCACCCGCTGCCCCCGAGCAGCCTATCTTCGAGGAGATCGAGCAGCCCGCTCAGGATGGCTACCGCTACAAGACTGTGCGTCGTCGTGTCTTCCGTCACCGCAACTAAACATCGAGTTACCTGCACATTGTTGACTAATATTAAAAAAAAAACAACTGAAAATTATTAAAATATATTAAATGTTTGCATAAAACTTGCGGCTTTTAATTAATATGCAATTCAAGATGCGCAAAACAATATAAATATCTTATTGGGTTCGCTTTAAAGGTCTTACAGAAAACAATTTAAAGTAAATTTTATACAGTTTTAAATCAAAGTCAAACTGTAGACTTTTATTAACTAACTTTTGAAAGCCTGGTGTCGTATTTGTTCCATTGTCTGCTTCTCTGAAGCAGCTTTCGAAGCAATTATGTTTACTGTAAAAACTATTCGCCTCCGTCTCCGACCTCTCGCTCTCACTCAGTGAAAGGATAACGCTTAAAAGCTGATTGCTGTATCACATGCGCTGCTTGCTTACAACTGCTGCCAGCTAAATCGATCATTTTTCACTTCAATGTCTATTACTTACCTAAATGGCTGCGTATGTTTATAATATTTGAAATATAAAATTGGAAACTTGTGTTTATATTGATTTAGATTTATTGATACTTTTAAAGTAATCTCTTTGAATTAAGATTGCTTTGAAAGTTGTTGCTCAATAGTTGCTTAAGATACAAAAGAATTTGAAAACTCTGACTTCATGCAGCTATTCCCAGAGCTTAGCAATGTGCACAATGTTGACTTCCTTGTGTCGTTGACAGCATCTGGAAACCTTTTCGAGCTCAGTTTAAATTGCTTACTTACTTACATTGCAGAACTTTAAATAAAAGACTTTGGCTTGAAAGCTGGGGAGCCAAACTTGAACATAAGCAATAAACATCTAAGAACGACAATTTAAACGACATTTTCTACAAAAAAAAAAAAAAACATTTGGGGATCTACAACTTACAAACAACAGAATGCTCTTAGCTCAAAGGCAGTTCAAAATGATTTGGCTTGTTGCTAAACCTCAAAATCGATGCGCAGCATATTGAGCAATCCAACAGGTCATCCCTTATTTAATCGAGCACAACTGGCTCTACATATGTATGTACATACAATAGATATGCGCAAGTCAAGCCCATTTAATATCTCCGAGTGAAGCCCAAAATAAACCGCTCAAGGCCAAACACATGTCGCCGGCTTTCCGAGGCCGACATCGACATCGACATCGCCATCGCCATCGCCATCGAACTCGACCGCGTCTCCGACTACACATCTGTAAGCGCAGAGCAGTAAAAAGGTCAATTCAACGACCAGACCAATTTGAGTTACCCAACAACAACAAGAACAACAACAGCGAATGGCTAAAACATTCGAGACCACAAAAAAAAAGATGCAAGAAAAACAGAAAAGAAAATAAACAAATCCTCGATTACAAAATCAAACAGCAAACGGGAAATATGCTAAAAAAAAAAGGAAAGAATGGAAAAACACAGAGGAGCAGACTTGTTGGCCATAATGCAAAATGGGAAATATGTGAATTCAATAAACTTCACGCTCATCGTCCTGTTCGCCCCTGAGGATGTCTCTCCCTCTCTCTTTCTCTCTCACACAAACATTGGCTGTTGGCTGCTTTGAAAGACCAGAAACCCTTACAAGTCATTTGGCCAATTGCTGTTGACTTTGCTCTAAAACGAATTTCCTTCGGTCAATGTCGCCGCTAGCCAGGCGACTGTGTCCTCCACGTTTATTCTTGTCGTTGTCGTTGTCGTTCTGTGGCGTCGCCAATGAACGCCACATATTTTGCACTCAGTTTATGCTGATGACATGCAAGTGGCGAAATTATATTGAGTTCGTGCATTTTTCGCCAGCCAAGTAATGAGCAGCAAACAAGCTGTGGAAATCAGCAGACAGTACAGTCCTGAGAATCGGGATCAAGACGGCACAAAAACAAAGCTAAATAATAGCACGGAGTGTGTCCGACTTGCAGATACCTGCTGCACACAATGCACAATTCAGTGTGACCAGAGGGGCAGCTGCAGGCTGCTCAGCGACATAAAATTTGATCATCTTTGTTATTTTTTTGTAAATACATTTTTCCTTTAAAATCTTTTTTTTCTGTTTAACTAGTTGAGGTCAAATTTATTCAGCACTCTTTCTTTCGTATTATAAATCCGCAAAAACTTGTCTAATATAAATATTTTTAAAATGAAGTCTAGATATCTATTTATTCAAATTGCTATCTTGTGAAATATAAATATTTAAATTAGTGCTTCGTAATGATTTCCATTGAAAGTACGTCTATCTACCCACTCGATGCCGTATATAATTAAAAACATATAGTTTTAGTGACTTAATCATACCCTGTAATCAAGACAAAAAGCAAATGCGTTGAAGATTATATTTATGGGTGGCAAGACTCAGAAATCTTGACGACGTTCTCTACACAGTGAAGCATACCCCAAAGTATGCCATTTTTTAGAGCAAAGAAATAAACAGATGACTGCTGCAGACAAGAGAGAGCTTGGCTGCAGAAATATTAGACCTTTTTAGCAGTAGTCGAAAAAAACAAGTAGAAACCCCAGCCGCCTTTGTCACCATAGCGTGACATCCGAAAATTCCCCATGGAGTCTATCAACAGTTGATAAAGCAAATGTGAACGCAGTGTGTGTGTGTGTGTGTGTGTGTGTGTGGATAGGTGCGTGTGTGTGCGAAGAAAGTGTCCCATCCTCGGTGGCAGCATTGGCATTTGCTTTTGCCTTTTGGTATGTACATAAGTTTATTATTTTGAAGGTAATTGGATTTGTGTTGCAGTCAGGAAGCCAGCGTCCCGGACTCTCAGCCACGTCCACGTCCTTCTGGCGAGAAGCGTCGCATATTCTGCGGCAAAATAATAAGAAAATATATATATACATATATATATATATATAAACATTTTTTTCTTACGCGCCGACAAGGACAATGAACTTAACTAGCAAAGCAAAAAGTGTGGGGACAACACAGACTCGCAGCAGACTGAGGTGGCAACGTCGAACCCAGTCGCAATCGCCTCTCATCTCATCGCCTCGCATCGTCTCGCATCGCATCGCATCGCAATCGCAATTGCAACATATGCTTGCTCGGTCGGTCCAGGGAGCTGCTGGGTGCCATTGGACGATGGCCAGCAGAGTCGCCACCATTGTTTGCAGTCGTAATTGTTTTCCTAATGGATAAAGTCTATAAATTTCTTTTCACATCGCACAGAGCTAAATGCGAAATATGTCACGAATGTTAAGCGTTTTATAAACGACAACGACGACGACGACGACGACGACGGCGACAACGATGACTGCGAAATGTGGAAAAATGTGGAAGATGTGGCGACTTATCGATGCCAGCCACTCAGGAGTTAAATAAGATGGAGTGTCCAGAGCGAGAATAGCATTCGGTGTTGCACTAAATCGTCACCCGCTAACAAACAACAAAATTTGAATTATTAGAGTAAGTTATTTGCAGCAATAAATAACTGACATTTCGAATAGTTTTTCTTTTTGTTGAATCATTATCTTAGAGCATATTTAAAACATTTCCTAATTCGGGCCTTCATTCCATGTCCATGCACATTTGTACAAAAATTCAAGCTGCTGCTAATGTGAACCGAAACAAAATTCGATTTGAATTTTTATTAGAAATATTATTATAAATTTTTTTCAACAATAAACATATTGTTTCTCTGGTCCTAATCACGAATGCTCATTTTTCGTCTATAATTATCAATAAAATACTTTTAAAGCTCTCAGCAGAATATAAATGTTGGTTTAAAGTGAGCTGAACAGAACCTTGGTCTTAATATCGTTCATGAAATCGTGATGAACCAGACAAATTTGTATTAAAATAAGAAATATTTCAGTGAATTATGGCTTATTAGGTCCTTATTTTTAATAGCCTTTGCTATATGCATTTGCGAAGAATTTATGAAGCTTTCCAAGCAATTGTATAATTTTGTGAACTAAAAGTAACTTCATTCTCGTCTCATCAAAAACGAATCAAGATATATCATAGTATTTGTATTTTTTATATTATATTGTCCTGCCACAGATCCTTTGATTAATATCAAAGCAACTACAAGACAAAATTTAGCTAAAATATTTACTTTATATTTGCTTTCTGAGTCCAATGATAACAAAAACAATAAAAATGATTGCCTATGGATGAGAGTTCGTAGCAGATTTAGTTGCGGTGACGGAAGACACGACGACGCACAGTCTTGTAGCGGTAGCCATCCTGAGCGGGCTGCTCGATCTCCTCAATGATGGGCTGCTCGGGGGCGGGTGGAATGTAGGCGTCGACTGGGGCATCGACGGCTGCTGGTGGAATGTATTCGTTCCTGGGTGCCGATGGCACTGGCAGAGCAGGGAGAGCAGGGAGAACGGGCAGAGCTGGTGCAGCTGGGGGAATGTAGCTCTCAATTGGCGCCGGTGCTGGGGGAGCTGGCTGTGGGTAATCGTAGCCAGGATCGGCCAACTCGGAGACATCGGCGAAAGCGCAGGCCAGGAAGGCAACGGCAACAATGAGGAATTTCTATAAGGGAAGGATTTGTTTGTTGCTTTACTGACGAAAGCGAAAGATATTTTGCTAGTAACCTACCATGATGGCTTGTTGTTTAAGCTGCGATCAACAGAGTGTGTTTGGTGTGGGTCTTGGCCACTGCAACGCTTTATATAGTTAATGTTATAACCGGCGATCGGCGATCGGCAACGGAAACGGCCAACGATGACTTTGAACTTGATCCGACGCATTCATCTCTCCCTCCCCCCTCGCTGATGTCGTTCGATCTGCAGCAGATGTATAGATCTATCACAACACTGGCTATACCCACATCGGAGCGTAAGGCTGACCGGTTTTTCTATTGTCTTTGTTTCGGACTCTATGCACATGGCTTGAAAGATTGATGAAGTTATGGTCACGTTTAGTTTGTTTGCTGTGTGCATTATTTGAGATTTGCTGAGTGTTGAAGTTAAAGTGGACAAGCGTCGATTGATTGAATTTGTTCGAGAGTTTAGAGGTCAACACAATGCGTCGCGCGTCTCAAATGCGGCCCTTTAATTGATTTACTTTTGGCTCATCTCAACAACGTGGCCGCGAGCCAAAACGTCCAACTTGACCGACCCTGAAGCGACCCCCACTTGATAACATTATTCTTCTATTTCAGTTTAGTCGCTGCTGCTGCTGCTGTTCTGTTTCTATCGGTGTTTTGGTTTTGTTATTGTTATTGCCGTGTGAATCGTGTGGCTGATTAAAACAAAATTTCATTTGAATTTCGTTGCAACACAGCAAACTTCAATTACTGGGCCAACCAAACCGGGGAAGCTGACTTTAACAACTGCTGAAAGTGCCGGGAATAGCAGTAAAATCGAGTACACAGTGGGACTGAAAGGCAAATTAATGCATACTTTATAAGACTTGTTCAGCTTGAGGGGAAATTTACACGGTTGCCACAATTGACGCTAAAACTGGTTTCTTCTTTACTTCAAATTCAAACGAGATGTCAAAATAATCTATATCATATTTTATATCAACAAACACTTTATACTTGGGACTTACGTTTAACTAGCATCAAGTCTATTCTCATCGGTTAATTTGGTTTTGTCTGTTCACGAAATCACAACGTTCTTTAGTCTAAATAAATGTCCACATAGCCACATTGACACAAATGTATTCTGCATAGCGAATGTGTTTTCGAACAACTTAAAATTATCCAAATCGCTTCTGTAGTTCCTGCGTTATGAAAAGTGAAAGCAGTTTACCCTTTTATAAAAATATTTATCAATTTATATTTAAAATTAGAATTTTTTACTTTAAAGATTTTTTTTATTTAGCTAAAAATTTTTTAAAAGAAAAATAGAAATTGCCACCAAAAATTATGTTAAGTAAAAGTGATTTCAAAATATATTTAAATTTATTTAGGTTGAAATTCTATTTCAATTTTATATGCACTTTAATAGAATATTTTAATATAAATCATAATAAAATCAATACGGTGTTTTTTGATTTCCAAATTTTTACCAGTGCGTAAACTTAGCGCCAACAGCCCACAGATGAAAGGGTTTTATTTTTAGGAATTTTTTTAGAGTTAAATGTAATTTAATTTAATTGCGTCAAGGATGCAATTATGCAATAATAAACTTAAATGTCCTCTGCAAATTATTTCAATTTTTGATCTGTACACAGCATTACAGTTCCACTGTAAACGCAAGTTTTTCACTCTCTGATAATATTGCAAATAATTTTCTTTTTTATGTTGATTATTTTTTTCGTTGGTTTGACTGCTACCTTTGCGGAGCCCAGCTCCAGCTCCAGCTCCAACTTCAGCTCCAGCTCCAGTGAGCAGTGAGGTGAGAACACACCTTATGTGGGACGTTCAGTGGATTTTGCTTCATGTTCTTTACAACATTTTTATGAACTTTGTTTTTTGTTCATTTGTTCGTGCGCGCTTCAGTTATTCAGACCTCATCATATTTTAATGTAGCGGATTCCGCGTCGGCATCTTCGGCTTTTTCTATGTTTTAAATTATTCTCTAGAGACTTGCATTCGTGATTTTAGCGGGCAATTTTATTGTTCGGCTGCTGTACAAGAGTTATCGTTATTCGCTCATCGAGGGGTTGCTTAAGTCGGACCGAAGCAGTTGACTTCCTGTTCTTGCAGCTGATGCTACTGGGTATGTGTCCAGAAAAAGGGCGCAGAGCAGAGCATATCAACTTGCTTTTAATTAACGCGCTTAAGTCCGCATTAACTTGGATTAAGACATTTTTAATTTCAGAGCTAGATAATTGAATTAGCCCAACGGGCAGACAGTGGACGGTGGACGATGGACGGTGGACAATGCGCCGGTTATCTGCGATAATTAATTTGGACCCAATTGTCCAGCAGTTATTAGTCAGTGGCCAGCGGTCTAGGTTGTCCAACGTGCCACCCAATATCCTTGGCACGTCCGTCGACTGTTTCATAAATTCCAACTGCACAAGTCTCCACAAAGCCGTTGCCGTCCAAACTGAACTTTTTTTTATAGCAAAAGTAAGAAAACAAAAAAAGTGAAGCGACAGTTTTGACAACACACGTCCAGCCGTAGAAATGCGGAGGAAAGGGGGAACGCAACACATGTGAAGGGAGACAACGAACGCAACCGACAGAACCCATATATATTATATAGTAGGATACGCACGTAGCTCGCATTGGAACTAGTATCTGCTGGCAGGGAATGCGTGATGTTACCTGCCGGCAAGTAACAACATTGCCAAAATGGCAGCACCTTTTAGACGGACCGAGAAATCGAGTTTACAGCTTATTCTCTCTCCACTCTGCTGCTCACAATGCTCATACATCTATGAGTACTCACAGTGCTTCTCCTCCTGCTTCTCCTCCTTATATAGTAAGCTGTCTATCGTACGCTATAGCATAGGCAACCATAATTAAATGTCAAAAATGACGCTACGTGCAACGCAAGCAAAGTGGCTTCAAGATGCTGCTCGAGGCCAAAGTTCAACGAAAAATGGCAAAGAGAGTACGTTGTATTTTTGGTATGACCAACAAATGCATGACTTCTGCCATTCCTTTGGATTCTGACTAAAATAAATATTATTGCAACGAGTTGTCGACTGGCCAATTCATACAACTGCGAATCGCTACAAGCATCTTAGTTTTATGGGGGTTTTATGGGGTTTCTATAAAACGCTCTCAAAAAAAATTCTAGTTTAAAAGCAACAAAGTTAAAATTCTTTGTACAAATCGATCTCTCGGCAAATTTTGTGTTATTAGCATATCTTGTCAGTTATCAATAAAACGTTAGCTACCAAAACTCATTTTTAATTATATTCGAAAATTTACCAATGTTTCCTTTTTGGCAATTATCGTCAAGAACAGTTGGAATTGCTTTCATAATTCTTTCTTTTTCATTTTCTATATAGTGTGTAACTATCTTGGTACGCTCCACTAAAAAAAAAAAAACCTTGAAGTATTCGAGTTTTTTAAGTTTTACTTTAAATTTACATATTTAAAATTTAAGATTGTTTGATTGCATACTTTTAGGTCGCGCAAGAAAAAACAAAATTCATACATAGTATAACAGCTAGCCAGTGAAATCATGCTAAGTTGTATTGTATGATTTAAGATATAACATATATTAATTGAATGAAATAATTCTGCAAACATCACAATGTTCGAATGCACCTAAACTTGAAGTAAAAAGTACTTTATATTTAGTTACAGCAACAATACCCATTTGTAATCGCTTAATTTGGGGACGAAAAGTTTGCGCAAAATCTAGAAACTTTTCAAAAATGCACTACTGAAAGTAATTTAACATTCCACTTCCACCATTTTGTGTGTGCTTCAAACATTCCCTCTTCGTCATCCAGCGTATGCACCATTGTCAACTCTCAAAAAGTAGCTAGTAACTATTTAAAGTTTTTGATGCATTTTTTTTATTTTTGCCATCCAATACGTATCATACTTTTTTATTGCCATTCGCTATTATTTGTTGCCTCTTGTTGCTGTTGTTCTTGTTGTACAGTACTCTGTCCCAGAGGCATGCAAATACTGCAAGGAATCCACATCCAAACAACAAGAAAGATGGTTATGAAAAAGTACTTAAAGTGTAGAAAACTTATGTGCCAGGAGTTTTTATTCCGTCAATCGCAAAGTTTTGGCAACATACAAATTTACCTCTTCCCACTCACCTTTGAATAAACAGGTCTTTATTAGGATATAGGTATGTAGCTACTTAATTTGAATGAAATTGATTCATTCATATTAAATTCTAAGGAACGCAAAAATCCTAACTAAACACTGTAATACATAAACATATATCTTTAAAATTGCGTAGTTATAATCGAAGAAAAACTTATGGATGGTATACAAAGTGTCAAGTAATTTCGATTTTCATATAAATAAAAAAAAATGTAAAAATATATTAAACACAATTTGCACAATTTCTAAGAGTCGAAACGTCTCGGTATATAAAGGAAATTTATGGAATTTTGAAAACACTTTCTTTATGTTGGATAATGTTAAAAAACAAAAAACAAAAAAGCAACTCACTTGGCAGCGGTGGGATTCGAACCCACGCCTCCGAGGAGACTGGTGCCTTAAACCAGCGCCTTAGACCGCTCGGCCACGCTACCATGTTTTTGTGCGCTGCCAAATATTGTTCTAATGCTCGAACAAATATTGACGGCGACCATTTAACAAAACAAACTTGTTTGCACATATTTCAAAGTATAAAATTAATTAATTATATAATCTTGATTTAATATATGAATATTTAAATGCATTAAAATAGGGCTATTAGCTAGGCATAAACGTACATTTTTAATCCATAAGAAAGCAAACAAATTTGGGGTTATCTGTATATTCTACCTACTAAAGCCGCAATATGTCAGGCAATTGCTTTAAATTCAATTTATTGTTTTTGGGGACATGGTCTCCGGTAGCATGTTTGGTCAGCCGGTATCAGGAAATCCAGGTAATTCCCACAATTAACTTCATTTTCAAAAAGCTCCGGCAGGACGTGATTTTTTTCCATTTCACCAAATGAGGGCATTCAAATTGCACATCTTTGCAACAATTTGCAAACGGAACGACATCACCTTAAATTTCAGTAAATTCATGTGTGTTTCGCAAATATTTTGAATGCTGACGCGACTACGCCTGCTTTTTGCATCCCTTTTGCTGGCATTTTAATGAAACCACAAATGTTACCGACCCTTACCTTTTTCTCTGCATCCAAAACCCCCCGGCAAACGACGGAGACTTGGCTGAGAAAACCGCACACTTCTGTTTTTGTGTTGTTTTGTTTTGTGTTGTTTTGTTTGTCTCCCGTGCAAAGATTTTTATTGCAATTTTCTAATTTCATTGCGGATGCTACGTTGGGTTGCTTGTCGCCGGCTTCAGTTTATGTGTGCAACAACAGACAAGAACCATAACAAAAGCGACGGCAAATTGTTGCTGTGGTTGCATATGTACAATATACATATATAGATATGTCTGTGTAACGTAATCGTTCTATCCTATTGCTTGCTCGCTGCGCTATACGGTTCCCCTTTTACGTCACGCATAAATTCGCCCTTTTCATTTGAATATTAAACGCATTTCCAAGCTGTCAAGAGAAAAATGCTGACAGTTTTTAAAACTAATACACATTTTAATGCATGCAGATTCTATACAAGCATCACCGCAACAGAAATTGATATTGTTTCATTGATATTTACCCAATGAGCGCATTTATATGCGCCGCAGTATGGCATCAAAATAAACTCAAGGTGTTGCCCGCATGTGGCTATAAAAATAGCAGAACATGAAAATATTACTACGAGACTCGTTACGTCATTGCCAGCAACGTAAGTGGCAAGAGCGCAAGTACGAAGTTAATAAGACATGTGCTTTTCGGTGAAAAGCAAACAGCGCATCATCGTTGTTTCGCTTTCATTTGTAACGCGTTTGGCACATCGCAGGCAAATGGTAGCGTGGCCGAGCGGTCTAAGGCGCTGGTTTAAGGCACCAGTCTCCTCGGAGGCGTGGGTTCGAATCCCACCGCTGCCAAGACAGAAATTAGTTTTTTTTAATTTTTATATTTATTTTTAATTTTTTATTTTTTATCTTATAAATAAAATAATTTATGTAATCTATAGTAAATACAGATAATCTGGATGTGCAACCATATATAAAACAAGCCAAATAACAGATGATTACGCTGACAAAAAAGAAATTGCGCACCTTTGGTTGCTCTGTAGAACAATTATTTTTGGTATTACCTGAATAAAGCATATTTTGAGAGGTGTTTCTAAATTTAAGTATGCCCATTTGATTAAAATACTCAACTGTGTTCGAAAAGTGGCTGCCGGTTGTTAGTGGAACAATTAAAACATTCATGAACTTATTTTACCTACCTGTTGTTGTTGTTTGTTGGCAGTTGAAGGGTTCCAAAGACATTTCTATACCGAAGGTGACGTCGCTTTCGCAAATGGCGACAGGTCCGTAACATTTGTTGTTAATGTTGAGAATGCTTCGTGCTCAAGGCGTGTTGGACAGATAATAATTTCCACTTGTTTTCTTCTCCTCTGTTGGTCATAAAAAATGGTTACAACTTTTTTGCTAATTGGGAACGGCGGCACTTTTCTACTTACTTAGCGCAGGCAGCTATGGAAAACCCTTGAATTGCATGAGTACGTGTTTTTAGCTTAATTTGGCAATAAAGACAGGTGGCGGCGCCAATGCAAAGTGCAAACTGGAGGCTTTTGTTTACTAAAGTGAAAATTGAATATTCTTTATCAACTTTTAAAAACCTAAACTTATGGAGATCAATGTATATATATGTAGAGTGAGAGAGAGACGTGATGTGAGGAGAAGTTTTAGTGTCGTAGGCCCCTTGATAATTGAATTTGCTCTGCACGCAACAACAATTAAGAGTTGCCGGGTTTTGCGTGATAGTAACATTTTCATGCATGGGAGCCAAGCTAGGGAATGCTTTTATAGGACGACACGTAGCCGAAATGTGTTTAAGCAATGCAATGCAAGGCAAATGCGAGTAGGAATAACAGACGAAGTATTGGCATGAGAGCACTCACATAAAAATACATTTGAAGTGGCTAAAAAGCAAACCGCAGCATTGTCAGCAAACATTGAAACATCATCATTATCGTGCTCATCATCATCAACAAGGACTTGACTCACATTGCTGCTGTTGCTGTTGCTGTTGCTGTTGCTGTTGCTGTTGCTATTGCTGTTGCTTTTGCTGTTGCCCCCGATGAGGGGGAAGGAATCGATGCTGTAATTGATGTCTTTGCGACATGTTTCCAAAGTGTTTACGTTGAAAATTACCCAAGTGTCGCAGTGTATAAGTATCTCCTCCTCTCGCTCAGTCTCCCTCTCTCTCTTTCTTTCTCTCTCACTCTGTGTGTGTGTGTTTCTCGTCTTGGGTTTGGGGTGTGTCACCCTTATTGAAGCTGGTTGACAGCCTGCCGTTTACGTGCATTTAATGAAATGTGCTCCAAAATGGAAGCACGTTTCGGGCATCTATTTAATGAGCCTGGATGTGAGTGCAAAATGCTATTCCTCCGCTCGCCACATGCCACCGCCACACGCCACAACTTTATAAGGTTGCCTGCCTTGAGGCAAATAGAGGCTCGTGAAATTTTTAAATGTCACCAAGTAAATTCAATTTTCATTTACCCAAAGAATCGAGCAGCAATAAAAGGTGCATCAACTACAGCTACAGCTTCAGCTACAGTTACAGCTACGGCTGCATTATTCAGTGTCACTGACGCCGGGCTCTCACTTTAAGCCGACGAAAGCCACATACAAATGCACATATTTGTACATTCTGATATCCCCCGCTCTGCTAGTTCTCACCGTTATTCGCCAGCTGACGTTGGGGCGAAGCAAACCGCATTTTAAAATTCATGTGTGTGTTCTCAGCAATTCCCCACAAAACAAAATGCGATTAAATGTGTTGAAAATGCCGCAGGAAAAGCCACAATGGGTTAAGGGAGCGCGTTATTTGCACATGTGCAGCCAGTCGGAGGAGGAAGCGGAGGAGGATGAATAGAAGCTAACCCCTTCTACAGCACCTCACAACCCACCTAACCGAGACCGAGCTCTCAGCCAAAGTCAGACACAGACGCAGACCGTGTCGAAGGTGCAAAAATGCGTTAAACATAACATGCTAATTCCAGGTGCCCGAAGTTTCAATCTTTCAGCATCATCCCTCCGCAGACAGTATACGTAATACGAGCGTTTTGTGTGCCATTTGATAGCGAACATTTTCAGCTGGTTGCCTTTGTGATGATGCTTGCAGCACGGCAAAAGTTTTGTGGTCCGAGGCAAGCCCTCAATCTGTGTCTGGGCAAAAAAGCTCAAAGAAAAATACCTAATAATAGTTGTTGAGCCAATTTAAACTAACTTAAAGTTCAGTTCAACAATTCGTAATGCTCTTTAATGTCATGCTTTCTCATTCTGACTCCATTCTTTGCTCATAGCCCATGGCGAAAACACTGTTAATCGCAATCAATAAATTGCATGGTTTTCTGTGAATTAGTCTCAGTTTAGAAGAGCGTGAAAACAAAAATGGTACACAAAATAATTGTGATTTGCCTGGGATATTTGGCGATGTGCACTCTGGAAGCTGAGCGTGGTGAAGGATCTCCGTTGAATTCAACGTTTTATAATGTCGTGATTTCCTCAAATCGACAGTTATCTCGAAATTCAACCAGCATTGTTATGCCCACGATTTTCGACGTTCCACCAATATGTCGCCCCGGCTTTCAATTGACTGGTCTGCCGCAGCGTTGCCACAAGCGAGTTTAATTAGCAAGCCATATGACTACAAAAATCCTACGAAAATAGAATATATTTTTTGTTTTAAAATAGTATTTTTAATTTTAGTATATGTTGATTTTGTTGTTATTGAAAACTTAAAAAATTCGCAAATGTTTTGCACCCTTGCTCCAAATAAAATTCAAATCATGTAACGTATAGAAACGAAAATCGAATAAATCGATAACAACTCTGAAAAAGCTTACATGCAAAGCTTTTTCTCCCGTGCTCGTTTGCTACAATCACGATCAGCTGTTATCTCACACAGTCGGCAAATTTAGTCAGCAACGTGATGGACAACAGTAAACACGGCGCCAAGAGCTTTCTGCATAAGCCCGCTTTTCGCATTGGAATTGTTGTGCTCGTCGTGCATGCTGTCTGCTGGATCGGATGGAATGCCACTAATGGTGGTGCAAACAACAAGAATGCAGCCGCAGTGAACGCGAATCACGAAAAGATACGAGCCGCATTAAACGAGACAAAGTGACATTTCAACTTGATAGAAGATACAGTGTTTATTCATCGTTGGATTATATAATCACTAAGCTGTGTATTTAAATGTGATTGATAAAAGGTTTAAATAATTTCCGATTTTTTTAACATTCGATATGTTTTGTTTTGCACTATTATAAATAAATACTCAAAGCAAAATATATATTTATATATATGCGTAAATTGTGAATGGAAAAAAGCTCACAAAATCGAAAAGCGCTGAGTGATAAATTCGCAAGTGGTTCGCTTCCCGACTACGCCACAGATTTATTGTAGGTAAACAAAATGGAAACAATTGGAAACTTTTCAAAATGGAAACATTTGTTTTGACTTCGATGGACAAAAGAGAATGCCGGTCTCTTCATGGCTAGCTACAATACTTAAGCTCAGTAGACATGCGCACAAAAGCTGTTTCACCTTAACATGCGTCTAGTTATGTTAACGTCTGTTTCGTCAAAAGCTTCAAACAACAACTGTGAATCATGGATGAGTATAAGCTTCGAGTACGGTTTGATAATTTAGAGACTTGCAAAAATCGGTGAAGTTCAGTAGTGTTATTTACTTTGGAAAGGTGAGCAGCTTCGAGCTTAAACTTGATTTTTAATATGACGACCGATCGTGTCTTTGTGTGCTGTGCTCTCTTGGTCTGCTGCCTATTCGTCTGCCAGAGCGTAGGAAAACCCCCAGCAAACTTCAACGAGCAACAGCCTGCAGCTAGGCCCTCATCACTTCAATTAAATCGCCCCAATGAAGAGGCTCCAATACTCCAAACCATCTTGGATGTGCCGCAGTTTTGTGAAAAGGGTTACAAGCTAACAGGCTCGCCACAGCGTTGTCGCAAAATCGCGTGAAACACGTTCTAGTGATAACGAGTTTATTTCTGCTTGATGGCATTAATCACAAATGTGCTTAGTGAAATAAAATCCAGAAATCATATGAATAAGGTTTTATTTTTATATAATTGCTAAACGTGTGCCGTGTGTCACAATGATTATTTGTTTTGGGCCAAGTGAGGTGCTCTGAGTGTATTTGACGTGTTAATATACAACAGTATGAAGCACAAAAACAAATGTCGAAAGTTAGTTGCTTAATTCCTCAGGCTGGCAGTCGACAACGTCCGAGATATATTTTGAAACGCGGCGGACACTTCGTGTGTGCAGCATTCCGAACGGGCGACGCTGTAGTCATTACACGAAGGAATGCCAGCATTATTAGCAGATGATACAGAAATTTAATAGACATCAATTTCATATTTATTTTTCCCGGAAATACGAACTTTTTTAATAGACGTCTGGCGCAGAACTAAACATTGTTGGCATTGCGCGACTCTACTTATAAATAATAGAGCTCCGCTCAACTTACAGACCCTCGCGCATTACTCAGCCGTCAGGGAATGTCGACTATTTACGATACCCTGGGGATTACTTTCGACGATAGTACGGCACGGGCGAGCAATGCTCAGTAGTAGCGCATTTTCGTCGACTGTTTGCGGCAGACATTTGTGCGCTCGCATTTAATGCTATTGATATTATTGTAAACATTATTTAAGTATACTATACTATATTGCAGTGATGTCATACTCGACATTAGCTTATTAACGCGACGAAAGACGCAAGTAAAAAGCTGACTTTCTGTAATCTCTCGTAATTCACATAAAGCAAATAAAACTGCTGAACGACACTGTGAAAATGTTTATTAAATATTTATGTAGCCAATCACAAACAAGTATTTTTAATCTTTCAATCAGCCAACTGGCTGATTAACTTAATGCGAAGCGCACTTTATGCACTCTGACGACATCGCCCGCCTCTCACATCCTTTCCATCCTCACACTTCGGATCGGTACTGAGCAGAAAGCGGCCATCTATCGACTTTGGCTGGCCACCCTCTGAGGAAGTTCTTGTTCCCTCTTCGTGGTCCTCCTTCAGTTGGGGCGATAGAAAATCTTTCGTATTGAAAATAGACATAATGTTCTCGTCGACCATGTGATCGGTTGGTTTGCCACTCTGATAGTCTTGGTGCTGTTGTTGGCCAACAAGTGGCTGATGTGATTGAAGGGGATTAACAGCTGGATCATTGCCTGAGTTCTCAGCCTGTTGTCCTTGATGTGGCTGGAAAAGATCCCCTGGAGAGAATCCAACCGGCTCAGGACGTGGCTGCAATGGATTTCCAGCGCTACCTTGGCTAGGCTGTTGAAGTCCGATTGGAAATGATTGCTGCACGTGGCCCTGTGCTGGACGGGGTTGCAATGAACTTCCTACATTTCCGGTGTACGCTTCGGTTGGTTCAGCTTCTGGTCGCGGCTGCAGAGTACTTCCAACGCTGTCACTTTGCTGCCCATCTGAGAATGAGATTCCTTGATGTGGTCGTGGTTGCAATGGACGTCCAACATTGCCATCCAGGCTCTGATGAGGTTGTTGATATCCGCTTGAACCTTGTCCTGGTCGTGGTTGCAGTGGACGTCCAACGTTGCCATCCAGGCTCTGATCAGGCTGCTGATATCCAAAGAGATCGCTCGTTTCTTGATTAGGTCGCGGCTGCAGTGGACTTCCAGACTGCTGGAATCCGCCTAGATAGGACGTTCCCTGTTCCGGACGGGGTTGCAATGGTCGTCCAACGTTACCATCCAGGCTCTGATCAGGTCGTGGCTGCAGTGGACTTCCAATACTTCCAGCTTGGCCACGGCCAGACTGCTGGAATCCGCCTGGATACGGAGTTCGCTGTTGCGGACGTGGTTGCAATGGTCGTCCAACGTTACCATCCATGCTCTGATCAGGTTGTTGGTAGCCAAAGGGATCGCTCGCTTCTTGTCCTGGTCGTGGCTGCAGTGGACTTCCATTGGTGAACACAAGACCCTGGCCCGGATGTTGGACACCACTGGGATCCACTGGCCGCGGTTGCAAAGGTCTCACAGCGTTGCCAGGTGGGCCCTGATCAGGCTGTTGGAAGCCAAAGGAAGCGCCAGCACCTTGGTCTGGTCGTGGCTGTAACGGATAAGGCTGCGCAATTCCTCCGTAACCGGGTCCCGGTTGGTTCGCCTGCCCGTAGCCTTGAGCACCTGCGTAATCTCCTTGTAGACCAAACCACTCTTGCTGCTGGGTCCGACCGTGGAATTGATTTGGGTAGTTGTCGTGCCCATGATGGTGGCCATGGTGATGATGCCCGTGATGTCCGTGACGTCCGTGATGTCCTTGATGGTGGGCACCGCTCTCGGATCTGTAGACGATTGAGTGTAAGTGACAAAACGGTACCTCTGGAGCTGTTTACTCACCCGTGCTGCTGGTAATGCGCTCCCCTCCGGTCTACATTGTTTTGAGGTTGACCTGAAAACCAGCCATCCGAATCGTGAGCCGCCGCCAGTTGCGCACTTAGGATTATTGCTATCACCAACGCGCCCGGTGATAAGAGCCGAAGCTGACAAAACATATCGCTGTTTAAGTGGCTCTCGAAGTTTTCGTGACAACAGGTCAATTGAGACTGACATCAACTATTTCGATGGCTGCATTTGTAGATTCCATTTTGGGATGTGATTAAGTTTAGACATCTCGTATACTTCGAAATGGAACGAGCTTCTTAATCGATTATAAGAGCTTATTAGGAATCATTATGCAAGCAAATAATCTCAGCAGTAAAATGATTAGTATATACTTTTATACAAATACAAACTTGTATACAAATGACTCGCGATTTCCCATTGAGAATTGTCGAAGAGGGTATAACTGTTTGTACAAATGTGTGGAACATGCAAACGCATCAAGGGTATCTCATTGTCGATAAAGAGTCAATGAAAACAATAAGACTTGGTTAATTAAATGAATTGCGAAAAGCCTTTCCGTGTTACCTCATCGAGTGCCTTCCCAACTTCACCTGCTGGAACTCACTTGGGAAAACAATTTATAATACAAAGTTGTACACACTATGTGAAAGCATTCACGGGGATTTTTAGGTACTGAGATGATGTTTATTTAATTTTTATTTTCCGCAACATATATAATAATACTTTTAATTTTAACTCTTTGCAGTCTCACTTCTAACATATTTACAATCCCTATATGCCACGTTTTAGCGATATGAATTTTTGATTACGCCGATTTGCGACATCGACCCGCTCGCAGCTGAAAGCCAGGTTCGCAAACTGGCAGCGTGTCGACAAGAATTCGGTTGCCAATGTCGGGCAGCTCTGTTGTGGTTGTTATATTCGAGTCCTTGTTCGTTACAGCTTGCAGCTCATCCACGGTCGATGTGGTGCTGTTCGAAGGCATTTCCGTGGTGGAACCGGCATTAAAACTGTACCCCGATTCTCTTTTGTCGTCTGGAAATACGATGCGATCATCTTTGGTAGTAGAACACAAGCGCAAGTCAGCTGCACAGATCTGATAAATCAGAATACTCAGGAGAAGAGCGCTAACGGCGCTCTGATGCATTATTTATATTTTTTTTCCGATGGAGAGCAACGAAAGAGAAAACGCGTTTGGCTGCTTCAACAGAGCTTTCGAGACTGACGCTAGGTTTGCTGAATGAAGCCCATTATTGTTTGATGATCTCCAGCAGACAACAGACAACAACAGACTGGCTAAAAAAAAAAAAAAAAAAAAACAGGCCGACCTAAGCACCACTTGAGATAAGAAATTATTGTTATTGCCTCGCTATAGTAAACAAAACAATATACCAACTACAATTGAGCTTGTTGACCGCGTCGCTACTCCAAACTGGAACCTGGAACTTGGAAAGTGGAAGTGGAAGCTGGAGCTGAAGCTGACGCTCAAGCTTTTTCAGTTGAGCACAATTGCTTATTGAAATATAGTTATTTATAGATAGATACTCTTTTTTTTGCGAAAGATATATTTATTGTACGCCTTTTAGCTGGCTTACTACAATGTTTGCCATACATGATTGCATCACACAGTGAGAATGAAAACATATCGGCATCGGAGTTTAATTGTCATCTCGTTAACATACGTGCACTCTACTCAAATTCGTTTTCATCTCTGACTGGGAAGTCAGCAAGATGCTGAGAAAAAATTGGCTGGCATTCAGAGATATGCGATAAGGAGTAACAAGAAACGCAACAAATCTCATAATTGCATTCGAAAGGAAATTGCCTCACCCGATCGAAAAGCTTGAAAAATGCAATATAAGTAATGGGGCTCATATAATCGATATGCCTATCGAATCAACTTTGTGCTATTGCCTTTCACCAGATTTATGACATACTCATTTAAAGTAGTTGAGATATCTATGATACTTCTCCTGGTGTGTGTGAATGGAAACCATCAAACGCAGCTTTCTTGTTAATAAGTGCATAACAACAGTTAGTAAAGCTTTTTCTCTTTTGACTTCCAATTGGAAAAAGTTGAAGCTAAGCACCAGTTCATATTTACTCACCATGTCATGTTTAAAAAGCTCTACTGCTCTTAAAAGAAAAATATTGAATGCTTGGATATTCACATACAACTTATAATGTAAGCAACAAAACTTTTGTCACACGATACATTTATTTATTTCGATTTATTAATACATTTATTACATTTATTTATTAATACATCTTTTATACATTCACATCTAATTTTCTTTACATTTCGGTTGCGCCGATAAATCCATATATCATGATCATTACCATGATCCATAACTGAAGCGCAAGGATGAATTTTAAGTCCATATTTATTATCATCTTACAATATTACGTTCGAGCTAGGCAATCCTTCTTTGACTACTGACTAACTCGTAGTAGAACATTTTGAATAAAGAAAAATATAAAACAAAAACTTGCATATATAATAGCGCAAATAATTAAATGAATATGTGCAACAATTCCTCGTACAAAGACTAATATTTTCATGGATCAGATCAAATAAATTGGTCACGCGAAAGAAATCCTATTACGATCTTGTCGATCTAGAATTTCAAATAGCTTTCAGACAGGCATAAAGCATCGTTTTAGCTTTTACCAGCTGGTAAACGATCATGTTATTAGCTTTCGCGGTTGCTGCGCAGTCTTCGTGTCCCATCAGTTGTTTGCATATCCTATAACAATTAAGTGTGACCAACTTAAAGTTCAACCAAAGCTAGTTGAATGACACTTTAGGAAATATTTTTTATAAAATGCCTGGAAAACTGGGCTCAAGTTTATAGCTGAGTGCAAATACAAATATTGAATGATAGAATATTCATATACAACTTTTAATGGAAGCAACAAAACTTTTTTCGCACGATACATTTATTTCGAAAGTTTCTTAATGCATTTACTATCAATCAAAATGTAATTTTTTTTTATGCATCTTGGTTTGGGCGCCAGCACCATGAACCATAACTGAAGCGCAAGGATTAATTTTAAGCCCAAATTTATTATCATCTTACAATATTACGTTCGAGCTGCGCAATCCTTCTTTGACTACTGAATACCTCATAGTAGAACATTTTGAATAAAGATAAACATAAAACACAAAACTAACATATATAATAGCGAAAATAATAAAATTAATATGTGCAACACTTTCTCGTACCCAGACTAATATTTTCATGGATCCGATCTGATGGATCTGTGTGCAGCACACATTGGGAATGACCACTGTAATTGCAGCCCCAATAAAAACAATGGGATGACTATCGTTAATAGCCTCGAAGTTGAATTGTCATCTCGTTAACACACGTGCACCCCACTCAAATTCGATTTTAACTCTGACTTGGCAGTCTGTAAGAGATCTAAAGATATGGCATTCAAAGTACCAAGAAACGCAAAACTTATATAATTGCATTTATAATGAAGTGGGCTCATCCAATCGATAAGCTTGAAAATGCATTAATAGTGTCTTTCTATAGATTTATGCCATTATCATTCAGAATATTCAAAAACAGGAATATACAGCTTATTTTTAAGATATCTATCCCACCCCATAAAACAAATTTTTTCCTAAAAACAACCACCTCCCCCCTTTTTTTTTTATTTTTAAAAAGTGACTTTAAATGTTGTTTATATTTGCAATAATACGGTAATAGGTTACATTAATATCATTTCGGTTGGTTCGGTTGGGCCGGTATATCCATATATCTTAAAATAAATATTATTCAACAAAATGCGACCTAATGCGCATGGTCGGTCGCTATCCATTACCATGATCACTAACTAAAGCGCAAGGATGAATTTTAAACGCAAATTTATTTTCATCTTACAATATTACGTTCGAACTGTGCAATCCTTCTTTGACTAACTCGTAGTACAACATTTTGAATAAAGAGAAACATGAAACACAAACTAACATATATAAAAGCGCAAATAATTAAATTAATATGTGCAACAATTCGTAGTACAAAGACTAATATTTTCATGAATCAGATCAAATTGATTTGGCATGCGAAAGAAATCCTATTATGATCTTGTCGATCTAGAATTTTCGAATAGTTTTCAGACAGACGTAAAGCATCGTTTTAGCATTTACCAACTGGTACACGATCATGTTATTAACTTTCGCGGTTTCGTGTAACATCAACTGTTTGCAAATCTTAGAGCACTCAAGTGTGACCAACTTTAGCGGTTCAGCAAAGTGTTGAACCAAAGCTAGTTGGATGTTATATAATATTGCCCACTTTTAGGAACTAATTTTTATAAAAAAACTGGAAAACTGCGCTCTAGTCCACCAAAAAAAAAAAATAATACACAACACATTTAAATATAACCACAAAACTTTTTTCTCCCCCCCCTATTATTTTTTTCCCCCCCCCCCCCCCACGCAGGATATTAATTATCCCAAAGTATTCCACCGGCAAAGGAAAGTATCCCCCCCCCTAAAGTATATATAGCATTGGACATGTCACCAGCCGAGTCGATATAGCCATTCCGTCTGTCTATCTGTTTGGATGAACACCTAGATCTCAGAGGTTATTAGAGCTAGAGATACCAAAACTTGGTACCAGTAGTGGTGTATGTCCTATGCAGATCAAATTTATTTTACATTTTGCCATGCTAAAATCGAAAAAAACGATTTACAAGCTCAATTTTGAAGATGGAGTCGAATTTCGGTACTTACGAAGATGATTCTCGATGATTCTCAAATCGGGTGGATATCGGGTGAAAAACTTTGCAAGTTATTTAAGAAACAATTTAGTATTGGAAAATGCACAGGCAGCTGCACGTGGTTCGTTTCTGGTGAACAAGTCACACTATGGAGCTTAATTTAATCTACACGCTTTTTTTCAACTCACACCTCACAAAGTTTTTACCGCGAAATCAATGTTTCAATCAAATTAAAATCAATGAACTTGTCAGAACAATAATCAACAACACAAACTTAATTCTGCAATCTTTAAAAAAGTAGCTTAAGTATCAAACATTTTAAAAAATAATAAACTGGATCAGGAATTTTTATTAAAAAAGTACAGACTTAAAGTAATATTAATTGATCTACAAGATTTGCTAAACATTAAGTTTTTGAAAATTCAAAATGCTAAATCCAAAAATTTTAGGTAAGAAGATAAGATAAAAATCTTCAATCGTGAAAAATTAAACATTACTTTAATTGACCTTTTAGATGTTTCATCTTTTTCAATTATATCATAATCATTATCCATATAAAATACTCCATTGTTAACTAGAACTGTAACTTTAGCCCAGAAAGATGGAAAATTACTTGTTAGCCATAAAAAATTATAAAAAAGAAATATACAATAGTTTTGCTTAAATCAATTTTAAATCAAATTGTTTTGTAAATAAACCTCCCTAATAGAAAGTTGGCAAGTTGCATAAAAAAAACTAAAAAAAAATAGGTCAATAGAAGTTATAACAGATGGTGCTCTTCTAGTATCAGGAACTAATTATATTAATGAAACATTGTTTACTGACACTTATCTGACCACTTTTAAAGACAAGGTTGTAGTCAACAATACATCTTACTTTAATGAAAAAGAAAAAATATTAAATTATACAAAAAACAAAAATTGACAAACTACTTAATAACTGAATACCAAGCCACCAATATCACAGAAGGACAAATAAAAAACATAAGCGTTTTATCGGAAATTTGTATTACCTTAGAAAATAATCATTCTAAGATAACATTTTTATTATTTATAATAATTTTAATATTTTTTGCGATAAAGCTTCTTAAACACTGACATGCGTATTTCAACCCTTGTGAATCTTTTAAAATTCAAAAATGCAGAACACCAAAATCGTAATTTACGAAATCAAGAAATAGAGGTTGATGCTTTAAACCAATCAAATCCAAAAGTTGGTTAAGTATCGGGGGCAATATGTTTATGTAAACATAAACACAAAATCATTTCACAGTTCAATCTTTAATTCCATTATCCGTTTGATGAAACTTTAAAAAGCTTTGTCCCCACTTTGCTGGCTTACAGCATAAGTCCACTTTTGTAGTTTAATTATAATTTGATAACCGAATAAAGCCAAAGCTTGCAACTCCCAATAAAAAATATATTTTTTCTATTCGGCACAGCTGTATTGATTAGTTTGCACTTATTAAGCTAGTGGTCTACAACGATTCCCATATGGATTCATGCCCTGTGCGCAGACGGGTAGGGAGTCCAAAAGAGTGCGGGCTGCGAATTCCGCCCCATTCGGCAGAATCTTATTTGCCAGCTCCTGGCTTTCATTAATCACATTGTTTTTGGTTCCATTAAAATCGAGCGGTTTTTTGTCATTCCTCAACTCGCGTGCAGCACACAGTGGGAATGACCACTGTAATTGCAGCCACAATGAAAACAATGGGATGACTGTGGTTAATAGACATCGAAGTTTAATTGTCATCTCGTTCACATACGTGCACCCCACTCAAATTCGTTTTCAACTCTGACTGGGAAGTTAGTAAGATGCCGAGAGATATGGCAATCAGAGATATGCGATAAGGAGTAACAAGAAACGCAAGCAAAAACTTTCATAATTGCATTCGAAAGGAAATTACCTCACCCGATCGAAAAGCTTGAAAAATGCAATATAAGTATTTCGTTAATATAGAAAATAAAGTTGAATGGGGGCTCATATAATCTATATTCCTATCGAATCAAATTTGTGCTATTGCCTTTCACCAGATTTATGCCATACTCATTTAATGTAGTAAAGATAAAGCTTACTTTGAAGATATTTATGATACTTCTCCGGGTGTGTTGTGGTTCCAATTGGAAAAATTTGAAGCTAAGCAGCAGATTTGTCTCCAGATAATATTTACTCACCATGTCATTTTTGAAAAGCTCTACTGCTCTTAAAAGATAAATATTAAATGATCGAATATTGACATACAACTTTTATTGTAAGCAACAAAACTTTTGTCACACGATACGATTAGTTCGAATATAACTTAATACATCTATTATTAAGAAAAATGTAATTTTCTTCGCATGTTGGTTGGCGCGCCAGTACTATGACCCATAACTGAAGCGCAAGGATGAATTGTAAGCCCAAATTTATTATCATCTTGCAATATTACGTTCGAACTGCGCAATCATTCTTTTACTACTGACTCGGAGAAGAACATTTTGAATAAAGACAAACATGAAACACAAACTAACATATATAAAAGCGCAAATAATTATATTAATATGTGCAACAATTCCTAGTACAAAGACTAATATTTTCATGGATCACATCAGATGGATTTGGCACGCGAGGTAAAATCCTATTACGATCTTGTTGATCTAGAATTTTCGAATAGTTCTCAGACAGGCGTGAAGCATCGTTTTAATATTTACCAACTGGTACGCGATCATGTTATTAGCTTTCACGGCTTCATGTGCCATACGCTGTTTGTATACCTTAGAAGAATTAAGTGTTACCAACTTTACCGTTTCAGCAAAGTCTTGAACCAAAGCTAGTTGGATGACTTATTATGTTGCCCACTTTTAGGGACTATTTATTATAAAGGGCCTGAAAAAATTGGCTTTAGTTGCTAGCTGAGTGCACTCAGCTTGCGTGTCAAGAATGAATATGCCGCACTTGCAAAAATATGTTATTTATATTCTTGATTTGCTGTTATTATTACAATAACTATTTTTTTGATATTTAATTATTTCTTGTGTAAATATCAAACAGACAACTAACAGTTTAATAACTGCTAACAAAATAGATTATTAATAAACCAAAAAAAGCAAATTTGCATCGGCCGGGAATCGAACCCGGGCCGCCCGCGTGGCAGGCGAGCATTCTACCACTGAACCACCGATGCTTACGAAATTCGATGCTTTGAATATTACTTCATTAAGTCGGATGATTTATAATTGTTCAAAATTTATTATATTAAATTAGAGAAGATACATTCATACATATGGACATATAGTAAAGGCTGTATCAGTTACGGTGTTAACTCTATGCGATGAATTTGAACTCAAAAACGTCATTGAAATACATATTCTAAGGCAAGTGCATATTCTTTTTATTACGACTGGTGAAAAATAAATATGTACATGTAGCTACTGATTTGGTCGGAGAAGCGCACTGCCTGTTGTTAAAGTTATTTGATCCTCGTTGCTATTATATTCGAATCTTAGTTTAAAAATGGATTCGAAATGTTTTAACTTTAAAATGTTGGTATACTAATTTATATAGTATAATGTAACAAAACTATCTAGTCATAACCACTTATATTTTACCAGCTACTCAGATCGGACTAAATACATGACATTCTTACTGGTTAAATACTAACATTTTATATTTCAGAAACAATTTCACATGCAGTTAACATAATAACTCAGAGACCGAGTTCTGGGCCCGTAAAATCCCAATGTAACATTTTGTGGGCGTCGCTTAAGTGAAGTGAATAGCATTTTTAGGTGGCGCATTTCTTTTACAGCTTTTTGTTGAGGTTACCTGAATAGCTCTTAATAAATTCGGGCTATTAAGGCTAATCATTTTGACAATTCTATTGTCAGACCCACTTGTTTCATTCACTCACCACCAGCCCGTCAGCCACCCTCTCTGACCTCATCAGAAGAGTGGCAGGCAACCTCTTAAAAAAGTATATGCGGCGAGGCGAAATGACAACAAACAGCGTTCCATAAAAATGTCATTTTAAATGGCATAATTCTGGAGAAGCCCTGGCGACCCTGGGTTAAATTTGGCGCAACCTTTTTGGAGGCGCATGCTTGTGTCCCAAAATTTTAAATTCCGAATGCGACAACGAGTAGTAAGTAAGTATATAAAAATACATTAAAATAATGCGTGTTCGGCACTCTGGCAGCTGATGCAAGACTTCCTGCCACTGAGGGCGGCTTTGTCGGGTCACATGTCGTACAGTCATTTGTTTATGGCGACCTCCGCAGGCTCGGAGGTCGGGGAGGCTTGCCAAATGTACGCAAAATAAAATGTGAAACTCAATAGAAAAGAATATTTTATGAGAAAATGACAAAATGAGCAACGCTTCCACCAACCGTAATTGCAGCGCTGTCCTCAGCCTTTTGTCTTTCTTTCACCATTGCTCCGTGCGAACGCGGACAATGGAGACGAAAGACTGAAGACTGAAGGCGATGCGACGGTTAATCATCGACATTTTGGCAAAGTAATCAGTAAATATTTGTAATTTCCTTCTCGAGTTTTGCTTTGCCGCTTGCCGGCATTTTCTTCATTTTCATAAAAGCTGTTTACCAGTTTTTCATTTGGCATTTGCATTGAATGCATTCAAGTCTGTGGAATTATTGGTCTTCTACCCTCTGCCAATTGAACGCTGCAATAACGGGTATATGATATTTATTAGTGCAAATAATAGAAACTTAAATTGTATGTTCACTTCTAAAACAAACTTTATGCATATAGTTAGTAATGTTGCAATTCAATTGTGTAGTCTGTTGGATGTTGTACAGGGTATCTGGCTGTCTAGCTTTCGTGTCTGAAGTACCCTCACTTATATTTGGCTGTCTACTTTCGGCGAAATATTAAAAGTTGCTAAGCGAAAGAAAATGTTACTTGTATTTAGCATTCATTGTTCATTGTTCACCTTGAACATCGACTGGCTCAACATGTGAAGAGCTCTCTGCCTTAAAAGGCACAAACTGCTTTCACAATATTCGCCAATAGCCAAATCCAGTAAAAAGAAAACTTTACCATTGACACCATCTCAGTCATATCAAGGCAGTCATTGGAGATTGCAAAGTGTACGCTTATTTTGCAGCAAATGTTTCGCGGCATCCTCTCACTCATTTGCCTGTTGGCACTTTGCCATCAAGTTGTGTCCTTCGATAGTGAAGTTGTGGAGGCCGCAACGCCAAGTCCACAGCTCGAATTGATCGTCAACAGTCCTGTCATCGAGATACCCAAATGGAAGCCAAGTGACACCATGATTGTAAAGCCCTACAACATTCTAGAAGCCAACTGCCCACAAGGCTACGTTCTGGCCAACAAACACTGTCACAAGCGTGTGAGAGTTGCTCCAGCCAAGAAGACAGTAAAGTGATTCATGGTGAAAACAATAAAGTGATTCATGCATTGCCGTACTTTCTAATTGTAAATTCAAAGCATCTGCAGCCACAAAACAACAGTGATGGCAACTTTCGATTTTGTATTTAAAGATCAAGAAACGAGCTGAGCATAGTCGCAAAAATTATCCATCCACTTCATGGACATGCTCGCTGAAAACTTCAAGAAACGGTGCTAAGATGTTTTTTGATATAAATTTTGATGTTTATAGATGCAACGCTTCAAATACCAACCACACATTCTCTAAGGAGTCCAAGTGCCTTGTTCGGATAGCCTTTCAAGCGCTTCGCTGCAACAAATTTATTAATTGCAAACCCAAACCTCTTTAATGCAATGCATTGTCTAAATTGTGTGCTGTCCACAATCGCATAGAGAGTCTGTGTGACGATGAACGAGAGTCCTTTCCAGCGTCCATTAAGGCCTGCAGGCTGCAAGCAGTCCATTAGCCAAGAGTACAACAACGCGGCAAAGTCAAGGCAAGGTGTTGCGTCTAGTCGTCCGGATGCTGCTGTCATTTATCGGTAGCAGCTGCATTGACGGCGGCCCCGTTCAGAGTGGAGAGGGGAGAGTTGGGGGCATTAACTGCGCTGGCTGGCGACGAAATTGACAAAGTCTCGTCGTGCACATTAACACGCCCGCCTAATAGCAGGAAACAGGCCAAGTTAATTAAGCAGCTCACGGCTCACGGGCGGGGTCGCATAATTTGAAGTCGTTTATCAACGACGCTAAAAATAAATTGGCTTAGATCAGAGACACAAGTGGACAGGAGCAACGAGACAGCGAGACAACGAGACAACAATTGCATTGTTTTCGTGCAGTGTTTATTGGCTAACGTGTGTCGTCTGCTACACATTTCCATTTACATGTCGACACCCAGCGGATTTCCCAGCCACGGATAGACAATGGGGCACTTGTCGCAGACGCTCATGTAGCGCGTCTCCCCGGTCGACGTCTTCTCCACGTTACAGTGCACCGCCTGGCATTGGGTCTTCGGCTTGGCATCGCAGCTCTTGAAGGGCTGACCCAGCACCGGCTTCTTCACGTACTCCAGCATGCGTGATATGCCCGTCATATACACATCCGGATAGGTGGCCAGATGATGCATGAATCTATTCGAAGAGAGAGAAACATGTAATCTACTAGATTAGACTTGCAACTGCGCAACACTCACTTCTTGAAGGCCGCAAAGTTGTTGCGTCCACGCGAGAACCACGCGGCATGCAGATACATGCCGAAGGGCGCCCGATTGCTCTGGTAGTGGCGATTGAAGTTCTCCAGCATCCAATCGAACAGCGCATTCACCTCGTCCTCCGGCGGATAGGCGCAGGCATCGATCATCGAGCAGCTGTAGCCCTCGGTGTCCGTCCATGTGACCATCGGGTTCACCCAGACGCCCGGCAGCGCAGCGTCAGGACAGGGACCAATCTGGCAGTCCTGCACGGACAAGTAGTCGAGCGTGTAGGGCCACATGGGCGGCTCCTTGAACTGCTGCGTCGGCCACGAGCTGTCGTAGCTGAGTCCTAGATTTTTTGCAGCTGCAAACGTGTTGTTGCCGGCGATCTGCAGGAAGGGCAGTCGCATGCCCTGCACCTTCTGCGGATCGACCTTGGCGAACGTCTCCAGGATTTGCAGCTGTGCCGCAAACTCGCGCTCGATCGTCTCAACGTCCGCCTCACGCCAGTAGTCGGTGCCGTCGCCGTGCGTCACCGAGTGCAGCGCAATCTCGTGGCCAGCGTTGTACAGCGCATTGACGCGCACGTAGTCGGTGTACTCGTGGGAGAGGAAGAAGGTGCCCGTGGCGGGGCAGCCGTCGGGATTGGCGAGGCCCTCGAAGAGCAGCTCGTACTGGGCGTAGTTGACGGCGTTGACGGCGTCGTCGAAGGTGATCGTAACAAACTGCCAAGTGCCGAGAACTGAGCATTGAGTTCACAAGATCGAAGTGTTAGCCCGTTTTACCTGCGGTATCTCGTGCTCCTTGCCCTTGAACTTGGGACGGGGCAGAGTGGCGTCCGAGCAGCGGCAGTCGGGCAGCTTGCACTTAGCAGCCGTGCAGCGCTCGGCCTTCTGCAGCTCTTGCCGCTGCTGCTGCGGCGCCTCCGTTGTCTTCAGCTTGTTCTTGGTCTTCGACTTGTTCTTCGACTTGCCCCCCTGCTTCTGGGCATCGCAGAGCAGCGCGGTGGCGAGTAGCACGCCGAGTAGTAAAACAATTGCGTATTTCATGCTGGACCAGCGTTTCGAATGTGTCTTCAAACTGCTCCACGGGGTAAATGAGGCGCACGGCGGCTTTTATAATGTGAGCGAGTGCAGATCATATCTTATCGCCACATCGCCGCAAAGACGCTTTGCTTGTCGAACATTGCTGGGCTGGGGTGCGCCTATGTACTTGAATTTGGGTGGAAATGTACAGAGCAGACATTTTTGGCAAAAGAAAACAAAAAGCAATGCAATCGCTGCTCAATGGCACTTGAATTAGCAGGCATTGCTCAGCTAAATATTGATAATTTCGAGCAGACTTTCAATTATGCGCCTCGACAGCACGACAGCCGCAAAACTTTGGCTCATTAGCATAGAGAGCCAAAGCCAAAGTCTGGGGCAAACTAAACAGCTGAGATTTGCGCCTGCGATTGGAGTGGAAAAGTTTGTCGGTTGGTGCAGAGCGCAAAGCGCAGAACGAAATCGAAGCAAATTATGACAGGCCCAACAAATGCACTTGAAATCGTAAACAAGTGCTTCAAACTTTTATGGCACGACGACAGAAGCTCTTAAAACAAAGCCTCAAATGTTTCTCAAGTGGCCTCCCAATCACAAAATATATTCACCACCCCCCTCCCCCGCCCCGCCTGCTCCACTCAGCGCCAGACGCATTCGCAGCCAAGGTGATGCAGTGTGCGGCGGCCAATCAGAGCTCCATAGTAAATCCGAGCTGCGAACGGCCTGAAAAGTCAATAGTCAGCGACAAGGGGGAGGCAACGCAATACTTCTTCCTTAAAGTTGCAGCTTGAAGTCGTCAGAGAAATGCAGCGAGCGGACTTGGCTGTGGCTGCAACGACACCGACACCCAGATTTCTTGTCGCGCATATGCCGAGCGGGTGACACGTGGGGCACGCCTCCAATTCAGTTTGGTCACGTTCCAGGGCGTTGCCGACAGGGGTAGGTGCCCTATGTGTGGCCCACGTGCCGCTTGCCAGCCAACCAACAGACGGCAAACATCAATGCCGACAACGAACAGCGAACAACGAACGAGAACGAGAACGAGAACGAGAAAGCGAAACGTCTGTCGGCTGCAGGCGGAAGTGGCCATCCGTATCTTCTCATCGCAACTCGGTTCGTGTTGCAATCGTAGGGGCAATACAGCGAACGCAACATGTTTGAGCGCGTTTGAGCCGAGCGCAGCGCTCAGTCCACGTGACGTATGCGCAATGTGTCGCAAACTACTCCATGTCGAGCACTAATAATGATTGAGCCAAAAAGAGTTTGTTGCAGTTGTTGTTTCTGTTGTTGTTGCGTGCGTCTTGTCTTGTGTGGGTTTATTGAAATATGATTGACGTGCATGAAGATGAATCTATCTCCTCAAGTCCTTGCCTGAGTTTCGCAGCACGCATCAGTGCGTGAAATCAAAGTGAAAATTCAATCGCATGTCTCACGTGGCGCCAACTGCTTTAAAATGCAAATGTCGGCGTAATAAAAATATACTTCCATAACTCATATGCTCGCTGCAGATCCACTACCCCCAAAATAAAAAAGGGACCTCACGCACGTCTGCATCGAACGCACACACAGGAAAACTACAAAAAGGGGCGCGGTTACTACAACTTGCCGGGGGATGTTCAGGGATGAGGGATGAGGGGAGGGTTGGTTATTTGCGTTTGCCAATTTCGCACGATAATCACAGAAACTAATTTGCATAGTGAATGAAAAAGACGCGCACTGCAAATCTGCGCTAGTCAAATCAACCTCAAACACACAAACTCAATTTGCAGACCCAAAACTATTTACTTAGCTTCGTTTATTTAATACTCTTGCACAAAACATTATGCCACAAATAATAAAAATGCTAAGAGTAATAAAATGAGAATGTATTATAAGGAAGATTTAACAAAATTCTATAGATCTTATGAATATATGGCATATACTCTCATTCCCAGTCGAAGAGTATTCAGTCTTCGTCACATATTTTTCTTTGTTCCCATTTCGTTAGCTTATTTTCAAAGATGTTCGGCCTTATGATAAGTCTCTCATTACATTTCTTCAGCGCACACAACTTTTGTTTGCTATGTTTTGCACCCATCACAAGCCGCAAGGCGCATTAGCCCAAAACCAAAACAGGAATTAGAGGAACACAGCTCGGAACAAATAAAAAGGCAATGTCATTCAGCCCAAAGCTCTGCTTCCGTTTACCTAGGCGGTTTTTTAGAGTTAACAAACAAAGAATTCATGTGAGAAAATGGGAAAATCACAGCGAACATAAAAACGTAAATAAATAAAATTTTATAAATTTGAAAAATCGACCTTCAAAAATGCTTGTAACAAAATCAATTCAGATTAAAGTTCTAAAATCAGGCATAAAAATATTTGTAACAGAATTTCAATCTCAATTAGTTTGCTAAAATAAAGCATACTGTTTTATTTAAAGATGATTTCTAGTTTGCATAATTAGATTTCTAAAGCCAGACAAACAATGAATTCCAAAATATTCTCATCGAAGTCAGTGAACACAATAGCTTAAAAAATGCTTTTAAAATATATATTTAATATGTGTTATATATTTAATATTTAGATCTTAGAAAAAGCTTGTAACACAATTATAATCTCAATTAATTTACCAATATAATACTTAAATACATACTGCTGTGCTTCTACTTTTTGCTCATTGTGCCTTAATTGAAAGAAGATTTCTATGTATACAACTTGAGCGCCTTTGCGATCTTAGCTTAGATTTTCTTGTCAATTCGATAATTTAAACAATTCTCGTGCACAGAACTAGAACAAAATTTATAGAGAAAATTCAAAAATGTCCGAATCAACACATCGGAACAACGACTGCAAGCAACGAATCGAGCAGGTGGCCAGGTTCAACAGCAATCTGCAACGGAACGAGGTCCTCACCCTGCACTACCTCGGAATGCCCTACGTGGTGTTGGCGCGCCATCCTGTGCTGCGGCTCAAGGTGCCGCTGAGCACCTTCAACTACCAGGACGGCGAGAGCTGGGGCATTGCGTTGCAGCTGGTGTTCACGTGTCCCGTCAACTATCCGCTGCAGGTGCCGCAGGTGGATCTCGTGGAGAAGCGCAACGTGAGCGGCGAGCTGGAGCAGAGTCTGCGCACAGAGATCGCACAGACGCTGGAGAAGCACTTGGGTCTCTACATGATTGTCGCGGTGGTCACACAGCTGCAACTGCTGCTCAACAATGTGGCCAGGCGAATGCCTTCAATCTCGTTTTAACCTTTTGTGTGGGTGTGGTGGCAACGACAATTTGGAGTTTGAGTTGGAGTTGTGCTCTGAAATGTGTAGAGTGTATTTCGCTGTCCAGTAGTTGTTGTTGTCGACAGTCGTCACCTTGTTGTCTGGACGCGTCTGTACGTGCACAAACATGTTTGCTGTGCCGCTGTTGCAGCCCCAGGATGCAGCTCACGCCGAATACGTGACTTCTGGCCTTGAAGTGTGGCGAAGCGTTAACACGTGCCAGCCAGGCAGGAGGACAGAACGACAGCTCATTAATTGGCGACTCTGGCGACTCTGGCACTTGCAGTCCGGTTTGCTCCCCAGCCTGAACGGGCTTGGCATTAACGTATTTTTTATGCGCATGCTAAAGCTAAAGCATTTGGCTTAGTTATCCTATCTTCAAAGTGCCACTACGCCAAGTTCCTGGTCTATATCGTCTATATATGCACAAATATACATATACATTCATATATATCTGTTACGCTTCCTTCCGCCGTCGTCGCAGCGCAGCGCACAAATTGGTTGTTAAAAAGAAAGAGCGAATATGTGGCAAAGACGCAAGTCTGAGTCAAAGTCGAAGTCTAAGCGCATCAGTCGCTTCCTTGGGCGCATCCTGTTTATCCTGCAGCATGCAGCGACGTCAAGTCCTTTGCTTTCATGCCGGATGTCTCTGGGTAATTTAGATAGCTGCAGTTGTTGCTCACAACTTGCATAATGTCACTTTCAAAAGACTTTTGGGGCCAAATTACAAGAAAAAAAAAGAAACAACGAAAAACACGAACACAGCACAGAGTCCGCAAATCAGCAGCTCAAAAGTTGTTCCTTTTTTATTTTTGTCGTCCCTTTGATAAGGCGAGCCGAAAGTGCTTAACGTGAAGTGATGCAAAGTGCAGCGCGCAAAACTTGCATTAAGTCAATCGACGACCACGAGAGTCGGGTCTCAAATGGATCCTTCGATGGGTATTGCGACAATTTTGTATGCGGCGTGAAATAAATAGTTATGGATGTCACATAAATCAAGTTTCTTATATGGGCATCTACGAAAAACTGTCGCAGACATTTATCATCGCGGAAGGACAAATTTTATGGGACTCTGTTATTCTCTTGTAGTTAGCTTGCACAAATTATAAATAAAAACTGTCAAATAAAAAAGTAAAACTGGAAGGTGCTTTTTTTTAATGGTCAGTCTCTTTCACAGTAGTTGATCACCCTGACCGCACCAGAAATTTCGACTTGAGATCTTAATTATTACAGTGAAACTTCCCTTAGTGGAAAAATCTTTAAATAAGCACACCTTTAGGCGTAATTTGTCGATCTTATTGCATTTTTTTAAATATGTTTTTAAACAGAAGCATAACTTTTAGTAGAGCAGATTGTTTTGTTTGTGTTTAAATTATTTTGGTGAGACTTATGTCTAAGGACTCCAGAAATGAATATGGAAATTAATTTCCAAGAGCGTGTGTGGTAAAATAATTTGAAAACTCTCGTTCATCGAAAATTACTCCATTTTTTAGTTAAAGTATTTTTATTATTATTATCTATAAGTAGAGTATACATATAAATGCTGAAAATAAACGTCTTTTTATAATAAAGCTTCGAAAGACATTTGGTGTTAAGAATTATCCTTGAACCCTTTCGCCAAGTAAAAATGAAGCAACCGTAGAGATTTTACTGCATATTATTTATTTTTTTATTATATTATATCTTGATAATACTACATAGTACTCTTGCTCTCCAACTTCCGTCTGTTGGTTGCTAGACTTAGCTAGAGCTGAAGCAATTTTGGGCAGCCGCAAACATTGCGAAATACGTTTCAATGGCATTTAATCTTTAATGCGGCTGTGACGACATTGGCGACTGTATGCCCGAAGGATTTGTGCGTAATGAAAAACTGTCACGGCGTAAGACGCCGACGACGACGACGACGACTATGAGGAGACGATGAGACATCGGAGGGTTGGAAAAAGCAGGAAAAAACGAGGCGACTAAGCCGTCGCAGGTATTGCAAAATTGAAAAGCGCTCGCTGACTGACTGGCTGGCAACGTGGCATTAAAATCGCAAATTTGTGTGCGTCGCCAATGCGGCAAGCCATCCAGGACAGCCAGGACATTTATGGCCGGTAACTAAACGACGCCAGGCAGACAACTCCGGAGACAGGCCATAAAAACCGGCGACGCTTGCGTGATAAGCGCATAAATCAACTCAGAGCTCGGCTAATCGGGCTGCCAAGGAGCTCAACTCCTTACGGATCTTTGAAGACAGGACAAGCTGCTGCTGGCTGTCAGTTGATTAGCTGCAACGATTCTTTAATTATTTGCAATGCATCTGCAATGACGCTGCAAATTATTGTTTTTTTTTTATAAAAATCTGCCAGAAGTTCGTTCAGTGCTATTTTTCAAAATATAACTGCCACATTTCGAGAGTCTTAGAAATTGTAATGCATTCGCGACCCAATTATAGAATTCATTACAAGTTGCCCAAGATGAAATGTGCACGCGAAATGAATTTTCGATGGATTTTGCTGGCCACAAACCACAACAGATTCCTCGGTCAGCGGTCATCATGAACTTTGCCGTGGAACTGGAACTGGGAGCTCATTGTTTATGCCGGAGCACGAAACAAATTCAAATTACAAATTATGTTGTCATTTGTGCGCTTTACGAGGCAGCAGAGTGACACCCACCCAGCCACAACCACAAGACAAGCCCAAGACACAAACCCACCAAGCCACCGCCGCCGCCCCATCCCCGTTGAGAGAGGGGGAGAGGGGTTCATTGCAACGTGACGTTGACTTTGGGCAGTAAATGTTAATCCTCTGGCAATGTCTGCGCTTCATTTTGCGCGGTGTCAACTATTTAGTTTCCGGTTTTAACTTACGCCATAAACTCGGCATTACGTGTCCGCTTTTATTGCATACTTGCCGGCGTCTCACTCGCCGCCCGCTCTTGCTTAATAATCCGCTCTGGCCATAGAGCACACACCCACACACACACATATTGCCGACCCACCCACTCACACAATAACAATGTTTATGGCCCCCAGCCGAGAGACGTCCGCTCTGAAGTCCAGCGCCTAGCTGCACACAAATACGCTCACATATTCACACTCGCGTTGCAGCCATAAATGCGCTTAATTGGTCATTCAGTGCGAGCTCGGAGATTGTAAAAGTTGCAATCGGGTTGCCAAATCATAAATAGAACATATGCTTTTGCAGTCAACTCCCCACTGTAATGTGCATGTCGCCATATTTTTATTATATTTATCATTTTATGTAGTGCTCTTGTTCTGTGGGCTCGCTGAGATTTCTAATAGAGTATTGTACGTGTCAAGGATGCAGAGCATTAAGGAAATTATTTACTCATATTTATATGAAGAAAACTACAAGGGAGCAGCAAAAATTATTGAAATTTATTTTGACTATTTTATTTGAATTTATTTATTTTCCTTAAAATCTTCAACGGAGCGGCAAAAATTTTTTGAAATAAAAAAATTTGAAAGTATTTCATTTGAATTTATTAT